>VDFB02322083.1:24451612-24593011 GCA_007258455.2 Sequoia sempervirens | reverse complement strand
ACCTTACACCCTCAACCCTTTTAGGGCGAGAGAGATAGAGGGGGAGGGAGGGATTGGGGAGAGAGAGAGAGGTTGGGAGGGAAAGGGGAAATAAATATAAGTAGAGAGGGAAGGAGAGGTAGAGATACATGAGAGATAAAGAGTAGATAAGGAAGGAAAGATGGAGTGAGAGGTATGGAGGGAGAGATAGGGAGGTGAGAGAGAGGTTAGATAGAGAGCAATAAAAAGAGTGTGGTAGGGAGTGATAGAGGGATATGCAGGTAGAGATGGATAGGTGAGATAAAGAGAAGCAGGGAGAGATAAAGATAGAGGGAAGGAGTGTGGGTGAGCGAGGGGAGGAAGGGAGAGGTAAAGAGGGATAGGTGAGATGAAGATAAGTATAGAGAGGGAAAGAGATAATGGTGAGATAGAGAGGAGAGAGTGAGAAATAAAGAGTGTGAGGGAGGAGTGAGAGAGAGCGAGAGAGAGAGGTAGAGGGAGGGAGATGAGAGATAGAGACTAGATAGGGGAAAAGGTAGGGAGGGAGACATCTAGTGAGAGAGAGAGATAGAGAGAGAGGTAGGTGAGAGAGAGGTGAGATAGGGAGCAATAGAGAGAGTTTTGGTAAGGAGTGATGTTGGGATATGTGGGTAGAGAGGGATAGGTGAGATAGAGAGAAGAAGAGAGAGATAGAGATAGAGGGTAGGAAGGAGGGTGGGTGAGAGAGGGGAAGAAGGGAGAGGTAAAGAGGGATAGGTGAGATAAAGATAAGTAGAGAGAGAATGGTGACATATAGAGGAGAGAGTTATAGAGAGGGAAAGAGAGAATGGTGAGATAGAGAGGAGAGATAGAGAGAGAAAGAGGGTAAGGGAGGAGTGAGAGAGAGCGAGAGAGAGAGAGGTAGAGGGAGGGAGAGATAGAGGTAGATGGGGAAAGGTGGGGATGGAACATCTAGTGTGTGTGTGTGTGTGTAGCAGAGAGAGGGGCTAGGGGAGATAGCTGATGATTAGAGGAGGCGGAGGAAGGGAGGGTAGAGAGAGAAAGGAAGTAGAGAGGGAATGAGGGAGGGAGGGAGAAGCAAGATAAGAGGTGTGAGAGAGAGTGTTTGGGAGTGATGGATGGAGAGGTAGATAGAGAGGGATTTTGGAGATAGATAGTAGAAAAGGAAGGAAAGGGAGAAGTATGGATGGAGAGAGTGGGAGGTGACACAGAGAGTAATAGAGAGAGAGTTGTAGGTTGTGATGGATGGAGAGATAGGTAGAGAGATAGGGGGAGATATAAATAAGTAGAGAGGGAGGAGATGTAGTGAGGGAGAGAGAGAGGTGAGAGAGATAGAATGGTAGGTGGAAGGAGGGTGGGTAGACATAGGAGGGAGATAAAGATAAGTAGAGAGGAAGGAGAGAGGTAGAGAGAGGGAGAGATATAGTAGAGGGAGGGGAGGGAGGGAGGTAGGAGGGAGAGAGAAGGGTGGGAATAGAGGGTATAGAGAGAAATAGAGAGTGGTAGGGAGTGATGGAGGAGAAAGTAGGTAGAGAGGAGGTAGATAGAGATAAGTAGAGAGGGAAGGAGGGAGGGAGGGGAGAGAAGTGAGATAGAGAGAATTAGAGGGCAAAGGAGAGAGAGAGAGAGTGAGAGAGTTCTTGAGATCAAGGGAGAGAGAGTCAAATAAAGGGATGGAGATAGTGAGAGAGAGGCATAGAGTATAAGGGATAAAAAATGAGTGAGATAGAGAGAGAAATAATACAACTTGCTAATTACTAAAATTTGACCTCCTGATTACTGAAATTTGACTAAGTCTAAAATTTGTGAGATCTTCCAAAAACTAAAATTTGCATTATAACTCCTAGAGATTTGAAACCACTCTCAGACATCCTAAAACTATATACATGAAATATAACTTAAAGTATAAGAAATTAAATTTCCATATGTAAATGTCAACTTATATGTAAATTTTTATTTCACGTATATAGTTTCCTTCAAAGACAATGAGAAGAAAAAAAAAGAAGAAAAATAAATTCAATGTAGATCAAAATGTGAGCGCGTTATAATGCACTCTCATTTTGTCAATGCATTCACAAAACACAAAATCCATGTCAAAACTAAGATATAAAGCACACGCATTATATATTGCTTTGGGAATCCCCAAGCATTAGGCTTGGTATTTTCCTTGGAATGCCAACCCAAAGACTTGGAGAGCCTTCCCAGTGACCAGAGATGTGTTTTTGCAAATTCTAAAATATTTCACATAATCAGGTTCATGCTCACCGTCAAGATTGCATGTGTTTCAATGTCGAACAAATCAAACACTTGGGTAATGGTAGGTTCTCTCTTAGCTATCCAATGATGTAATGTTAGGTTCTCTCACTTTGTAATGACAATGTTAAGCCTTTCATCTATAATTTATTTTGTTTGTGTCTCTTTTTTGGAAAAAAAGAAATGTTTGGTGGTTTTTTCATTATAAATTAATCGTTCATCAAAATTTCAGATAAATTACATTTTTAGAAAATAAGATCCATTCTATAAATTAATTAATTTTTTTTTTTAAATTCAATTAGTTTCAAAAATTTGTAGGGGTAGCATGACCAAAATTCTATTTTTTAGAAAGTGTCCACTTAGAAAATTAGTAAACAATCAAATATTCATTAAAAAATTATTAGAAAAATTGTGCATCAACTACATACTGTTATCTAATTTCTCATTGGAGCAATTTTAAAAATACTAAAAAAAGTTCACCGTGCTAGGGCCGTATAAAAGTTGCTATGTTCTATTTTTTTGACAAAAACAACACCAATTTTTTGTATGTACCTCTTTTGAACCCCTTAATCTCAACCATTTTCAAAATAAATTAGTAGTTTAGAAAGTAGACTCAAAGCACTTCGATCCTTGTTTTTGTTGCATTTCAAAAATTTGAGTGTAACTATCCTCAATTTCACTTTCAAGGTCAATATTTCTTGATTTCAGAAAAAAAACTAGCCACTTAAGCCCCCTTTTTGGCCCCCCATCTTTTTTCACTTACCCATTTTGAAGGTAAATTTGTGAGTTCATCAAGAAATATATCTTAGAACTCCCTAAGAATAGGGTAGTCATCTAGATATGATTCCTTATTGTTAGGGTTACTAATATGCACAACATAAATAACACATATCTTCCAATGAGCCTTTTTGAGCTGCATAGTAGAGATTTGTATAAGTTCTAAGGGTTTTTGCATCCCACATATTTTGACTAGGTTCCCATAATCATCTAGACAACTAACTACCTTATCCTCATAGTTCACTATAGACTTATGCTCGATTGACCAATTTATCCTCAAAATTTCATCGTATGAGCCTAAGGGTGCCACATATAGGTTGACTTGGGTCTGGAAGGTTGAAATCTCTAACTTGCTACAAAAGAGATAGGTGTCTACCCTCCACTCTGCTCGGTTTCCATACTGGACTATCCATGAGTTTTTCATGTATCTAGGTCTAATAGGTATCTTGGATATTACTCTAGGGTCTATGAAACATTTAGTAGCTCTAGTATCAATTAAAATAGAGATAGTTCAACCATAGAGCTTACCTATCAATTGTATTGGCAAAGCCTGATACTTTGTTTGTTTATTATCCACTACAACATGGATCTGATGATGTTGAGATTGCTAATGGTTTCCTTCCCTTTTCGACTTCGACCGTTACAGACAATTAGATGCATAATGATCACCTCCACAAGTATAGAACTCGTCATGAGGCCCTTTGTGACCTCCTGACTTGTCCTCTCTAAAGCCCTTCTTCTTTTGGTCGTCTTTTCCTTTGTTGCTATTTTCCTTCTTGCTCTTTCCACCACTGTCACCTTCACCTTTCTCCTATGACTCACTTCCCCACATGAGATTACAAATATGGTGGTTCTTGTCTCCTTTCTGAAACTTCTTGTTCCCAAAATGTGACTTAGGATTTGAATTATTATGGTAATTAGATAACTGCTGCAATTTTTGCTCTTGTTTGGTGTCCTTCAAGAAGACTTCATTCATGGTGAGAGGGTCATGCATGTCCACTTCTTCTCCAATGTGGGGTCTAAGTCCCAATATTAACTTTCGAATACAAAAACATTTTTCTCCTTGATACTAGGGCACATCCTTCAGTAGATTGGTGAACATTTCATAGTATTGGGTCACAGTCATGCTTCCCTAAGTTACGTTTTGGAATTTTATCACCTTCTTGTTGAAAAAGAGTGTGGTAACCATCTCTTCCTAAAATATTGGATTAAGAGTTCCTAAGTAATCTCACCAAGGTGAAGATTCCTTTCGAACTTTTCATTGTCCCACCAAGTAGTTGCTTCTCCTGAAAGCTGATACGTATCCCATGCTGCTTTAGTCTGGTCGGATAGGTTACAAAGTCCAAAATATTTCTCCCTCTATGATCCATTCCTCAACTCCTACTCTGATGGCTTTTCCATCAAACTTAGGCGGTGCTAATATTTTGAGATCCTTTCCTAGTTCTTCCTCAATTCGACCTCGAGGGCCTTCTCCTAGACCACCTTCTCCTTGATTGACTTTCACATTTCTCATTGATTGACTTTCACATTTCTGGGGATCCGTTCCTCGCGTTCCACTCAAAACTCATTTTCTATGTGGTCCATATGAGCTTCTTACCTATTCAGAAGTTCTAGAATCTATTCTAGCCTCTTGTTTGGTCCACTGTCTGACCTACTACCACCTATCTCTTGTCTAGTGGTCACCATACTGACTCACACCTGACCTACATCACAATTCACATCTACCATAACTTAACAATGGGTTATATGAGTAAACATTCTTATTCACATAACACTACATACACATGCATCTATCACCCATTCATTAAATATATACACATTCATGCACAGTAAAATGTGTTTTTGAGTTCTTCACTTGGACACACCAAAAAAACATCATGCTTTATTTATATTAAGTGTGGGTCACATGGGCCCTTATTTATAAAATCTTCTTCTTTACATTAGTTAGTTTTCTCATTCTCAAAGAGAGGACACTCCTCTGGCTCCTTGTCAGAGTTTACATCAATTTTCTCAAAAGAGGAGGGTTGAGCAAGCAGACTCTCCCTTTCCTCCTTAGTTAATAAGGGTGCATTTAGTCCACACCCTAGAGGCCAATATCTGATTGTGGAAAGCTTCTTAATCTTAGGAGTTCACTTTGAATCCTCAATATTCTTGCCCCTCTCCAGCTTAATTCAAGTGAGGGCCTGAGCTAGAGTCTCATCGGGAATCTCGAGTTGAACCTCAATCTTGGTGTTTTCTTCCACTACGACTTTCTTGTTCGAGGTCCTAACAGTCTTCCCTTTCTTTCTTCATCAATTAAACCTTTCCATACCTACATTCAATCTAGGTTCGATCAATCCTCAAGACAACTCAATTTTTTCAAGGGTCAACTATCCCCTAGTCATGGTCATTATGGACTCAAAAGGCATATAGCTGAACCCTAAGCTCTGATACCAAATGTAATAACTCATTCTTATTATTACTTAAATATTAATTGCAAATGGCATTATGAATATTAAATTTTAAAAAGGAATAACTTAAGAAACTATTTTCAATCATAGCAACACATGTCTAATTAAAATATGATTCATAATATATATTCATTTCCAAATGTCAATTACAATATCCAAGTTTACTTGGCTCATTGACCACATAGTCAATACAATATACAAATTTTACATCAAGGTTACATCATATTCCTCTGATAATTGAAAAACATCCAAGGTTTCATTTTGACGCTCACCTCCACTAGTGGATGAGAACATGGTTGAGGCGCTTTACCGGCCAACCACGAAAGCTTATGCTTCCCTAAAATTCTTCCTACTTGAAGAATGTCTGACCCTGCATGGAAAGTTTAGCAAGAGAACAATCTGCAAGGTGGAATCTAATGTGTGCTCAACCATCAACATGCATCTCTATCTATTATCAAAAAAATGTAAGATCTTTGCTAGGAATGGTAGAGAGTGTTATCACATATAAGTCCATACATTCATAATGGGATAATTTCTTGGCCAAGCATTAAAATTTAGTTGCAACAATAAATGATAGGTTTTGCATAAAGAAAAACCTATACCCTTTGTACTCCATTTTGGTACCCATCCTAGAAGGTAACTTTCAACATCACAAGTATATTCCTTAGCAACTATCTACCCTCTAGTAACATCTACCCTGAGGTGCTCTAGTTTACTTAGGTTTTGTTGTTCTACTAAACAAAGAGATTATTATTTACACCCATATTTATGGAAAATTAATTAAGTCTACTTAATCCCTCAACTTAAATAAATTTAGAAAAATAATTCAAGTGGATTTGTTTAATACATAATCCATTCAATTCATACACATGTCACATGATTACATTCGGCGTAATTTCAATATTCATTAAAAATGAATTAAATAAGTAACAAAAGAAGGTATGTCACAAGTATGTGTATGTACGTAGATGAGGATCTATGTGCATACACATATATGTGCCAACTTAAGTTATTACATTTGTGAATACATTCTGAAATAAAAACCATTATAACAAATTGCTTTCATTCAAAATAATGTTACAAATTTTCATATCATTTGACTATTATACAAGATGTAAAATTCCCTTTTCAAAGAAAGAAGAACAGTTCTATTTGAAATAGTTACTACATACTGGTACACTATTCATTTCAAAACCATGTTGTTTGCAGAAGTTTACAAGTTATTGTGCTAATGTCTCATTAGCAGTTTCAAGTTACCTAGTACAACATGTAAACAATCAATTGTTCCTATCATTTTGGAAATACAAATATTAAAACAACACTAATATCTTTTTGTGCAAATAAAAGAATCGAACTACATGCTTGTCATTTTAGAACCAAAATAAACATATGAATCTAGAATAATTTTTTATTATTGTTTGGGTTATGGAGAAACCTGTACTTCTAATGGTGACTATTATAAGATATATATTCAATCCACTGTCATTCTAAAGAACGAATAAAAATTGAGTGTCTATCTGGTTTTATTATTTAAAAAGCACCACTTGGCTAAATCCTATGCATGTCGACCCTCGGCTTGGTTGCATTCTTTCTAAGGGAGGATTTGAGTATTGTTCATAGAGAACGATAAAATACATACTTAACATGCAATTATAAATATGGAATGATACATTGTTCTACCATCATCCTCTATAGACGAGGCAACATAGAATAATAACACAGTGACAGAATAATAACATCTAATAAAAATGGAATGACACAATGCTCTGCCATCGTTCTCTACAAATGAGGTGATAAGGTTGACAACAATGTTTTCCACCATTCCAAGAATGGTTAGAATGGTTCTTACACCCATATGGTGCAACATATTGTAGGGTTTTGTCACATAGTGGATGATATAACATGAAAGATAACAGTGGAGGATTATCACCTCCCTTAGAGGGAGCAATAAATGATTTAAGAATTGTTACTTTCCAAAATCTTAGGATATTGGTTTCACTCAATTATTCATGCGAATGGATAAGGATTAACACATGAAAGAGATAAAAAAATAGTGGTGACAACATATAACTTGCATAATATAAAATAATCGACTTTCATGCCATTAGAAAAGCATGCACAGAGCATGTGCAAGCAAGGAATGGCTGACATGGCCTTTGCACATAACAAAAGATATAACAAAATCATTCAAATGGATTTCCATATAGAAGATCATCAAATGGTTTTACATTGATCCAAATGGAATTGAAAAAATAAACAAATCATACAAGCTTTTGAATCAGCTATACTAGAAATTCAAACATTTACAAAACAAAACCATCGATTACCTCTGATATTGTGGATTTTCCTCAGCTTTTTCCTGCCTTTGTTCCTCAATACTTGTCATCCTAGCCCATTTTCCTCTAGTTTTGGCTTTGATACTATGTTACCAAAATGGTATCTTTCCTTCTTTTCCTGTGTGCTCCACTAAAGGGGTCGTTTCATATCATAATTTCCATTAACTGGCTGCCGACTTATGCATTCAAATATCTTCCCTTCAATAAGTTGCTAGGCCACTCTTCCCATATTTACTCAATTAACGGCTTCTAAATGAAGTTTTTTTCTCATCCTTTAAGTAAGCCTTTTTACATACATACATATGTATGTGTTTAACCATGCTATCATTTTCTTTCAAATTTTTGAAAACACAAGATCAAAAGAGAATTGAGTAAGAAATCACATGTATATCATTCCACAAGCCTACCTTTTTTAAATCATTGAATCATTTTGAATCAAATTAATATGATATCCTATATAAAATTTCAAATATAGACATCATGCCATTTTGTGGTGTATGCACCCAGATTCCATCAAGCTTACCGTTCAATCCGACTAAATGATCATGTACCTCAACCATGTTCTCGTCCTTCAACCTGTTTTCCTGGATTTGCACACCCTTGCAATTACACATTTCATTAGTAACATTCAATCATGATAAAGTATAAGATACTTCAAAAGATCACATAGTCAAAATACAATCAACTTTTTTCAAACATTTCAAAAATATCAAATTTTTTGATCAACATATTGAATTTCCTCAATAATTCAATTTATCATATTATAATTTAAATGCAATAAAAATTGGGTTATAATAGAGATAATAGATAGAGAGTAGAGATAGAAGGAGAAAGAGATAAATGTTGGGATGGAGGGAGGTACAAAGAGAGAGAGAGAGAGAGAGAGAGAGAGAGAGAGAGAGAGAGAGAGAGTAGATAAGGAAGGAAAGAGGGGGGAGAGGTATGGATGGAGAGAGAGAGGTGAGATAGAGAGCATTGATAGAGAGAGTGTGGTAGCGAGTGATGGAGGGAGAGGCAGGTAGAGAGGGATAGGTGAGATAGAGAGAAGTAGAGAGAGATAGAGATAGAGGGAAGGAGGGAGGGTAGGAGAGAGAGGGGAGGAAGGGAGAGGTAAAGATACATAGGTTAGATAAAGATAAGTAGAGAGACAATTATGAGATAGAGAGGAGAGAGTGAGAGAGGGAAAGAGAGAATGGTGAGATAGAGAGGAGAGAGTGAGAGAGAAAGAGGGGGGGGAGGAGGGAGAGATATTGAGAGAGAGAGGTAGAGGGAGGGAGAGGACATATAGAGAGTAGATAGGGGAAGAGGTAGGGATGAAGACATAGGTGAGAGAGAGAGAGGGGGATAAAGATAATTAGAGAGGGAAGGATAGGTAGAGAGAGATAGAGAGAAGTAGAAAGGGAAAGAGGGAGGGAGGGAGAGAAGTGAGATAGAGAGGTATAGAGAGAGTGCTAAGGAGTGATGGATGGAGAGGTAGGTAGAGATGGATTAGGGAGATAGAGAGTAGAGAGGGAAGGAGAGGGAGAGGTATGGATGGAGAGTGTGGGAGGTAAGAGAGAGGTGAGATGGAGAGCAATAGATAGAGTGGTAGGTAGTGATGGATGGAGAGGTAGGTAGAGAGGAAGAGGGGATATATAGATAAGTAGAGAGGGAGGGAGAGAAGAAGGGAGAGAGGGAGGGAGAGGTAGGAAGAGATTGAGAGGTGATATAGAGAGAAATAGAGAGTGATGGAGAGAGAGGAGATAAACATAAGTAGAGAGGGAAGGAGAGGTAGAGAGAGATGGGAGATAAAGAGAAGTAGAGAGGGAATGAGGGAGGGAGGGAGAGGTAGGAAGGGGGAGAAAGTTGAGATAGAGAGGTTTAGAGAGAGAGTGGTAGGGTGTGATGGATGGAGAGGTAGCTAGAGAGAGGGATTGTGAGATAGAGAGTAGGTAAGGAAGAAGAGAGGGAGAGAGAAGTATGGAGGGAGAGAGAGGGAGGTGAGAGAGGTGAGATAGAGAGAAATAGAGAGAGTGGTAGGGAGTGATGGAGGGAGAGGTAGGTAGAGATAGAGAGAGGGGAGATCTAGAGAGAAGTAGAGATGGAAGGGGAGAGAGATAAAGATAGAGATAGAGAGAGAGGGAAGGAGAGGCAGAGAGAGATAGAGAGAAGTAGAGAGGGAATGAGGGAGGGAGGGAGAGAAGTGAGATAGAGATGTGTAGAGAGAGTGGTATGGAGTGATGGATGGAGAGAGTGGGAAGTGAGAGAGAGGTGAGATAAAGAGAAATAGAGAGAGTGGTAGGCAGTGATTGATGGAGAGGTAGGTAGAGAGGGAGAGGGGAGATATAGATAAGTAGAGAGGGAGGGAGAGAGAGGTGAGATAGAGAGAAACATAGAGAGTGACAGAGGGAGAGGTAGGTAGAGAGAGGGAGAGAGTAGATTGTAGACACATAAAAATGACCTAGGCTTGCAAGCTCTATTTTTGCCACATTCCTCCTAACATAATTAAAATATTTAATTATATCCTATAGTCCACTTCCAACTATTAATTAAATAATTTTTAATTATTTAATTAATTTACGCCTTTTATTCCTCCTAATTATTTAAATAAATAAATTATATTTATTTATTTAAATGCGTCACTAATTCTCTAATGTATTTCCATGATTAAATAAATTCTTAATTTTATTTAATTATCTTTGTCCATTATTTCCTCCTATTATTTAAATAAATAAATTTTATTTATTTGTTTAAATATGTCATTAATTTCTAATGTCTTCTCATAATTAAATAAATTCATTAATTTATTTAATTATTGTCCACCTTGACATTTTCCCAATTTTAAATAAAATTATCCCACTTTTTAATTTTCCCTCTCTTAGTAAATAATTCAAATTAATTATTTATTGTCACATGGCCCCACCCTTTTGAATTAAACTAATTTTTAATTCAAAATAGCAATTTTCCTCCATAAATCAAATAATTTTTAATATTATTTAATTTTTTAGCTCTCTTTTTTTTGTGCCATCCTTATCTTCTTGTCACATGCAATCTTGTCCCTTGATTTGATTTTCTAAAATCAAATCTTGTTTACTCATTTCAAATTCACCCTAATGTTTCCCTAACCCTAATTGTGGGTTGTCACATTCAATTTTGACCATTGATCTTAGGGCATTTGTCAATCTTCAATCTTGTCCATTCATCCAAAATTGCATTTTCTATAAAATGACAATTTTGGTCTCATTTTGACATCTACAGCTCTCAAGCTCTTGGCATCTACATCTTAAGCACTAAAAATTGTCCTTCGCCTATTAACCCACCTTTTCATATCAATTCCTCCTTCTACTTGTATAATTAAATAATTTTAATTATTTAAAATTATCTTTTAAGGTCATATTCCTCTATTAATTAATTCATTTTTTCCTTTATTCTTCCCTTGATTAATTAAATAAATTTTGTTTATTTAATTACATCACTAATTAGCCCCTTCCTTTCTATAATTAAACAAATTCTTATTTAATTAATTATTGTCATTTTTCTGCTATAATTTAATAATTATTTTAATTATTTAATTATTCATTATTCTCTTCTTCTATAATTAAATAAATTTTATTTATTTAATTATTTACTAATTTGTCATTTTCATCCTCATCCACTTTTGAATTAAATTATTATTTAATTTAAAAGTCAACATGTCGCATGTCAAGTTTATAATTAAATAATGATTTTATTATTTAATTATTGACCTTCCCTCCCAAATTAAATAATTTTATAATTATTTAATTTTCTCCAACAACCTCTTTTTCTATGCCAACCCCTTTATCCATTTCATTCTTATCTCTTCATGTCTCATTTAATTTTATCCCTTGATTGAATTATTTTATAATTCAATCTTAGCCATTCATTTCTTGTCATTGCCCTAATTTTTCCCTAACCCTATTTCATACTACAACTTTCAATCTTGTCCATTGATTAAGACATCTTATTGACATCCAATCTCAACCATCAATTCAAATCAAACCTTTCCTATAAATCAACCCTCTCATAAGCCATTTGGGGGGTTGATTCTTCAAGTATCCTTATGCTGTCAAAATCATTCTTGAATCATTCATCCATTTCTATCTATCATCATTCATCTATCATCTCCATCTCAATGTTATTCTGCTGAATTGAGCAATCGGCATATCAAATCAATAGACCAAGTTATCCATCATTGCATCTATTTGAGGTATTGAAGATTTGGATTAGGTAATGCATATTATTGTTTTATCATTTTTATTTTATCCAAATTTTTCTATTACAAAGATAAATATAAGTAGAGAGGGAAGGAAAGGTAGAGAGAGAGAGGAGAGATATAGATAAGTGGAGAGGGAATGAGGGACAGAGGGATATGTAGGAAGGAAGAGAAAGGTGATATAGAGAGGTGTAAAGAGAGAGAGTGGTAGGGTGTGATGGATGGAGAGGTAGGTAGAGAGAGGGATTGGGAGATAGAGAGTAGATAGAGAAGAAGATCTAGGGAGAGAGAATTATGGAGGGAGAGAGTGGTTAGATAGAGAGAAATAGAGAGAGTGGTAGGGAGTGATGAAGGGAGAGGTAGGTAGAGAGAGGGAGAGGGGAGATATAGAGTAGAGAGAGAGAGAGAAAAGAGGGAGAGAGTAGGTAGAGAGATGTATAGAGGAAAGGAGGGAGGGAGGGAGGAAGAGAGAAGTGAGATAGAGAGAATTGGAGAGAGAGAGAGGGAGGTAGTTATTGAGCTCAAGGGAGAGAGAGTCAGATAAATGGATGGAGATAATGAGAGAGAGGTCTAGAGTGTAAGGGATAAACAATGAGTGAGATAGATAGAGAGAGAGAGAGAGAAATAATACAAATTGCTCATTATTGAAATTTGACCTCCTCATTACAAAAATTGGACATGTTGATTATTGAAACTCGACAAAGTCTAAAAATTTGTAAGATCTTCCAAAAAATAGAATTTTCATTATAACTCCTAGAGATCCAAAACCACTCCCAAACATCATAAAACTATATACATGAAATATAAATTAAATTATAAGAAAGTAAATGTCCATATGTAAATGTCAACTTAAATTTTTTATTTCATGTATATAGTTTCCCTAAAAGATAACAAGAAGAAAGAGAAAAAAAGAGAAGAACAAAATTTCAATGTAGACCAAAATGTGAGCGCATTATAACACACTCGCCTTATAATGCCCTTGTGTTTTGTCAATGCATTCACAAACGCGAGTGCATTATAACGTGCTCATGTTTTTTCAATGCATTGAAATAACATGAGTGTGCTATAATGCACTCACGTTTTGTCAATGCATTCAAATAACATGAGTGTGTTATAACACACTCACGTTTTGTCAATGCATTCAAATAACATGAGTGTGTTATAACACACTCACGTTTTGTCAATGCATTCAAATAACATGAGTGTGTTATAACACGCTCGCATTTTGTCTTGCTTTGGGAATCCCCAAGCCTTTGGCTTGGATTTTCTTTGGATTTCCAACCCAAAGGCTTGGAGTGCCTTCTTAATGTCTAAAGATGTGTTTTTGTATATTCTACAAAATTTCACATAATCTCATTCGTGCTAATCGCCAGGTTTGCACATGTTTCAAGGTCAAGTAAATCAAACACCTAGGTAAAGTTAGGATCTCTCTTAGCTATTTAACGATGTCATTTTTTCCCCATTTTGACTATGTTAAGGCTTTCATCTTTAATTCCTTTTGTTTATGTGTCTTTTTTTTTATCAAAAACAAATGTTTGGTATTTTTTAACCGTTCATTGAAATTTCAAATAAATTACATTTTTATAAACTAGACTCCATTCTACACATTAAAAAAATGATTTTTGATTAGTTTAAAAAAATTATAGGGGTAGCACGACCAAATCTTTATTTTTCAGGATGTGTCCACTTTGAAAATTAGTAAAAACTCATATATTTATTAAAAAAATATTAGAAATATCAGACATAAACTATATGTTGTTAGCTAATTTCTCATTGAATTGCTTTTAAAAATATAAAAAAAAAACCTTTTGAGGGAGCCACAACAAATGCTATGTTATATTTTTTTGACAAAAATAGGACCAATTTTTGTTGCTCCATTTTCTGAACCCCTTAATCTCTACCATTTTCACAAAAAAATAGTAGTTTAGAAAGTAGACTCATAGCACTATGACCCTTTTTTATTCTATCTTAAAATTTTGAGTGTAACTATCCTCAATTTCTCATCCAAGGTCAATATTTCATGATTTTGGAAAAAAGTAGCCACTTAAGACCCTATTTTGGCCCCCCCATATTTTTGCACTTACCCAAGAAGTTAAAGAGAAATAAGAAACAATAGAAAATCACAATAAGAATCCTTCCAAATATGTTCAAATAAACAATTCAGAGGATTAGATTATTGGAGATAAGAATGAAGGAGTGTTGACTAGAAGAAGGCTTGCAAAGACAAATGAACAAGTAAACTTTTGTTTGCTATCAAAGATAGAACCAAATTTTTTTATTGATGCTAGAAATATGAAGGATGGATACAAGAAATGGAAGAATAATTGAAACAGATTGAGAAGAATCGGACTTGGGAATTGGTTACAAGGCCTACAGACAAAAATGTGATAGGAACAAAGTGGGTATTTAGGAATAAGTTGAATGAAGAAGGAGAAGTTGTTAGTGTGGACATCTAAATTTGGACACTTAATTTATCCAAATTCATCCTCTTTGTCTTATTTTCGTTAATTAAGTAATACTACTATTATTTAATTAATAGCTTTAATTCTACCAAATCCCTAAGGTATTTAATCAATAATACCTTATCTCTTTAATCCTCCTTCCATCAATTGAATTAAATAAATATTCCATTTATTTAATTCCCCTCATGTCACATCCTCCATCATTTTTATCTTATCTTAATCCTTCTTCTAATCCCATCATTATGATGTGCACATGCCTAATCCTTGATTAGGATGTGTCACATCCTCCAACTTTTGCAAGTTGGCCTCTAATCTCTCTTAGCCACCTAACCTCCTCTAATCCTTCATTACTCTTCCCCATGTGATCTTTGACTTGTCACATCAAGTCACATGTGAAATCTAACTCTCTTCTAATCTTCATTAATCAGTCTAATCAAGTGCTTGCACAATCCTAATCACTTAATTGAGTCAACCCTATTAAATGTTTTTTTTTTGACAAGGCATCTCCACTTCCCTATGTGAATTTTTAATTCACCTTTTAATCCCCCAAGGCACCCAAAAGGAATTTTTAATTCCTTCACTTCTCCCCACATGTCCTTCACTTATTCTTTATTCTTTCCCATCTCCCCATGAGACTATTTGAGGAATTTTTAATTCCTCACATGTCCTCTCACCCACATGGGGACAAGGACCTCCTTTATGAGGAGATCTTGTCCAATCCCAAGGTACTTTGTACCCCCTCCATGTCATGTCCTTCTCCTTCCACCTCATGTCCACTTCACCTTTTAGGGCTACATCACATGCCACATGTCAAGATGTGAGGGCTTGTGAGTTCTCAACTCACCTTAGCCCTACATCTTGATGTTTGGTGGCTCAATCTTGGCCATCCATTTCCCTTCTAGGAATTCTCAAAATTCCTATAAATACCCCCTCTTTTCTCTCATTTTGGGAGAGATCATTTTGCTAGCCAAACTCTTGCAATTTTATTTCTTAATCTACACTTAGCCATTTTCATGCTTTCATCCTTTTTCACTCATCCTCACAACATCATTTAGCTTGCATCATGTGCCATCCAAGGAGCATACACATCAAAGATCGAAGGGCCAACCAAAGGATCGATTGAGACAAAGTATAATGTTCCATTTGTTGTTTTATCTTGTGTTGTTTCCAACTTAGGCTAATCTTGAGGTGTAGGTTGTTTTGGTGTTTATTTGCACTCTTTTATTTTGTTGCTTTCGTTTTCTAATGCACATATTAGACCTATCATAGTTAGAAACAAAGCAAGGCTAATCTACAAAGGCTAATCACAACTAGAAGGAATTTATTTTGATGAGACTTTTGATCTGGTAGCAAGAATGGAAGCAATCAAAATGTTTCTTTCTTTTTCTTCCCACAAGGACTTCAAGTTATTTTAGATGGATGCCAAATTAGCCTTTCTAAATGGAGGTTTGGAAGAAGAAGTCTACATAGAATAACTTGAAATATTTCAGTTATTAGAAGAACCAAACATGGTATGCAAACTCAAAAAGGAACTATATGACCAGTCTCAAGTAAGCTCCTAGGGCTTGGTATGCAAGGCTAGACAAGTACTTGCTTCAACAAGGTTTCAAGAAAGGTACGACAAATAGTAATATTTACTTCAAGATAGAGGATGAAATAATTTTGATAGTTTTTGTATATGTTGATGATCTATAATCTTTCGTGGAAATGATGAGATGTGCAAGAATTTTTTTGAATAAATGCATAAAGAATTTAAAATTTATATGATGGTGAGTTATCCTTCTTTCTTGATCTTCAAATTGCTCAAATAGATGATGGTATCTATATTTCTCAAGAAAAGTAGGTCAAGGAGATGTTGAAGAAGTTTGGAATGGAAGAATGCAAACCTATGAGTACTCCTATGGTAAAAAATTATCATTTGAGAAAAGATGACGAGTCTCCCCTAGCTGATCAGACTCTATATAGATCTATTGTTGGAAGTTTGTTGTACCTAATTGCTTCAAGACCTTATATTATACATGCAATATGTTTGGTTGCAATATTTCAAGCTAATCCTAAAGAAACTCATGTGAAGGAAATCAAGAGAATCTTTAGATATTTGAAGAGCACTTTGAATTATGAATTATGGTACCTAAAAGGTAATGACTTTGATCTGAGTGCATACACTGATGCTGATTGGGTTGGTTATGTTGATGATAGGAGTACCAATGGTGGTGCTTTCTTTTTAGGAAGTAGATTGGTTTCATGGCATACTAAGAAGCAATATTTAGTATTTTTGTTAATAGCAGAAGCAAAGTATATTGTTGCAACATATTGCTATACTCAAGTGTTGTGGATGAAGCAAACATTGAAGGATATTAAGATACATTATGATGAGCCTATTCCTATTTTGTGCGATAGTGTTAGTGCTATCAACATTCCCAAGAATCTAGTGATGCAATTTATAGAACCAATCACATATCAATTAGGTATCACTTTTTGAGAGAGAAAGTCATAGACAAAGAAGTCAAGTTGGAGTATGTATCTACAAAAGATCAAATTGTAGACATTTTCACAAAGGCACTTGCAAATGATACATTTGAATATCTCAGGTAGAATTTAGGGGTAATTTCCCCTCCTTTTTCTTGCTAGATGCATAGTTGGTACACCTGTCTAAGGGGAGTAATTCAAGCCATATCCTTATTCCTAGACTGATGGTGGCTACCTCTTAAGGAGAGTAGGTAGTAGTTATTTGTAATAGGGGGAGCATGTAAGTTGTTTCAAGAAGGAGAGAATGTACATCAAAGGGGAGAGTTCAAATGAAAAGGATAAATTATGATTGAAAGGGGAAGATAAATTCCATTTTACCAATGTCTTTGATGTCAAAGAGGGAGAGAGATTGTGCACCAAAGTGGTGTGAGGATGGTTTTTCCATCAATGACAAAGGGGGAGATTGTTGTATTTTGGTTGTCATTGATGTCAAAAGAGAGTTGCTGATGTGAAAAGAGAGTTTTAGTTTGGTTGTTTGGTTGCCAAATTCTCTAAGAAATACTCCACATTTCTCCATTGGTGATTCTTTTCTCCCACAGTTTGGAAGATAACTTCATGATGTGTCAGGTCATGTGTGATCCAAGTTCAATTCATTTGGGTTATGGGAATTGTTTTTTGTGAGTGATAGTTTGAAGACTATGTCAATCTTGTGTTGGTATTTTCAAAGGTGAAAATATTGGCCCTATATTCCTTTGCATTTACAGACATGGTCATGCAGTTTAGAAGATAAGTTCAAAATGTTGTAAAGATGGTGTATCCAAAATTTCATGTCATTTGTCCTTCCATAGAGAAAGTTGAAGATGAAAGAGTATAGAATTGTAATGTTTGATGACTAGTTTCATTATTTGTTGGCTTGCGCTAACTTGGTGTTGCATGAAGTTGTGAAAGGGATGTATAAGAATTTTTTTGAATATCATGTGATGCTTTTTGTTGCTCTGCAAGGTGTTTTCTAGATTCTCTAGAATTGGTTGTGGTTTGAAATGGATGTTCTACTAGGTTATGCTTTTTCCTAGTCAACTAAGGTATTCTGAGAGTGTGCACACCACAAGCTCAAGTGTGTGCAGAGTTCAAGGATTATTTGAAGGAGTTGTATGGGTTATGTTGAATCATCTGGGAGAAGCACAAGTAACGCTTTATCATTCACGTGTATCGCTAATGTTGTGAAGGATGACATACTTCATGTTTCATGTTTTCTTGCTTAAGAATGACCTATTTCAAATTTGTAAAGTGTGCAGATGATGTTCATTGAAGACCGAAGCTATGAAGAGTGTTTAGGACCAGGTTAAGAATATTTTGGAATCCACGAGGTGTGTTCCTCTTCCTGGTGTTGCATGTATTCTTTTTGATCTTTCCCTCTACACATTTCATGTTGATTGTTTTAACTTTGGCCAGCTTGCAAATGTGAAAATTTTTGTTGTGGGATGACATGTGAATTGTAATCAATATAATATTATGTATAAATTGTAAACCTAGTTGATCTAGGTCGATGAATGTGGGTGACATGATTAAAATTATATAAGTGACTAAAAGAGAAAGAGAAGAAGTGTAAGTTCTTGTCCAGTTTCATCTTGAACATATTTTTGTGACAAAAGGGAAGTGAAGAAGGTGCTTAATTATTTGCTAGAGGAAGTGAGCCAAAGGTAAAAAATTCTTGAAGGGTGAAAGAAGTGAGATGGTAAGCTATATATAGATAAGACATTTACATAAGTGACAAAGAAAAAATGCAATCATCAAAAAGAGAAGGGAAAAAGAAGAATTGCAATCATCAAAAGGATTGAGCCTAATTGTCAGTTTCAAGTAGTGGAAGGACTGTCATTTTTTAATCATTCCTAAGTTTGTTCTCAGTTTAAGGAGTTGTAGCTCTAAAACAAAGTCTGCAAGGATTTGTAGCTTCCTTGGGAGTAATCCTAAAACCTCTTTTGAGGGAGTAGTAGCTTCCTTGGGTTGTATCCCTAAAACAAAGTTGTAATTGTTATTCATTTGTGAGGTTGGATTAGGATAGTAGCTCCTAGTAGCATTTCTCACTGTGGTTTTTCCCCTCTGGAGTTTTCCACGTACATCCGGTGTTGTGTTGTGCATTGTTTATATCTTTCATGTTCTTTCTTATGCGGTAGAGTTTGAAGTTTCATTTTTTCTAAAAGTTTTGAGATCTGATAGATCCCCCCTCTCAGTATTTTGGTGTATGTTTAACAATATTGTTCAAACTTAGAACTTATCAAAATGGTCATCCTTCAACAAGCTAAAACTCAATTTTGATTTTAACCTTGATTATAAAATTTAAATATTCTTTTATTTTTTATAATTTGGTATATATTAATCAAATGAATTAAAAAAAATGAATCACATGAACGTAAAATATGAAGATACAAGTAAGTTCCAAGAAATAATGGTAAAAATGGATAGTTGCTAATGTCTTTCAATGTAACATTCCAAACCAAAAAAAAAACCCTTTACAACACCACAAAACTATTCATAAATTAGGAAGCACCCATTACTTGATGTTGTGGATGTCTATCTAATCTTCAAAGAATGGATTTCAAGTGCCTTCAAGTTAATAGGCATAAAAAGCCACTACCATGCATTTAATTATCTTCTACAATGTGTCATTGATTGTTTTAACCAATAACTATTTTCCCTAGCAATTCTCTTGATTATGTTTTTTATCTCTATTGAATCACTTAAGACAAACGTAAAAGTTTAAGTTAAGATTGATTCCTAAATTTAATATAATACACACATATTTGAAATGAATGAACTTGGAAAGTGATTTCTAGTCCTCACATACTCATGGCACCATAATTTAAGAAACAATAATAATGAAACTTGTGGAGCAATCCATGTGGAACAATAACTCTATATCTTTTCCTGGAAAACATTCACCTTTAACCATTCATTTCTATTTGTTTCTACACAAGCTGAGATAGGAAAATAGGCTTGGGATGTAGTTAATCTATATCACCAACTTTTTCAAAGTTGCACTAATGTTTAAATGTAATTTATAATACCATACCTTGATTATATTTTTTCTTAAACGTAACATTAATATTTGTATTGGTTGTACAAACCACAATCTTAGATGAAAAACAATGCTAAAAGTTTTTAATTCTTCAAAACAAATCATGCTAAGTACACTCTCCATACAAAAAAAAAACTAAAATTCAAAAGCATAAAAAAAAACCACATATCTTCACTCACCATTCATCTAATATTCACTTGGGAATTTTTTATCACTCATAGGAAATATACACTACAACTATATAAATTATAATTACAATATCATATCAAATATGTTAGGAAATTGATTAAGTATTTTGATGGATTATAAAGATTTTTTTATCCTATGAACCAACTTTCCATTTACTTCTATCATAACTAAAATAACTATTCCAAATAAACTATGGATTAACATTAAATTTCATAAGACTAATAATATTAATTTACATTAAATAATATAACATATATTAATTGAATATAATAATATATAGTTTTTTATTAGCAGGAAAAAAACATTTTGAAGGGACCCGAAAACCTTTACATCAAAATGATATAAAAATAGAAAGAAATAGCCAACCAACAACCCAACAACAACCAACAATGACTACATTTTTTTAGGATATTGACTACCTCTAACTCCTTATTATAAAAAAAATTAAGTAGATTGACCAAGTCCAACAACTTGCTCTTCTCCTCCTTGAAGGTTTTCTTTATGCTTCCATGAGTTTTAGAACTCGGCCCCTTCATATCATTTGGAACTTGTTTCTTCCCTTTTTCTTTTATACCCTTCTCTTTTGTTTTGCTATCCTCAAGGGTACCTCTAGTAATCTGTTCCTCGCTTAGCTCCTTGAACTTCTCCATGAGGATTCTTAATCCTTCAGCACTATTCTTAATCGAACAATGACTTATCTTAAGGATATTCTCGATATTGGAATTAATCTCCCAAATTTTCTTTTCAAAATCAAGCATATGACCCTCATAATCCTTCTTTAAAACTTTAGACATTTCCTCAACATCATCCAACCTATTTTGCAGCTCCCTTTTTCAAAGTTCTAGATTGGACCTGCTCTTCATTAGAAAGTTTTTCTTGCAACCCTCATACTTTGAAATTGGTTTTATTAACCTATAGAAAAATCCATTTGGCTAATTGTAATTGATTCGTCACTCCCTCCCTGGCCAAACCTAATACATCATAAACTTCTTCCTTGTTAGCATGTAGGTAAGAGAAATCATCAGATAGAGGATTGGTGACATCAGTGTTCTCCTTAGTAGGTCCTTTCTTCAAGGTCTAGACCATTTCCATCCTATCTTCCACTTTCTACTTTCCTTTACTAGCCTCATCCCACAAGGCTTAGAGACATTTTTACCTTTCCTTTGCACTTTGAATGCTTCCTCTTCCTCCCCTATTTGGGACCCTTCCAACCAAGAAATAACCTTTTTTCCTTTCTTCTTTGGAGAGATCCTCTTCCTAGCTTCCTTTCTTTTATTTTGTTCCTCCCCATCAAAGGGAATGGTAGAGATTACTTCAATTGAGTCATCCCCTTCCTCCTCCTCCTTCCACTCATCATCATCATCATCATCATTTTTGGACTCCTTGCTCGTGTCAGAATATTGCACAGCCATAGGCTTTTACTTTTTCTTTGCAATACCCTTCCCCTTTAGATTTAGCATGGGGTTTGGGTCTTCACATTTTCCATGATTAAGAGAATAAGACCCTCATGCAACACTAGAATTTTTGGGTTTTTCATATGGTAGATTTTATAGAATAATCTAGCGATGGTAAAATAAAATAAGGAAAATCCACAACAATCTATGCCTAAAATGATTCAAGAAAATAAAATGGACACCCAAGATAGTCGTGTACTTGTCATCCAGAGTTATATAACACATAATTTATAGTTATTATTACAACTAACATAATAATACACTATTAGGATCAATTAAAAGTGATTTAAATTAATTCTACATGTGCTAATATAAATTAGGGTGCCAATGGATCCTTGGTCTATTGGTGAATTTAAATTGTTTTGGATGAACCCACAACGGATCAAGTCTTGCTAAGTGGAAAGCCTCAAAACCATAAGAGATTATGGTAGGATCACAACCCAAATGACTTTAATGGAATGAATATACATCATTATTTAGCTATAAGCTAAGGAGGTTTTAAGCTAAGGCTTGTGCTCTTGTATTTAGTAGCTAAATGATTTCATGAGCTCAATATAAAACCATAAAAAAATAGATAAATAAATTAGAGTGGTGAATACTAAATTTTGAGTATGAAAATAATATAGAACCAAAATAAGTTATTTTATAACTTCCACATAAAAATAGACCAATTTATATACTAATCAATACATTAAAATAATATATAAATCTACACATAAAATCAATCACATAAATATAAAATCTTCATCATATACATAATACTTAAATATAAAAATAATATGACATGGTTAATTATATTAGTACAATGTATAAAAAAGATAAATATCCACTAGAAATAATGTATTTTAGCGAAGCATTACAAAATATTTTAGTTTAGAAAGATGACCTGAAAGAAAATCAATGTAATTATTATCACAAGTTTATTTTATTTATTTATTTTTAATTAGTTTAATAGTAAAAAATTATGTTTTTGAAAGGGAGGTTAAACATGTTTGCATTTTATAGAAGGTAGAGTAAATATATCTTGTATATACCGTCTTTGATATCGCTTGTAAAAAAAATATGGGTACAAGACCATCTTATACGTTATAAGCCACCTTTAAAGTCAAATTAGATCATCTACATTATAGATGATGAAAATATTCTATGTCGATTCCCATTCTTTGAATTTTGATTCTTACTTTGATAGGATTTTTAAAAATTGGATTGACAATTTTTTAAAATATTATAATAATATAAATATTTATAAAATGTTAAAATTGTTATTTGATATTTAATTTAAATATAAGAAAAATTAAGAAATAGAGAGTATAAATAGAATTTCAACAAAACTTGAAAAGAAATAAAATAGAAGGTGTATTATATATATATATATATAGAATTACATTTATTAATGCCTTACAAATCTCATTATATTTATAAACATATAATGATGTGTATAATGAGGTGTATCCTAAGTGTTATACGCAGTATAGAAATCTTTTCCTTATTATATATATTTTCCTATATACATGATCTTTTTTAAAAGTGATATGTTACATTGTATTGGATGGTTTAGATAGAATATTTATCTCCTATCCATTCCTGGAATTGCTATTTTTTAATGTTATTGAATATTTGGATGCATTATTCCTCTCAAGTACACTAGGCTTACTTTTGACTTGAATTTTTTTTTTTGTCAATGAAAGGTATGCTCTCATTTAATTTTGTATGGAATTAAAACAATTTATCTTAAGAGATTAATGCATTTGTAGACTTTGTAACAATGAAGTCAAATTAAAAGACTATTTTACATTTAAATATCTCATATATAGCTATATCTATATCAAATTTTGTTACTTTTTCAAAAACTTTTAATATATTAAATTAAAAAATATTTTTGACCATCCATTAAATCATAAAAAAAATAAAAAAAAATTCAACAAAATCCAATTGAGTAGACGATACAAAATGCCAATTTGATTCTTGTTCATTTTCATCCCACATCACAAGTCGATGAATTACATCAACTTCTTTTACTTTCATTTTTTATTCCATTTAAGTAAAGTAATAATAAGTTAGTTGGTGAGATACGTCAACTTAGTTTCGCTATCAAATTTTAATATCATTTAAATACAAATGAAAAGTCGCAGTGATTCGAAGAACAGTAGTTACTTTCCCATCAACCTCCTACTCCTTTCCTGGTCAAGTCATTATTCTATTTGTAAACTCTCCTGGTCAACTCATTAATTTCCTTTTGATATTCGTAAGGATTAGGTAATGCAACAAGTCTTCTATAGCGGGTCAATTGTATCAACAGCAGTGAGGAAAAAGAAATTGTATATTAAGTCAAACAACGTGCAAATCAATAAATATTATTTGCTCTCAAACCTCAACGATGGATCGCACAAGTCTACTGCAGAGGGCCTACCATTTAGCTTAGAAATTATCCGTCTCTTGCCTTTTTTTTGCTATTAATTTTCACTTTAAATTGTACGATTCTTGAGCACGGTAAATTGGATATTCATAAAAGAAGCTGTTTAATTATGATAATGGTTTTGTTATTAAAATTTTAGAAGATTAAAATTTGAGAGTTATTAAATAAATTTATATAGTAATGATTTATCAGCTTATTAACTTTCAAAAATACAAATTATCTTTTATGTGATGTCTTTAAATACTGATAATGATAAATATGTTGCTTAATTTTATTATTTGGTGGAGAGTTTTAATTTAAATTGTTGGGAAGCAAAGCATTGAAAGAGGGAGTGCGTATGCATTCAACCCACAAGAATACTGTCGATCTCTATTATTATGATAACGCAAATACAAGTCAAAAGCCTAAAAAAGAGGGGTAATCTGAGGAGAATGATGAGAAATTTCAACGTTGGATATTAGTTGAGAGAATAGTAATGCGTGGAAAGGCAAAACAATGAGCAGAAGTATTACCATGAGTACAGTACCAAACATATAAAACTACCAACAAAATGTACCGTGATTGCCAGACATCCTTTTCAGTATTATTGTTTGATGGTTTCTGGATTTAATTGTGTAAATATTTTTTGTATCAATGTTTTGGAACACATTCTATGATCCACAAATGTTTCAGGATGAATTAGAGAGCATTTTGGATCACATTCTATGATCCAGAAATGTTTCAAGATGAATTAGAAAACGAATAATTGATGCAAAAAATATTTACACAATCAAATCCAAAAACCATCAAACAATAAAAATTATGAATTGTAAAAAGCTCTGTATCTTTAATTAGATAATACTTTTAATTAGGTAATACTTTTCAGTATTGTTTTGTATTGGGCGAACAATATAAAGACGATTATTCAATGAGGTGACCATCCGCTTTAATTGCATGCTGTGAAGATGTACACAAAACTCATAAAGTAGTTGGTTGCAGAAGCATTACACAATTATACAAGCTGAGAATGACCCTTTTAATTCTAATTTTAAAAGCTGGAACTAATCTTGGATAGCACCATGGTTGTAGGTCTTATATTCCAAGGCACAAACACCTTCAGATCTAACGCATTAGATCAGTTTAAACATTTTGAAATCCATAAAATGTTTTTGATCATATTTCAAATTATATTCCATATCTATTATCAGAATGAAGATAGTATTCAAAACATATTCCATGATGGAGCATTCCTTGATGCAAAACCTAAAAATTGAAATTAAAATATATATACAACTCTGAATGTTAAATTTTAATCAGTAAAGAGGGCATTCACATTTTTAATGGATAGAATCTCTGCTCAGTTCAAAACACACAGAATTGCAGTATGATGAAAGTCAATAATATCATACAGTCTTTGATAATGAACATAAACGTTGAAAAATCCATAAATTTATAACACATATGTGTACAGTAAACAGAAAATCCTCTATTGATTTTCTTTTTTCTCTTACAACGTATTCACGTCGTGCATACAAAATTGGGAGAAGCCAGCGAGTTACCGCAGCTGCGCAGCGATCTTAACATAGCAGCCGGTACAATAACGGTCAGCAGGGCCGTAGCAGGATTCGTGAAACCCCTCGTTTGCCATCCTACGAATAGCTGATAATGTCCAGGAGAGCCATCCTGCTGCTCACCAGAACTCTGAAGAGCTCATTAATCTGTCTTTCAAAGGTAGCCGTGCCACGTTCCAATTCTGAAATGCGTTTCTGTAAAGATTGCACCGATTGCCTCAATTCCAACGCCTGGCTTTCGTTCGGCGGGACGGACTTGGTATTTATGAGCATGTTTACCAGATCATACAAAGAACGGGAAGACGAATCGACGGCTTTCAGCCCATAGAGGAGTGTGCAGGTGGCGCCCTTGTTTCGACTCTTTTCAATTTCGTCCTTGACTTTGTGATGGAGGGTTTGAAGAGAGCACGCCCAAGCGGACTGCCCCGCGCAGGGCTGCGGCAGGGAGCGTTTGGATTTCATCGAAAGGGCGGCGACCAGAACGCCGCAGACGAAGACCATGAGGGCTTTGGAGGCATAGATTGGTTCCATAAAGTCGGCGCCGCCGCTAGCTCTAGCGGCGTCTGAAGGCGGCGCCACCAGTCTCTCCCCCATCCGCCGCAACATGGAACTGCAATTCTCCAGCCCAGATTTGCTCTGACAAGGCTCCTTCGCCTTGGCCGAAGGGTCATTGAAATTTCCCAGCGCTGTCCGTGCCCTAAGAAGCTGCCTGGCGCCGATGGGGCCGCTTCCCTGAAAGCCATGAACGACCAGCTGAAGCCCTCCCTCGTACTGTTTCATGTCGCTCATGATCTCCCGCAGCGCATTGCATACGTCTAGAAGCTTCACTGTGTCTTCTAGATGCTCGTTCACCCACTTGGAATTCTGCCTGATATGGGGGAAATTCTCTTCGACCATAGAATGCACAGAGAGGCACACGTCCAGTGCCTGCTGGAGCCAGTCGGCGCTCAGATAATTTCCGCACTCCTCGAGCCGCTGTAGTTCCCCACAGACATGGCTGTCGAAGGCGTTCAGCTTCGGATTGTCATGATTTGCTGGATAAATTGTCGACGACGATGACCGACTGTGGAAAACTGACGGATACGAAAACCCCTGCAAGGCCGCCCACCTGGAAGAAAACGCAGACGAAGCCCCACTCATTCTCTTCTTCTCCAAATCTCCCCAGAAGAAGTTTTTCCTTTCTCAGTCGTTTGAAGAATAAAGCGTTTGGAATTTGTGGCCTAAATTATCCCGAACTAAATAGCAGAATGCATTCATTAAATACTTCTCACATGTTTCTATGACATTGCATGCGTCATCAGATCGAACCGTCAAGCACAGCCTTAGAGATCGCTCGAAAGCCGGCTACCCGTCGTTTTCATCTCAACGACAGCTCATCAAGCCAACCTGGACTGTAATAAACGTCGGCGCCCGGCGTTATCAACATAAATAAAACTGAAAAGACCAATCCAAGTCTTTTTCCTTCCTTGTAATATCCCAATTCCGGTGGTGACCTCCAACCAGTTTATACCAATATTCAACAACCTCGAAAAAGGATGTTTTTGGCCGAAAACGTTTATCTACTAAACAAACGAAGACCAAGTCCTCGTGCCTCTCCACAATAATGTTTAATTAATCGCCTTTGAAGGTACCTCTATAAACGTTTAGAGGACTAAGCAATATTTCCCGACAAATAATTCCGCTAAGCTGTAATTTAAATATGTGGTAAGCATAAAGCCAACCTTTGTTTGCCTTGGCTTCAGGACAAACCTGGCACACTGTTTCCACTCTCTAAGACCAGTACGATTATCTCTGAATAATTTCAAGCAATGCCTTCGCTTGCTTCACTTTTTTACCTGCTAAGCAATTCTAAAAAATGTTTAGCTTACATTTTTGTATTCTATAAACCGACATGTTTGAATAATTTTTATCTACATTAAACAAGCGTGAGATATTTGAAGATCACCTGCAGATCCGGAACTTTTATATTAAAATTTAAATTTAAAACTAAAATCATGCATGTGGTCATGACATGACTTTTTTCACTTGGGGAAAAGTTCTTATCATGTGAAGTTTTCTCATGCGTCCGTTACTTAGTCAAGTTCAACAGCATGCGGAAATACGTAAGCTTGTACTCCAAGTAATATCGCACTAAAGACCGGGCCTAAATTTGGTGGCCGTATGATTGTATTTAAAGATATTTTGTAAAGATTATATTATGTGAAAGTGAACATTCTGAACAAATAACATAAAATTACAACTATATATTAAATAAAAAAAGTTATCTTTTGAATATCGATAGGTCAAATTTAAGCCATTTGGAGATTGATGCCTTGATCAACACACAACTTGCCCTCAGATTTTGACTATTTGGTTTTTGACGACCTGAGATAAATGGTCTTGGGAATTACATGTCAGCGCATTCATAAACATCACTCTTTGACTGCACAAGAAGTCTAAGTTCTTACGCACTATTCTTCGAACGTTATGTGGACGCTCCAAAATTTAGCCATAACGATTATAAAGAATATAAGTGAAATGAAATACGTAACCTCATTTTCAAAATTATCTAGGTTAAATTACTTGGTCAAAGCAATTCACATACATAAGAGTTTCAAAACAAGATTGATACATATAATAAGAATATATGTATTTAGTTTTAGAAATGGTCGGGAAATATATATTTTTTAATCTTGCAAAATAAGATTAAGGATACTGTATTTATAATGAGTTGAAGTTGATATTTTTATGGTTGAGAGTAAAGGATTGAGGGGTATCCATTTTGCTAGAGTTATTAGGGACACGATGGCCCCATTCCTTATTTATCACAGCTCCGAGAGTTTTATGAAGAATATTTTGATCTTCAACATGATTAATGGTTCATTTCAATTATTAATAATTAGATTTAGATTAGTAAACTTACTATTATTTGTTCTAGTATTTATATTTTCATTAACCTCTAATATCTAAAAAGGGTAGTGCATAGAAGCATCATTGAAAATTGTTTTATGGAACATAAGTTAACTAGCTTCCCACTTTGAACCTTAGTCAAGACTTTGAACAAATTTAACTGTTTGGAATAAGTTTTAAAACATGCAAAACAAAGCTTATATATGTATATCCTCATGATATGAAATGTTAATGCGATACTCTCATGGATGATAGAGGTAGTGGATTCTATTAGATGTCTAAAATGACCTAGGGCTCTATCTTTTCTTACAACAATGTAGTGTGTAAATTTGAATATTCCATGCTTGATTCAATGGGCAATGACTAACTGGAAGCAAGTAATCTTGGGACCATAATTAATTTTGGGTTTGGAAAAAAGGAGGTCCAAGGCTTTACATGTGGTCCTAAACCAAGTTAGAGCCCCAACTATTGTCTTGAACTAGGATTGAATTGATATGTAAACAAGGATAGCATCCCTCACACTACTCTTTAATAAAAAATACTCTCTTAACTTATAAAAACTCCCAAATACACACAATTAAACAACTTTAATGGTTATCAAAACACTTTAGCAATAATGCATATTGAGGAATAAATCATAAGAGATCTCAAAATACTAAAGAAAAATAGATGAGAACATACATACCATAATTGACACATAAATTCCTTGAAGAAAACTTTGAATGAGCGAAACACTCTAGCTTTAGAAAGCAAATAATCCTCATTCCATAATAAGAAGAGTTGATTGCAAATGCTAAATTTTCTCCATTACATTCATGATCTTACACAAGAAAAATTGAATCACCCAATACACATGCAACATTAGTATCACCATAAGAAGACTCACAAATTCGCTTACTAACAATAAGAAAAAAAGACAACCTACAAATGAGAGCTAACTCTACATAACTCATGGAAAGTAATATATGACATCCCATCCTCAAAATGAGAATCCAAATGACATATTAGAAGATCGAATAAATAAATAAAAATTATATTTCATGTTATATCTACACAATGAAAAATTTATATATTCTTCTAATATGAGATAACATAATATTTGCATGCGAATCGCCACAAACAACAAATTTGAAAACCTTAAATTAAATATGTAGATTGATGAATTGGACTATGTTATCTTTCTTTACTCTACTATATATTAATCTAATTGTAAAATATTATACTAAATACAATAGTAACTATGGATAAGTAATAGAATATTTTTTCTAAAGATCGTATTATATGAAAGTGAACATTCTAAACAAATAACATAAAATTACAATTATATGTGTATTAAATAAGTTACCTTTTGAATATCGATAACATTTAGGCAAGATGGAGATCGATGCCTTGACCAACACACAACTTGCCCTCATAGATTTTGACTATTTGATTTATGAAAAAGGTGATAAATGGTCTTGGGAATGCGCATTCATAAATATCACTCTTTGACTGCCCTCATAAATCTAAGTTCATTCTCAATATTTCTTGGAACGTTATGTGGTCGCTTCAAAAGGTTAGCCATATCGATTATAAAGATTATAAGTGAAATGAAATATGTAAACTCGTTTTCAAAATTATCTAGGTTAAATTACTTAATTAGAGCAATTCACATAAATAAGATTTTTGAAACAAGTTTGAAATATAGAATGAAAATAATACATGTATTTAGTTTTTAAAATGGAAGGAAATATTATTTTTTGTTTATAGTTAATTATACTAATTTTTTACAATTTGTTGGTAATGAGAGTATGAGTTGAAGTTGATATTTTTATTTGGCAAAGGGAAAATGATTGAGGGGTGTTCATTTTGCTAGTGATTGGGGACACAATGATCTCATCACTTTAGAGAGTTTTATGAAGAACACTTTTATTTTGAACATATTTATTTTTTTCATTTCAATGCTCAATAATTAGATTTAGATTAGTCAACTTCCAATAGATTGTGAAAGAAACTATTATTTGTTCTAGTATTTATATTTTTATTCACATTCAATATTTGAAAAGAGTGGTGCATAGAAGCATTGTTGGAACTTGTTTTAGGGAACATAAGTTAACTAGCTTCCCACTTTAAGCCTTAGTGAAGTCTTTTAACAAATTTAACAGTATGGAATAAGTTTAGAAACATACAAAATAAAGATGCAAATGTTTTTATATGTATATCCATATGATATGAAATGTTAATGCAATACTCTCATGGATGATAATGTGAAGATCATATAAGAGATATTATATTAGATGTCTAAAATGACCTAGGGCTCTATCCTTTCTTACAAAAATGTAGTATGTAAATTTAAATATTCCATGCTTGAGTCAATGGGAAATGACTATCTGGAAGTAAGTAAGCTTTGGACCATAATTAAATTTGGATTTGGAGAAAAGGAGGTTCAAGATTTTACATGTGGTCCTAAACCAAGTTAGGGCCCCAACTATAGTCTTGAACTAGGATTGAAATGATATGTAAACAAGGATAGTATCCCTTACACTACTCTTTAATAAAAAATACTCTCTTAACTTATCAAAACCCTCAAATAAACACAATTAGACAAATTTAATGGTTATCAAAATAATTTAGTAGTAATGCATATCGAGGAATAAATTATAAGATCTCAAAATACTAAAGAAAAATAGATGAGAACATACATACTATAATTGAAAAAAGAGTTGATTGCAAATACTGAATTTCCTCCATTACATTCATGATCTTGTTGGCATTGGCTATCATTGATGTCAACACTTGAGGAGATTGTTGGGATGTCAACACTTGGTGAGTTTGTTGGCATTGGTTGTCAACACTTAGGGAGACTGTTGTACATGTTTGTGAGATTATTGGTTGACTTCAGTTACCATTGTTGCTTTTTGTTGAGGTTCTTTCAATTGAATGTTGTTGATACTATATGAAAATTGGTTAGCATTGGTAGTATGTCATGCTTTTGATGTTGCTAATGTTCATGGCTGGTTTCCATGCCTTAGTTGATATCAATTAGTATTGAGTATGGTTGTAATTAGAAGAGACATGATATCACATCAAGATGATATATTAAGATGGGGATTAGAAGTAATGTTGATGGTGGAGAGATGTTGTCTATGGTCTCTAGCATGTTGTATGCTCTCTTCTATTGTTCCTGAGGAAGTATGTGTTGCTCCAAGGAAGTTATAGTCTCCATAAGTTGGTAAAAGTTTATGTTTTAGAAAGATGTTTTGAAGGTTGTTTCAGAGAATGCTTTACATCCCTCTGATGTTGAAGATATGGTCTTGTAGTTTGGAAATTAGTGTTTGTGCTCTGTAGATGTTGCACTCCTATATTTTCAGATCACCAATGTTGCCAGGGAGGTTTCTTCTATTTGTAGTGTGTTTGGCAATTTTGTTGGTTATTTGGATTGGTCTGGAAAATACTCTAGATTTTTCTATTTATGTTTTTGGTCCTGCATCTTGGTGTACACACTCTCAGTGACTATGTAGTGTCTTAGTTCAATTTTCATGTGATGGTGTGTACTGCAAGTCGATTTGTTAATGTTTTGTCTATTGGTTGTGTATTTTATACTTCTAGGGTGAAGTGTTCTACTTCTGTTTGGTTTGTGGTGGTTGTTTGTGGCATGATAGTATGAAAGAAGTTTCTAGAATTTTTTTTGGATGTTCATGGAACATCTCTTTGTGGTCACACATCATTGGTTGATCTCTTTAGTGCCACATATTGTGTTGAGTTGGTTTTCAGAGAAATTTGTGGATATCTGGTTGACAAGGCTTATTATCTTGCTTGTGCAGTGTGTTTGGGGTTTTGTGCCATCATATGAAGTTGTGTTAAGATGTATTGGTTCTTGACCTATCTTGTTGAGAATCACATTGAGTAAGTTTAGTTGAAGTTATGCTTTTGGGCTGATTGGTATTGTGCTACATGTTTCCTTGTTGTCGACTTGGGTTGATATGTGCCAGCATGTGAGTTGTTTAGGATCACATTGGAAGAAGATTGTTTTTAGTCCTCTCTATCTTCTAGATAGGACCAAATTATGTTTTTGTGGACAACTTATTGAAATCATTTGTTGTATTATTTTTGGATAACCTCATTAATGTTTTGAGATCTTGTGGAGGATATAAATTCAAGAACATTTCAGTTGCAAGAAGGGTGTGTGTGCAGAGATGTGCAAAGATGAATTGAAGTAGTGAGTTGTGAAAAGAAAAGGAAAATGAGCTTTAACACCTCAGTCAATAGAGTGTATTGCTGACATATATTATAATTCCTAAATCTTTATGTATCTTGCTCTAAGATAGTGAATCTCATTAGGTCCTTGTAATTTGCATCTTACCCTGGGGTTGTGCACCTCAGCACTACAAGTCTCTTGTATCTTGCCCTAAGGTTGTGTGCCTTAGCCTACAATTCCATAGTAGTTCAAGCCTTAAAATTGTAATTTTGTAGCTTGCAATGAGCTTCTATATTGAGAAATTCATCTTTGTGGTTTTTCCCTTCTTGGGTTTTCCACGTAAATCTAGTGTTGTCTTGTGTATGTGTGTTCATTTCCTTAGATCTTTCATTTTTTGTTGATTAGATTAAGTGTTTTTGATCTGTGAATGAGTTGTTGATCTTTCTAAGAGTCTGAATTTATATATTCCTAAAAAAATTATGATCTAAAAGGGTTTATGTTTTTAAAGATACTAATTTACCCCCCTCTCTCAGTATCTAGGTGTGTTCAAAAATTGGTATTAGAGCCAAGTTCTTATGAGGAAGCTTAACCAATTGAGGGAAAGGTTTGAGATGACACATGATGGAGCTTACAAAGGTCCTAGGTTTGATGGGATAAATTACACCTTTTGGAAGTTGAGAATGGAAGGCCATCTAAACTCTCTAGGGTTTGGTGTTTATAAATCTGTCAAGGATGGTTATACTGCTCCTGCTACTCTAACAAATCCAACTGAGATTAGGTTGTGTGAGAACAATGCCAAGGCTAAGAATGTTATCTTGTGTGGGTTAGCTTATTCAAAACTTTTGAGGGTGATGCATTGTAGTTTTGCTAAGGATGCGTAGGGAAAACTTAGCAACATATATGAAGGAGATACTAAAGTAAAACAAGCCAAGATGTAAATATTTAAGAGTAGATTTGAGACCCTGAGGATGATAGAGGATGAATATATTTCTAGTTATATGCTCTGGGTGGATGAAGTTGTTACTAGCATCAGAGGTCTTGGTGGAGAAGTAAAAGAAGATGAGATTGTGAAGAAGGTTCTAAGATTTCTCCCTAAATCTAATAGTCATAAAGTGTCTACTATTGAATAATATAAGGACTTGGATTAGTATTCAGTAGATGAAATGTTTGGTGCTCTCATAACCTTTGAAATGAGATAATTTGAAAAATATGTTCCAAAGAAGGAAGCTGCATTCACAACTAGTAAAAAGGTGGAAGATAAAACTGTAGTTCAGAATGATGACTTTGATGAAGTAGAAGCAAACTTTGTGAGAAGATTGAAGAAAGGCACCGAAATATACAAAGGTAAGTTACCTTTCAAGTGTTTCAATTGTGGAAGGATTGGTCATTTTGCATCTAAATTTCCTTATAAAGAATTAGATGATAGTAACAAAAGAGGTTTATATTCTAAGGAGAGCAATTGTTCCTCAAAAGATGAGGAAAATGATTCAAATGATAAAACCCCATTCATGGCTTTGAAAGAAAAAAAGGGTGATATTAAAAAAATGTAAGAGGTCTAGTACTTTGTAGGCTGACAAAAATAATGAAATATCTATGGTTGTGTGGAATTCCTTTCATGCAAAGGAAGAAGAAAATGCTTGGGTGATTGACAGTGGTTTCTCTAACCACATGACTGGTGACAAGGGAAGGTTCATCACTCTTAAGAAGTGTAATGGTGGAGTTTTAAAGTTTGATGGTGATGATTCAACACAAATTTTTGGAAAGGGTGCCATAAAGAACATGGTAGAGGATTTCCTCTATATCAAAGGTCTAAAGATTAATCTTCTTAGTGTCAGTTAGATGTGTGCAACAAAGGATACAATCTTACATTTCATGCCAATGGTTATGAGATCAGGAAGGAAGGGTATGGAAGAGTAGCAACTGGAGGTACAAGGACAAATGGAAATGCATGTCATCTAAAGGAGGAAAATGGAAGAATCAATTTATTGGCTCAATTTGGTGAGTGTTGGCTATGGCACAAAAGAATGGGACACATCAACTCTGACAATATGGTAAAAATCAGTTCTACTCATGCAGTAAGAGACATGCCTAAGATAACAAAGCCTACAAACACATTATGCCAGGAGTGTCAAATGGGAAAGCAAACAAAGAAAAGTTTGAAGAGCAAGGAGTATTGATCTAGTAGAATGCCATTGGAGCTAATTCACTTTGACTCGTACAGACCTATAAGAACAAGGAGTCAATAAGGTGAAATTTATTTCATGTTGCTTATTTATGATTATACTATAATGACTTGGGTTACATTTTTGAGAGATAAATCAAAAGCTTTCGACAAGTTTAATATATTCAAAGCAAAAGTTGAGAATGAAATGGATGCTAAGATCAAATGCTTAAGGTTGGATAGAGGAGGTGAATTTACTTCAAATGAATTTGAAAATTTTTGTGAAGATTGTGGTATTAGGAGACATTTGTATTCTCCTAGAACCCCTCAATAGAATGGGGTAGTGGAGAGGAAGAATAGGACTATCTAAGGGATGGCTAGGGATATGTTGAAAGATGTTGATTTGTCTAATATGTATTGAAAAGAAGCAATTCACACTGCTATCTATTTGCTTAACAAGGTGTAGTTGAGGGTCAATAGCACTAAGACCTCTAATGAGCTATGGTATGGTGGGCCTCCCACTGTTAGATATTTTAGGATTTTTGGAAAAAAATGCTACATCAGAAGAGGTGAAGAAAACCTTGAAAATTTTGATTCAAGGTGTGATGAAGGGATCTTTCTTGGCTACTCAACTAGGAGCAAAGCTTATAAATGCTACAACAAGAGATTGGGAAAGATGATTGGAAGAAAAAATATTAAGGTAGATGAAGATTTGTATCAAATCTCATAAGAACCAAAGGTTTGCAAATCTGATATACCTCCCTGGATTGAAGAAGAAGAAGAGAAAGAAGAGAAGAAACCAAAACCAAAGAATGTTCCTAAGACTCTAACAAAGTATGTTCAAAAGAATCATTCTACATATCAAATCATTGGAGACAAGAATGAAGGTGTACTGACTAGGAGAAGGTTTTCACAAGCAAGTGAGAAAGTGAACTTGTGTTTATTGTTAAAGGTAGAGCCCAAGAACTTTGTTGATGGTAGCAAAGATGATGGTTGGATAAAAGCAATGGAAGAAGAATTGAATATAATAGAAAAGAATCAACCATGGGAATTGGTTCCTAGACTAGTTGATAAGACTGTGATAGGGACAAAGTGGGTGTTTCAAAACAAGCTGAATGAAGATGGTGAAGTTGTGAGGAAAAAATCCAAATTGGTATGTAAGGGACCTTATTCACAAGTTGAAGGTATTGATTTTGAGAATACTTTCTCTTTGGTGGCCAGAATGAAGTCAATAAGGATGTTTCTTGATTTTTCTACTCAAAAGAATTTCAAAGTCTATCAGATGGATATCAAGTCAACCTTTCTGAATAGTGATCTAGAGGAAGAGGTCTACATTGAGAAACTAGATGGGTTTTAGCTATTAGAAGATCTTGAAATAGTATGTAGACTCAAGAAATATTTGTATGGACTCAAGCAAGCTCTTAGAGATTGGTATGCTCAGTTGGATAAGTATTTGATTCATCAAGGATTCAAGAAAGGTATTGCAAATAGTAATCTTTACATTAAGGTATAGGAAGACACAATTTTGATTGTGGTGGAGATGATGATATGTGTAAGAGGTTTGTAGAAGAGACGAAGAAAGAGTTTGAGATGTCTATGATTGGTGAGTTGTCTTTCTTCCTTGGACTTCAAATTATGCACTTAGATGATGGTATATTCATTTCTCAGGCTAAGTATGTTAAAGAGATGTTGAAGAAGTTTGGAATGGAGGATTCCAAACAAGTCAATACCCCTATGGTTACTGGTTGTCATTTGAGAAATGCTTCTCTGGAGGTTGATCAAACTCTTTATAGGTCTACAATTGGAGGTTTGTTGTACTTGATTGCTTCTAGACTTGATATTATGAATGAAGTATGTTTGATTTCCAAATTTCATGCTAATCCTAAGATAACTCATGAGAAGGTAGTGAAAAGAATATTTAGATACTTGAGGGGAACTTTGGATTATGGTTTGTGGTATAAGAAGGATGAAATTTTTTCTTTGAGTTCTTATACTGATGCTGATTGGGAAAGATGTGTGGATGACTGGAGAAGCACCAATGGAAGTGCATTTTTCTTGGGAGACAAATTGGTCTCTTGGTTTAGTAAAAAGTAGTACTTAGTGTCCTTATCCACAATAGAAGTTGAGTATATTGTTCCAACATCTTGTTGCACCCAGTTGCTTTGGATGAAGTATACTTTGAATAACTTAAAGGTGGTATATGATGAAACCATTCCCATATTGTGCGATAATACCAATGCAATTAACATTTCCAAGAATTTGGTGATGCATTTAAGGACCAAACACATTTCTATCTAGTATCACTTTCTAAGGGAGAAGGCTACAAAGCATGAAGTCAGAATAGAGTATGTACGGTCTACTAAGGATTATATTGCAAATATCTTCACTAAAGCACTTTAATTTTTTTTTAGTACATATCAGTTCATGGGAATTTTTTGTGATCATGTGGTCTATGAGTATGCAAGGAATACACATAGAGCTCGATGGTTGGACTCACAATTCAAATTATGCAAGGACACATTTCCACTTCATAGCATCATTTCAGTTATCGACTTTGTAGAGAACTACACACTACAACCATAGAATGAGGTGTAATCACAATACTACAACTCCATACAAGTTGTTATATTTATTCATATAGCATTCATTCATGTTGATCTAATAGTACATAGGATAACATGAAGGTATTAAGGGAGTATCACTTTTACATTAGTGATGATCACACACATTCTATAGAGTTAGCACAACGTTGCTTTTAGATGTTCTATGCTGATTTGGCTAGTAGGGGCATATCATTTAGTGAGCATATCATATGGTAAGATAATTGTACATCACAATTCAAGAACTTTAAATTTTTTTATTGGTTGAGAAGGATGTATAGGATCAGTGGTGCTCAACATATGTGGAATTTCTTAGAGGTCGAGCATGGAAATGGGAAGCATGATGGTGCAAGAGTGTGTATCAAAAGATCCTTAGCATGCGAAGAGTTAAAGTACAAAGATAGTCCAAAGTTGATAGATGCAAAATCAATTGTCCACTGGTGTAATTATGTTATTGGTCCAGGTAATGAAGGTAATTATTTAGTTCATATATTTTTTTGGTTGGTAGATGATACTAACATTGCAAAATATGAGGGTTGTTGTACATTGATAGGATCGAGTGAGTTGCACTCTTTTAGAAGCTCCAATGCAGGTTCATGGACTATCCATATGTAAAAGATGGCATGCTTTTTTTCTTCATGTACAGTTCAAGCATGGAATTATTGTGACTCAAAAGAGTAGGTTGGTGATTGGTCATTAAGAAATATAACCCCACTAGACATATACCATCTCCTGAAAGATCTACAAATTGCATAGATGCAATCATCCATTGACTTTGATCATGTACCAGATCTACTAGAACTAGGTAATATAGATTCTTGCATACTTAATACAAAATTCCTAGTTTTATCTTACCTTGTAGTTTTATTGTAATGTTAATTAAATACATCTAACTGGATGAACATATCAATGCAGGGCATGTTTAGACAGTGATTGGAAATGAAGATAATGAAGAGGGAACAAATTATTACTTGTGTCATTATATCGAGGCTAAAAATAAATTGGAGGCCCTAGTTATAGATGGAGAAAAAATAGAATATCCTATGTAGGTTCAATGGTTGTTAGTAGAACATGGCTTGAAAGGTACCCAATTAAGAATACTCCAGTTTGGTTGTTTGAGGACTTCAACATGCATTGAAAGATTATTTACTACTCTAACCTTGTTGTAGCAACCGGCGTTCATTTGATCAGTTCAAGGTAGACCTACAAACAAGGATCTTGTAGAAACCGGTGTGTCATTCTTCTGACCATGACACAATAATTGACACAATAAAGAGTAGAGTAGACCTAGATGGTTCAATGGAATGATTTGCAAGTATGTACATTGAATTTGTAAAGTCATGTTAAATTGACCATTTTTTTGGGTTATTCAAATATGTATCATTATCTTGTGTTTTTAAAACTGTTATGGAAATGAGAAAAACACATATATTATAAAGTTTCAAATTTTCAAATTGCATTCTTTCCCAATTTTTAATATGACTTCATATTTGTATCTTACACTAAAACTCAAACTTACACTAAATTTTGATCATAAACTCATAACCTCACAGTTTTTGCATTCACATTGCATAAATAATAAGTAGGAGCAAATACCAATTGCATTTTCTTATCATGGCATTCCATGAGACCACATTTCTTTGAGGCGTTTCTTCAAACAACTCATTGCCTTATCTATGCTACCACATTTTTATGCATGTCTACCAAAGAATTTTATCAAACAGTTCACTAGTTTTGTTGAGTTTTTAGTTGATGGAAAAATTCATAATAAAAATGCATGAATAAACTAAAATCCATATAACTTAGTGGCATATATGTTATTAGAACCTTCACTCAAAAATTCATAATCAACATGCATGAATAAACACACCAAGCATACCATAATGAATACTAGTTATGATGTATGATTAACACAAAATCCAAATTTGGTAGTATGTTGTCATATATGCCATTCAACCTAATGCATATGTCATACTCTATTCAAATAATCAAAGATGAGAGTAAATGTCACTCAATTATGATGCATAAATAAATGCATTAGGCATGGCATAAAATTTTGACGTCTAATGGAAATACAATCCACACCATTTAACTCTAATACATAAAGTGCACTAAGACTCATCATGAAACTCAATGGAATACATGCCATTAGATCAAACTGACATGCATACAGTGTAAAGTTGTAAGGTGGTGTAATTTTCATTTTATTTGTCATGCAGCCAAATTGACAGTTCCAAAATGTCCATATGGGTAGGTTTATGCTAGAAAAGGTCTTGTTTCACACCCAAACATGCCAGAACATTCATAACTACATTGCACCATGATATCTCTTAAGAGACCAAAGTGGAGAAAGGCAACAAACTTTGATAAGTTGTTACTTGGAAATCGTGAAAATTAGAAACATTTCTTCTAAAGGTATGGGATCACATAGGGCCCCTCTACAATAACCTCTTGATTTTTGATATCTCTGAGTTGTTTTTTTATGGTGTCAAGTTTTTAGTTGATGGAAAAAGCATCAAATGCATGTAGTTTAAATTTGCAAGGTGATGTACTTTTCATTCTCTTCATCATGCAACCAAACCGACAGTTTCAACACATTTAGATGGGTACATTTATCCTAGGCAAGGTCCTATTTCACACCCAAACATGTTGGAACAATCAGAGCTACATTGCACTCGTGATATCTCTTAAGAGACCAAAATGAAAGAAGGAAACAAACTTTGATGAGATGTTACTCCGAAACTGTGGCACTTAGAAACATTCTATCTGAAGGTGTGGGATCTCATAGGGCCCCTCTACAATGAGGTCTCTCGGTTTTGGATATCTCCAAGTCATTTGCTCGTGGTGTTGAGCTTTTAGTATTTGGAAAAAACATCAAATGCGTGTAGTGTAAAGTTGCAAGGTGGTGTACTTTTCGTTCTGTTCATCGTGCGACAAAACCGATAGTTCCAACATGTTTGGATGGGTAGGTTTACGCTAGGAAACACTAGTAGAATTTGGAAAATAAATAACTACGTGACTAAAACTTTTAGTTACAACAACTAAAGATGACGAAATTCTACTCATTTTTTGCAACACAACTATAAATGACTAATTTGATCATTGGGTAGAAAACACAACTAAATAATTAGTCACACAAATAAAAATTAGACAATATGATATTAAAGTGGATAATTAAAAAAAATATTTTGAAATGAGGGAGTTGGTTGTATTATTTAATATAATATAATAATAAAATATTATATTACAATACAATGTATTATATTATATTATATATATTATAATATAATATGTTATTATATAATATAATATAATATAATATATATATATATATATATATATATTATAAGATATAATATTATATTTATATTATAATGTATTTAATATTATATAATAATATAATAATATAATATAATATATTTAATATTATAATATTATATAATATTATATATATATTATATTATATTATAATATAATTTAATATTTATACTATACTATAATATTATATTATATTATAATATTATAATTTATTGGGTGCATAAGTAGGATATTTATCCGTTGTCTAGTTTATTTAATTTGAAATCCAATTTTGAAATCAGGAAGCGGGAAACAAACCTTAATCCTTTTTAGGGGACGAGAAACATATTTTAATAAACTCTAAAATGAGTTTGGAGGAGGTGAAACCAATACCAGCAATGAAGAGTTTGGAGGAGCCAAATCCAATAACAACAGAGAAAGCAACAAAAAACACGGGTAATGGATGCCCTAATGTTAAAACCTAAATTTCCTTAGTATTAGGATGTTGGCCACGTAATTTTCTTTTAAAAAAAATACTCTAAAAACCTCATTGAAACCTTATTTTCAAGCTGCAGCTCACCAAATTGGAGAAGTGAAAGGTCAATACCAGGGAATCCATTAGCGGCGAAAGAGTTTGGAGGGGCCAAAACCAATACCAGCGATGAAGAGTTTGGAGGAGCCGAATCCAATAGTGGCGGGGAAAGCAAAAAAAAATGCAGGTAAAGGATGTCCTAATGTTAAAACCTAAATGTGCTCAGTATTAGGATCTTGGCCGTAATTTTCATTTTAAAAACATAATCTAAAACCCTCATCGAAACTTTATTTTCAAGCAACAACTCGCCAAATTGGAGAAGTTGATGCAGGGCTTCACTCACATCTCGCTTCTTCATTTTGATCAAGAAACTAAAATAGGGGTTTTTGGTTCGGGCAGAAGAGATTGGGGGTTTTCATGATGCAAAAACTAGTGGACGGTGGAAGGAAGATAGTCTTCAATACCTTGTGACATTGGTCGATTAGCTGCAGAGTCAAACCAATTTGTATGTTGATAATATTGAATGTAAATAGGTCATTCTTTGATGCCAAACATATTGTACCGACGTCGCCCCTACCACATGAATGGAGCATTGCAATTGTTTGTTCTTTCTGACATTGGTTAAGAAGGATCATTGTATTTAGTTGTTTGTTTTTAAATTCAATCCTGAATTTCCTTATGAGGGTTTGCTAGCATTTGAAGTCTCTGTGAGTTTGCTTGTTTTAACTAGCAAGGCTTTCCATAAGAAGTGAAAGGTCAAATTTATAAAATCCTTAAGCTGATTGAAGCATTTAGTGTATTTAGTTGTTTATTTTTAAAGGGTCCATTTTTTGATTATTTGTTTGGTTGCAGGGCACATTGAAATGTGGAAAAGTAGTGGCAGTGAAGAAGCTATCATTAGCCCATTCTCAACTTAGCCATGCATTAACTTTAATTCAAAATTGAAGTGAAGCTCATCTCAAATGTCTTGGTGTACTAATTGTGTTGTAAAGATCTGTAAAGTATAACTATTGTAAAGGTTCTTGAGTTTCATTTGGTTTTTGAGTTTCAAATCCAAATGAAACTTTTAAGTAAAAAAAATCATTGATACAGAGTGATTCTCTTTTTTTATGTCTTTTTGAATTCTTCAATTCTTCAATAAATTTTGTAACCATTGAGGTTTTGATTTTCCAATGAGGCTTAATGAAGTAAATTTTTAGACTCAAAAATATTGTATTGTGGCTCCTCTTGATTTGTGATCTATTTGTGTCTAATCAATCATATTTGTTCAAGCATTTTAGTCTTCATTTCATGGTGCTTCTCTCAACATTTGAATATCTATGATACTTGAAGTTTATATGCATGAATTTGTGAGGATTAATTAAGTTATATTTGATTTGTAACTTTAATCACTGATTCACCCAAATAAATGACTAAAGCATGACTAAATAAATGACTACCATGACTAAAATAAATGACTACAATGACTAAATAAATGACTACCATGACTAAAATAAATGACTACCATGACTAAATAAATGGATACAATGACTAATTAACTGACTATCATGACTAAATAAACAACTACCATGAATAAATAAACAACTATCATGACCAAATAAATGACTATCATGACTAAATAAATGATCTGTTAACAACAATCAATGACTCAATTAACGACTAAATATACCACCAAATTGATTAATCAAAACAACCAATAAATGACTAAAAATGGTTTAGTCATGAATTTGGTCGTGTTATAAATGATTGACAATAAACTACTAATGGTCACGTGACCAAACTAATGGTCACATGACCAATTTTTAGTAGTTTTTTGTCATTTATTTTTGTTTTTGTACTAGTGAAAGGTCTTGTTTCACACCCAAACATGCCAAAATAGTCAAAGCTACATTGTACTGATGATATCTCTTAAGATACCAAAGTACAAAAGGTAGAAAAATTTGACGAGTTGTTACTTGGAAACCATGGCACTTAGAAACATTCTCTCTAAAGGTAAGGGATCATGTAGGGCCCCTCTACTATAACCTCTCTTGGTTTTGATATCTTCGAGTTGTTTGCTCATGGTGTCAAATTTTCAATTGATAGATGGGTATGTGCAGGATCATGATGGGCCAAAAAGTGGCAATATGATGGGTATTTGTAGGGTATGTGGCTGATGACTTTTTTTTGACCCAAAATTGATGAAATGAAAAGGGTTTTTAAAGGAGATTCTCAGCTTTCCACCAATATAAATTATGCTTTACTTTGAATTTAATAAATAATTATTATTCATTTTCTATTTGAATTATGACTAAAGTCCTAATTGATAGGCTGATTGAAAAACATCTATAGCTTTCAAACAATATCACATTTTTGAATCCAAAATATGAATCACATTCTATGCTTCACATAGTATAGGATTAAAAAAGAAAACTTGAATTTCATGAAGTTTTAACCAAGTTAAGGTGGTCAAACATACGAGTTTTTTATATTTTTTAAAAGTTGTAATAAAAAATCATAATTAATTATTTACATGGAAAAAAATTTACAAAAAAATATGTATCACATCTGGACATGAGTCCTCTACTTATGTCTAAAATATTATAAAAAAATATTATCATTTTATTGTGGTTAGGGTGGTTAGACAGACACCTACTTATTTTTTCCCTGAAATTTAAGTACTATTGCATTGAAATTTCAAATTTTCACCAAATAGATTTTTTTGTTTTTTAAATAAACCTAGTAGTTTAGAAACTACATTCAATTTTCTATAGATTCTATTCTTACATATTTTTGAAATAATATAGATAACTTACTCAAATTTTTACATCAAGTTGCCTAACTCTGATTTTTCTGAATTTTTTGCCACTTAAGGGCCTATTTTTTCCATGATGATCCTGCACATACTCAGATGTTGTTCCTTCAACACACATGCCCCGTTCAGAACATGGACCCTCTCTTTCCTTTGCCTTGCCGAGTCATTTTGTTACCGTCTTGTTTTGCATGCCCCTATTTTAGTGTTCAAAATGGTCAGTGAGTCCCAAAGAGTTCATCTTAAGTCGACCATATTTTGTCCCCCTCAAATTTTCAAATTCCTTAGTCCTTGCAGAATCCAGTTGACTCTTTACCTTAGCTCTTTTAAGGTGGCATCCGTGGAGCTCATTGGGCCTACCCTACTGGGCCACCTCTCCCAAGTTTTTGTCATCCTGAGGTCATCCCTTACAGCCTTTCCTTGTTGGCTTTTCGCTTATTGGGTTCTGGAGTTATCTTCACCATCGGTTCATCAGCAAACTTTCAAGTGGTCGTCAGCCCACTGCCACCCACCCATCGGAACCCGGGGAGCCCATTGCCATCTGTCTAACACCAAGCAACTCACGGCCATTCACCCCACAGACTCCACCCCTCCCGCGGTCGCTTTTGAAAATCCAATCCATCACCAACTCCCTGACCCATTGTACCCACATTAAATAGGGGCATTAAATGCATTTAAGTCTATAAATAGTCGACAATGAAAGGTCATTTTCAACTGTTAGTTTTATAAGAGCCAATCAGAGAGCCATCTCCCCATGCCTCCTCCGAGCCTGATGAGTGCTACCGCTGATCCAACGTGATTTCTAGCTAATTTGATTGCCTCCTTCATTGGATTCTTGAGGTGAGTCTACCGCCCATGCCTTGTTTAACATTTTTTCTTTGATTTCTTGCAAAATGGTGAATTTTAAAGGAGAATAATTCATGAATTAAGTAGGAGAGATCAATGTGCACATAACCCACATGATGAAATCCTATCAAACCTCACAAATCATCTACATGATGATCGTGAAACTTGTACTTTCCACTGTTGTTCTTGAGCCAGGGCTCTCGCCTCTCACGGGCTCGTGAACTTCCTTTGCCGCTAATGACCTTTGAAATGAAGATAACTTATAAACAACAAATGACCCTTTCAGACCCGCCATCATGGAAAGTCCCATCTCATTCGCCGCCTGAACCTAGAGAAACAAATTGAAGTGGAGGTCTGGTGAACCTATCGGGCCTGACCCCACGGGGTTCCCTCTTTGGGCCGCCGCCGGTGACTCGCCATTCCAAATGGCCTTCTAACCACAACTTTATGGATCTCTGGACCCCGGCTTCCCGACTACCCTATGATAAAAACTTGTCCAGAGAAATTTCAAGACATGACCAACTTGGATCCCACCTCGTGGATTTTTGTTGGCAGAATTTTGTCGGTGCTTTGCCCTCAAATGCGGCTTTCATGGTTCGTCCTTCCAGCTATCGGGTCCCAAACCTATCTTCACCAGCCACCTTCACTCTGGACCCTGTAAATGACCATATGCCAAATGCCCTTCGGGTCCCGACTAGCGGACCTCTGTCTATGGGCCGCCGCAGTGACAATGCCATATCTTACAACTTCCAAGTAGCATCCTTTTGCCATTCAGGTTCCAGTTCCATGACGGCTGTTTGAATGCAAACTGAAAATTGCCAAGTGCCCAACCTTCATCAAGTTGTCTCCCGTGGACCTCCGTGATCGGGACTCTGTCCCGACCTCACCGTCACTAAAAAGGAAAACTGCTCTTGTCCTCCTATGATTCAGAACCTGACCTCGCCCCGGCCGTAGAACTTTAAAATGACGTAAACACAAGTTAAGCAACCTTGTCTTCATCTGGACTTGATTCTGTGGGTTGCCTCCATCGAACTATCGCATGACATCCGTTGACTTAAGCGACAAACACCTAGCAGCTTTCCACCTCCTCAGACCCGAAGTGCCTAAAGATAAGTGAATGATGCCCAAGTGATAAGAACTATGCTACCGCCTTCCAAAGCTGTGAGCCCCTCCCGTCAGAACTCCGCCACTAGAACGATGTCCTGCCAGAGCCATTTTGAATGATGGACTCAAATGGCAGAGATCCTCTCTAGTTCCAACTTCCCAAGAGATGATTGAAATACCCTCCAATCACCAAATTGACTTTAACCCACATGCTAAAATAGGGCACTCCCCTTAGTGGACTCCTCAAAATGACCAAATCCGAAGGAAAATCGAGATAGGCGGGCTGCCGTGCCCTGATTGTCATCCCTCCTACAACTCCTCCAAAAATAGCCATCAGACCAGGGAAGTCCGACCCCTAGGGCCCAAATTGTTCAAACTCCCTCCTAAAAAATGCTAGTGTTAATCTGAATTATATGTTAGATTTCTTAAATGTTGATATCCAATCTAACTCTGTTTGTGGGGTTTTGGCTAACGTTTCCATGTTTTTCATGCTTGATTGTGCTCACCTCCCTTTTTCATGTAGGATATATGGAATCAGGTGCAGGACCTTCAGGAGAGGCCACAAAGAAAGAAAAAGGAAAGAAAACAGGCAAGGCGCCTCATGGAAAAGATGACAAGGATCAAATGAAGTATAAGTTCGAAGGGAACCCCTAAATTCCAAAGTCACCTCAACCTAGAAGGAGGTCTCCAACACAAACATCGAACATATAAACATTGATGAATTCAAGCAGAGAGTTTGAATCAACCCTAAAATAGAGAATGCAAGAAATATCAAAAGTAGTGGGTTGGCTAAAGCTGCGGGCTTTCCTCCTGCCCTCGTCACCCCTAAGCTTGTTATGGCCTGCAAAGAGGTGTATCAAGAGACTAGAACCATAGTAGACAGAGATGGAAATTTTCTAGTTGACATTTCTGCTAAGGCAATAACAAGGACTTTTCATATCCCTACCTTCAGGGAGATGGAAATGCCAACCATGGATGATGGAAAGGCTATGTGGGATCAAGACCCCCTCAAGTGTAAAAGACTTATCAATTAGTATTGGTTGAAGGAGAAGAGGGGCAGTGCTGCAAGGGTGCCCCGAGAGCTCTTCCGTAGTGACTTCTATGAGGACTACCATGACTTGGTGACCTTGTTGAGTAGAGTCATGGGCCTCCCAACTACAGCCTATTTCCAAGACTGGATGGTATATTTCATAGAGGAGATTCTCTTTGGAGAAGCCAAGTTCTACTAGGCAGGGATAATTAGTGATTGCTTCCACAATTAGTTTATGGCTGTAAAGAAAACCTCTCGATTCTACATGACCTCATACTTAGTCTATTCATTGGCCAAACAGATACAATACAGAGGCTTGTTTAGAGCTCCAAACAAGGAACTGGGCATGGAGCTGAAAGTTTATGATAATTACCCTCAACTACAAATCAAAAACTTCAAGAGGGACTATTGGAGGGTCAATGATGCTTTCATATATCATATTGTCAGGTTGCTCGAGGGTGACATCGAGAGGAGAATCTCCCATAGTGCCAATGCATTCTTAAAATAGTTTTCCTTCTTATTCATCTAGTATCCAAAGTTCACCTACATTTGTGCCGAAGGATTCTCAAAAAGACCATACAAGTTGCCCCAGTATTCCAATGACCGAATAATACTACTAGAACTCTCTCGACAGCTACAACATGCACACACCCTTTTGAGTGGCAAGCATAAGGTGGGGATTCCTTATGCCCTCTCCTTCGACAAAGGGCTATACGAACTCCATACCTCTTAGTGTGCCAATAATTCAGAGAAGGAACTGACAAAGTACCATTTGAGACTCCACACTGCCCGACCACAGATGGACCCCTATGGTAAACTTAAGAAAGCACTTAGACTTGAATACACCCATCTACATAATGTCAAGGACTTTTTGGCTAATTGCAAATATGACAAAGAAGTGTGAATGAGGAACTATATGCAAATGACCGCATATTTGATAAAGAGGATCAACCTGTTTCCCATACCAGATCAGGTAGCAGAAGATGAAAATATAGCGATGGATCCTCAGTATAACGTCATTACCAATCTCCCACTACCTCTGATTGAATGGGATGAGTAAGAGGTTGATGACCTTGATATTCTGATCAATCCCTCGAGGCCATAACAAAGGAATGGATTGATGGGAAAGTTGCCCAATTAAAGTAGCAAGGGGTCACCTTGACCTATGAGGGGCTAAAAAATGAGCCAACTAGTGAAACAAAAAGTGGGACAGTTGCTGCCCCATTGGGAGAGACTTCAACATCTCCTCCAATCACCATGTCAAGAAAGAGAAAGGAAACTGTGGAACATAAACAACCCAATGCCAAGGTATATGCAAGAAAGGCTTTAGAAGGTGAACCTTCTAACAAACATAATAGATCAGGCAGTTTCATAAAGATTCCTACCATTCAAGAAGATCCACTTCACAAGGGGGAGGAAATGGAGGTGGAGCAACCAAAATCCCCACCTGTTGCCTCCACTACTACTACCCCTCCACCTACTTCTTAGGCGATGGTTGCTACTTCTCCACCTACAGTGGATATCTCAGTCCACCTTGCCTCTTCTCCACCTACCATGCAGGTTGTGACCATAAACTCTTCTTCTACCACCACCTCTCCGCTTTCCTTAGCTTCCATGTCTCCGACAACATCATTATCCCTAGCAACAACAAAAATACCAATGCCTGCGCTCTCTCTGCTGGAGGCATTCTCCCGAAATATGCAGAATGTTCCTTCAAAGTTGTCTAGAGTATTGACGAATCCAACTATTCAAGCTTCCGTAGCACAGATTCTTTCCAACATTCCTACCTCAACTCCTCCAACGAAACCACCAAAAAGAAAGCTACAATGAAAATATCTGAAGAATTGGAGCGACGACAAAAAGAAGCTGCAAAAGGGATTGAGGAGAAAGCAGATGACTATCATGAACACCCAGAGCACCAACATTTGCAAATTGATAAGGTGTTCCACGAAGGAGAAGGAATGGAGTCTTCCGAGAGTGATGAAGAGGATGCCAACACCAAATATATTATGGAGACCTTTGATGAGGATCTCAAGGAAGAGCTAGCTCAGAAATTGAAGAATGTTGGAGAGGAGGTAGAGAGGCTACCTTCTAAGGAAGGAAAGGAATCAAGTGATAAGATGGAGGACACTGAATCTCCAACTAGGGAGCATGACAAGAGCCCCAAGCACGATGAAGAAATGCCTCTCTCGGGAGAGCAAGAAGAGAAAGAGAAGAAATAATAAGAAGATGTTCCACCTCAACGTAGGGAAGAGGAAAAGAAAGAAGAAGATAAACCCTAAGAATAGGTTGAACGCATGAAGGCCCAGGAACAGAGCATCTCGAAGAACATGAGCATGAGGAAGAAGGAGAAGAAAAGGAAGCTGCCAAAGGGGAAGATAGCCCCAAAGAGCATACAACCACCGAGTCTCCACAAAAGGAAACTATATTCATTCATGATTCAGAGGAAGAAGAAGGAGAAAGGACCGAACAAGAGACCCTAGCTGGTAAGGTGATGGAAATTGAGCACACCCATGAAGAAGAGCATGATCGTGAATCACCCAAGGAAGAGTCTCAGATGCCCGAGTGGTTAGAAAAGCAATTAGAGAAGAAGAATCTGACTCCCAGAGATCCCAAGGCAAGATTGGAGGCCATCTTGGCCTGAGCCTAGATTAGCACCAAGAAAGAAAAGAAGCCAAAAGTTAGATCCAAGTTGACCATGAATGCCTTTGGATCTAGAACCGTGCAAGTAGCCACACTGGTGGTGGGAGAAGAAGGAATAGGTTATGACCTCTCCACCATCAACTTGGGGACAACCACTAGGGAGCAGAAAATAGATCATCTCCAAGAGTCTGTTGCCACAGTGGTACATTTGATGCAGAAGGATAAATCTCCAAGGAAGAACTAAAGGCACAACTGGCTGATTTGGCTGACTATATTCAATAATGGTCGTCAGTGGAGGAGCTCCCCACCACAATTTCTATCCAAGGACCATATCAAAAAGCTCGAGAAAAGAAAGAACTGGACTAAGACTACAAAGTATTGGTTCTGACAGGTCCTGTATGCTGGAAATATGGGAATCAATCATGTTGTCAGGATAGCAAATAAGTTCTTAGAAGTAAAAGGATACCTTGAGGGCACGAGGAAGTTCTGCACTGACTTCCCAAAGATATATGGGTCCACCTATCCTAAAATTGAGGCCATCCTCAAGCTGCCTCAGAAAACATGGGAAAAGAAGCTTGCACTGGCAGAGGATGATCATTGGCTGGTGAATGTGTGGAAGCTCGACTTTGATCACAAGAAAGAGAAACTAGAGCAAGTGATTTGTAAAGTGGAGCCAAACATTGATTGGGCCATAGAAATTAGGGCAGATTGTATTCAGTATTTGAAATTAATGACAGGTTATGATATGCTCACTGTCGAGATTAATCCGGAAAAGATAAAGCCTTATTTCCATAAGAAGATGGAAGATGGGATGTTGGGCGAGCTTACCACAAATTTTATGAGTTTTTCTGCTCAAGCTTTCACCCAATCTGAACAAGTCAGGGAGAACATGGCTAAGTATGATGTAGATTGGGATGCACTCACAGGCTGATCCAAGAAATGGAACTACCAGGTGCTCCAATTTAACATAATGGAGATTGATAAGCTCTAGGAATTAATCAACAAGTTCATAGAGTATGCCGCATTGAAGAAGCGGGAGGGAAACCCAGTTATTGATGAAAAGTTCCTCATAGAATAGATGCAGCAAAGGAAATCAATAAAAGACAAAAGTGCTATAGTGTTGCCACAAGAGGAGAACATAGGGAAAATGACAAAAATATATTTTAAAGTGTAATATATTTGGGGGTAGGTGAAACCCTAGTTTGTAGTGAATCTTGGCCATTCATTTTTCTTTTGGAACACTATAAATAGGGGGTCTCCTTTCATTTTCAAGAGAGAGTTGAGTTGTTGTAAAAGCATGCTGCAAAATTTTAAATAGAAGTTCATTGGCTTTTGGTGGACTCTTGAGTTTCTATTGCATGTTACATGGTTCATCTCCCATAGTTAGTTGATTTAGATAGATTTACTTTGATGTTCTTCATGTTTTAGATTACTTTGATAGATTAGTTAATGTTGTTCAATGGTTGTGTAGATCTTTGTTGTGTTGATGCCTTTCTTGTCCATACTTTTTGTTGTTTACTGATGGTAGATAGATGTGTAAAGTTAGTCTGGGCATAAACTAAAAGCTGCTCGAAACTTCTATCTTTTATTCATGCATGTTTATGGTGAATGAACGGTTGAATATTTGCAATCCTTAGAAGCTTGCACAAGTTTCATGATACTGTGATTCAATCTGGTTAAGTGAATTTTTTTTTTAAGGAAGTTGTCTACAGTAGAACGCTCCATGATCATTGTTCATAGCTAGTTTCAGTTCCAGGAACCTCTTCTCTTCCTTTCCCCTTTTCATTTTTATTAATAAGTAACCTATGCTAAGGTTCATTGCACATTGTAAAGCCAAATCTTAAGATAAAATAGGAGTTTAAGATTGTTGTTCGAACCTGCAACAAATTGCATGCTAACTTCCCATATCAGGAACTCCATTTTAAGATTCACCTTTCCTCAACTTAACTCCGTAAGTCTGCCCTGTGATTACTAGAAAAATCACATCAAGCATCAACTAATAAATTCCAGACACATCATGACTTGACACTTGAGAGACTTTGGGGTGATTTTCAACTTGTTGTTGGAGATTACCTTTCAAGAGAGGTAGTGCGCCTATGCACTGCCTGCATTGAGAAAGTGCATAAAACACCCATCAACAATAGAAAAAGCATCAAATACATGCAATGTAAAGTTTCAAGGTGATGTAATTTTTTTTTCTATTTTTCATTCGACCAAACCGATAGTTCGAACACATCTGAAAGGGTAGTTTTATGCCGAAACAATCTAAGTTGCATTGCACCAGTGATATCTCTTAAAAGACCAAAGTGCAAAATGGTAGAAAAATTTGACAAGTCATTACTCAGAAACCATGGCACTTAGAAACATTCCATCTAAAGATAAAAGATCATATAGGACCCCTCTACAATAACCTATCTCAGTTTTTGATATCTCTGAGTCATTTTCCCGTGGTGTTGAGTTTTCAGTTGATGGAAAAAACATGAAATGCATGCAATGTAAAGTTGCAAGGTGGTGTAATTTTTATTCTATTCATTGTGCGATCAAGTTGATAGTTCTAACACATCTGGATGGGTAGGTTTACACTAGGAAAGGTCCTTTTTCATACCCAAACATGCTGAAATAGTCTGAGCTACATTGTATCGGCGATATCTCTTATGAGACAAAAGTGCAAAAAGGAAACAAACTTTGACGAGCTATTACTCAAAAAATATGGCACTTAGAAATAGTCTTTCTAAAGGTACGAGATCATGTAATGCCCCTCTATAATAATATCTCTCAATTTTTGATATCTCTAAGCCATTTTCTAGTGGTATCAAGTTTTTCAGTTGATGGAAAAACCACCAAATGCATGTAGTGTAGAGTTGGAAGGTGGTGTGATTTTCATTCTATTCATTATGTGACCAAACCAACAATTCTAACATGTCCTGATGGGTAGGTTTATGCTAGGAAAGGTCCTTTTTTGCATCCAAACATGATAGAATAGTCTGAGCTACATTGCATTAGCGATATCTCTTAAGAGGCCAAAGTGCAAAAACGTAGAAAACTTTGATGAGCTATTACTCAAAAACCGTGGCACTTAGAAACATTTCATCTAAAAGTATGGGATCACATAGGGCCCCTCTACAAAACCTCTCTTAGTTTTTGATATCTCTAAGCCGTTTGTCTATAGTGTCGAGTTTTTATTTGATGGTCATGTGACCAAACCAAGAGTTCCAACATGTTTGGATGGGTAGGTTTACACTAGGAAAGGTCCTATTTTGCACCCAAACATGTCAGAAAAGTTGGAGCTACATTGCACCAATGATATCTCTGAAGAGACCAAAGTGCAAAAAAACCAGAAAACTTTGACGAGCTATTACTCATAAACTATGACATTTAGAAACATTTTTTCTGGAGGTAAATGATCATCTAGGGCCCCTCTACAAGAACATCATTTTTTGATATCTCTGAGCCATTTTTCTATGGTGTCAAGTTTATAGTTGATGTAAAAAGCATCATATGCATGTAGTGTAAAGTTGCAAGGTGGTGTAATTTTTTTTTGTTCATCATGCGACCAAACCGATAGTTCCAAAAAATTTGGATGGGTTGGTTTATGCTAGGAATGGTTCTTTTTGGCATCGCAACATGCCAGAACAATCTGAGCTATATTTCTAGAATAGGAAGCATGAAGCATTCATGTGAGTACAAGTTATATATGAAGTATACACAAGAAGCATGAAGCATACATGTGAACAAATAAAGTATATATAGGAAGCATGAAATATACACATGAATACACATAATACATCAAGTATACATATGAAGCATGAAGTATACATGTGAATACACGTAATAGATGAAGTATACACATGAATCATGAAGCATACATGTGAACACATGAAGTATACATAGGAAGCATGAAGCATACATGTGAGTACACATAATACATGAAGTATACATAGGAAGCATGAAACATACAAGTGAATACGCACAATACACAAAGTATACATATGAAGCATGAAGCATACATGCGAACACATGAAGTATACACAAGAAGCATGAAACATACACATGAATACATGTAATACATGAAGTATACACAGGAAGCATGAAACATACATGTGAACACATGAAGTATACATAAGAATCATGAAGCATACAAGTGAGTACGCATAATATAGGAAGTATACACATGAAGCATGAAGCATACATGTGAATACATAGAAATCATGAAGTATACATAAGAATCATGAAGCATACAAGTGAGTACGCATAATATAGGAAGTATACACATGAAGCATGAAGCATACATGTGAATACATAGAAATCATGAAACATACATGTTATCAACGTCTTTCTCAAATGAAATGCTCTCCCTTTTATGTCACAATTTTGAGGGAATCACACCTTTTCAATCATTACAACTCTTCATTATTGCATTTGTATACCAATAGTAATTCAATTTTGGATAAGTTATTTTGTTAGTGCTTATCGACCTATAAAGCATTTTGAGAAATAACATTTTTAATATTCTCATAATTTCTAAGCATAAGGTAATCATAAATACACACATGGATTAATCTTGTTCAAGATACATTTGGTCATGAAGAAAACCCATAGGTACATACACAATACATAAAGTATGAGGCATACACATGAATACACATAATACGTGAAGTATACACAAGAAGCATGAATCATACATGTGAATACATGTAATACATGGAGTATAAACGGGAAGCATGAAGCATACATGTGAACACATGAATTATACACAGGAAGCATGAAGCATACATGTGAATACATGTAATACATGAAGTATACATAGGAAACATGAAGCATACACGTGAACACATGAAGTATACATAGGAAGCATGAAGCATACATGTGAACACATGAAGTATACATAGGAAGCATGAAGCATACACGTGAATACATGAAGTATACACAAGAAGCATGAAGCATACACGTGGATTAATGTAATACATGAAGTATACACATAAATACACATGAGACATGAAGCGGGAAGCATACATGTGAATAAATGAAGCATGTACTCAAATACACATAAGTCATGAAGTATACACATGAATACAAAGTATATGCATGAATATGTACATAAGCCGCAAAGTATACATTGGAATACACATAAGTCACAAAGTATACACATAAGTTGTAAAGTATACACTTGAATACACGTAAGTCATATCTTGCAAGTCATGAAGTATATGCATATTAATACATGTAAGTCACAAAGTATTCACATGTATACAAGTCACAAAGTATGAATACATGTAAGTCACAAGTATACACATGAAAGACACACTCATATAGAAATGCATTATTGGCCTACTTGAGAAGAAGGATGAATAGTTTATTAAAGAAGCTAACATGTTTATTAGCCTTAACTATAGGAGTGTTTAGATAATTAATGTCTACTTAGTAATATTTTTCATGAATGTTAGAAAGCTATAGGCACGAGTGAAAACTTGAATGTAATAAAAATCATCAATAATTATTTAATCATCATATGAATAATCAGTGAATATTAAACAATAACAATCAATAACAAGATGTAAAAACCACCCACACCTACATTATTCAAGAATATTATTTACACAATACACATGATAACATCATTCAAGAATAGCTATCAAAAATAGGATTTACTTAATCCTCATGTTGACAATGTATTCAGGATAAAACTATATAATTTGATAATAGTGGTAAAATAAGATTTACATTAATAAAAAAGCCATAAGTCTATACAACGATATATGTTGATAAAAGTATATAATATATCCAATAAATTCATACAAAATTAGTACAAAAAATCCATATGGACATAAAATTTTATATATCGATAGTACATTTAACATATGTTCAAAAAAGCCATGTAGGCATACAACAAATGACCCTAATACATAGTCATTTGCCACTAGGGGAAGAAAATAGATCATGTGCAACCTTCGACTATCGGATGGATGGAGTTTCTATTGATGTTGTTGTCTTTCAAATGCACTCACTCATCCTCCTCTCTTCAGTCTTATGGAGTTTCAATTGATACAATAAGAAGTATAGATGTTAATATATAAAAAATGAATTATGAAATGACATATATAACAAAATAACCACTTACTAAAAACAAATAATCATCACACGCATTCACAACAACAACACAATTATGATATGGTGTAACAAGCACTTATAGCAAGTATCAAGATAGCAATTAAACTACATATAAGTATCATGAAAATTTTCAATAATAGACCATATCTAAGTGAAAATATAATGTCAAGTTTACTAATCTATCACATACCTCTATCAAAGGATCAAAACTAGCTACTATAGCATCAAATCCATGATCCATCGCACCACAAACATCTCTAGGTATATTTAATGTCAACATCTAGAAATGAAACCAATAAGCCACCAATATGATGATAAAACCAATAAGTCATCAATATCAAAAAATATGAAACTGCTAAGGCCATAGTAGCAAGAAAATGAATTGTTTGATAAAATGTGTTGGTAGACATGTATGAAAATTGTGGTAGCACAAAAAAGGTAGTGAACTATTTGAAAAAATACCTCAAATAAATGTGGTCTCATGGTGATGGAATGCCATGTTTTTCTTGTCATGGCATTTGTCATAGAATTCCATCACCATGAGACCACTTTTCCCTGAGGCATTTTTTTCAAGCAGTTCACTACCTTGTCTATGTTATTGATTTCTTATTCTTTGATAGATATTTTCCAAGCATCCATAGCTTGTTCAAAAGCACTTGTTTTAGGATTTTAGCCATAGTAACAAGGCAATGAATAGTTTGATAAAATTCTTTAGTAGACATGTATGAAAAATGTGGTACCAAAGACAAGGAAATGAACTGTTTGAAAAGAATGCCTTAGAGAAATGTGGTCTCATGGTGATGTCATGGCATTCCATCACCATGACACCACATTTCTTTGAGGCATTTTTTCAAACAATTTTCTTCCTTTTCTATGCTATTGCTTACTATTATGCTTTGATAGATTTTTTCCAAGCATCCATAGCTTGTTCGAAAGCACTTGTCTTAGGATTTTAGCCATTGTAGCAAGGTAGTGAACTATTTGATAAAATGCTTTAGTAGACATGTATGAAAATTGTTGTAGCATAGAAAAGGAAGTGAAATATTTGAAAAAATTCCTCAAAGAAATGTGGTCTCATGGAATGCCATGACAAGCAAATGCAATTGGAAGCTACTCCTAGCTATTAGTTATGCAATGGGAAGTAATTGCATAAATGCTTAGGTTGACTTTGTGAAAAACTTTATTATAATTGAAATTTTGTCAAGCACTTAGTTATTAGTTATGCAATGTGAATTAATAATTTGAGGTTGAAAAATGTGAAATGCAATTTAATCAATGATAGAAGCAAGGAAGTGAACTATTTGATAAATTCCCTCAAAGAAATGTGGTCTCATGGAATGCCATGACAAAAAAATGCAATTGGTAGCTTCCCCTCATTATTAGTTATGCAATGTGATGTAATTGCATAACTGCTTAGGTTGACTTTGTAAAAAACTATATTGTAATTGAAATTTTGTCATCTATCAAAATTTAGTTATTAGTTATGCAATGTGAAGTAATGCTTTGAGTTTGAAAGATGTGAAATGCAATGCAATTAGAGATAGTAGAAAGGCATTGAATTGTTTGATAAAATGCTTTGGTAGACATGTATGAAAAATGTGGTAGCATAAACAAGGAAATGAACTGTTTGAAAAATTTCCTCAAATAAATGTGGTCTCATGGAATTCCATGACAAGCAAATGTAATTGGTAGATACTCCTAGTTATTAGTTATGCAATGTGAAGTAATTGCATAATTACTTAGGTTGACTTTGTAAGAAAAAAATATTGTAATTGAATTTTTTTCATCTATCAACATTTAGTTATTAGTTATGCAATGTGAAGTAATGATTTGAGTTTGAAATATGTGCAATGCAATGCAATCAACAATAGCAACAAGGTAGTAAATTGTTTGATAAAATTATTTGGTATACATGTATGAAAAATGTGGTAGCATAGAAAATGAGATGAACTATTTGAAAAAATGCCTCAAAGAAATGCGATCTCATGGAATGCCATGAAAAGAAAATGTAATTTGCAACTACTCCTAGTTATTAGTTATGAAATGTGAAGTAATTGCATAACTTCTTAGGTTGAATTTCTAAAAAGCTATATTGTAATTAAATTTTTGACATCTCTCAACATTTAGTTATTATTTATGCAATGTGAAGTAATGCTTCGATTTTGAAAGATGTTCAATGTAATGTAATCAATGATATGAATATAAAGTACAAAAATCTATTTCCTACAATTCATTAGTTAAACTCTTTATTTTATTTGCTCTCTATATCTCTATGTAATTAGCCATAGCAACAAGGTAGTGAACTGATTGATAAAGTTCTTTAGTAGAAATTTATGAAAAGTGTGGTAGCATAGATAAGGGAATGCATTGTTTGAAAAAATTCCTTAAAGAAATGTGGTCTCATGGAATTCCATGACAAGCAAATGCAATTGATATCTGCTCCTAGTTATTAGTTATGCAATGTGAAGTAATTACATAACTACTTAGGTTGACTTTGTAAAAACTATATTGTAATTGCAATTTTGTCATCTATCAACATCTAGTTATTAATTATGCAATGTGAAGTAATGCTTTGTGTTTGAAATATGTGCAATGCAATGTAATCAGTGATATGAATATAAACTACAAAAATCTATTTTTTATTGTAATTCACTAGTTAAAATCTTTAGCAACAAGGCAACAAAGTGTTTGATAAAATGCTTTGGTAGACATTAGAAGCAATTAGTAGTGAACTAAATCTATTTTTTACAATTCATTAGCAGCAAGGTAATGAACTATTTGATAGAAATGTATGAAAAATGTGGTAGAAAAGACAAGGAAATGAACTATTTAAAAAAATACCTCAAAGAAATGTGGTCTCATGGAATGCCATGACAAGAAAATGCAATTGAAAGTTGCTCCTAGTTATTAGTTATGCAATGTGAAGTAATTAATTGCATAATTGCTTAGGTTGACTTTATAAAAACTATATTGTAATTGAAATTTTGTCATCTATCAACATCTAGTTATTAGTTATGTTTAATCTAAAGTAATTCTTTGAGTTTGAAAACGTGTAATGCAATGTAATCAATGGTATGAATATAAACTACACAAATCTATTTTCTACAATTCATTAAAGTACACAATCATACATGGAATTGTGCTAAAAAGTACAATCATATATGGAATAGTGTTTTTTTAATTACCAAATTAGCTAACAATGTTTTACAACACCATTAATGAATAAAGGTTACTTGAGTGAAAGTTGTTTGAGGATGAGAATAGCGAGGTGTCAATGATGAAGGTCCACAAGAAAACTGTTTGACATACAAAGTGTTATGTGACAATCATTCATATAAGGTTCAACTATTCACATCCGATAATTATTTCTTTAATATTGGTTGCATACCTATGGACTCAACAATGGAAACTTATAGGGGTCTAAAGGAATGGTGCACGTATCATCAACACTTTGACCCTAAATTTCCATCATATTCATTCTACTAATTTAGTTATTCTTATATTTCAAACTAGAATTTAATAAACAAAATTAAATGAACTTGCTCAATTTTACCTGAGTATTAATGCCAAATCTTTCATTCAACAAAGCATCTATCATAACTATCTGCTCTGCAGTTGATGCATGCTATGCAGCTGCATCTCAAGCACTCTAACCATCATACATACAAGCATCACCACAAGAATGACAATAGTGGATTGGAACTTTGGGCCTAGAATTCTCGCCCACATCAAGTTCTACTAGAGGCTTCACATACTATAGAATAATATGAGTGATCAAGCTAATCGAGTCCAACATTTTCACCTCAATATAGTCCTTCACAAAGGAAGGAACAATAACATGATCCACCATGGGTTTGGCCAAGGCTCTCGGTGCCAGCTACAAATTACATCATGCAATCGCTCTATCATGTGTGGATCCCCCACCTCTACCCTAAAAGTCTAGATAGTCAAAATAATTTTACATCTAATTGAGAAAAAACTCACAATAGAGTTTCCTCTAAAAATACTACAGAACCTTGTAGTTATTACATGGAGGTTGGTTGAAAACCATCCACCACTACTCCCAATTTTTTTTAATTAATTAATGGATGGGGAATCTCCTGCATGCATGTGATAATGGTGCATTGGTTCTTGGATCTATGAAAAGAGCACACAAGTTGGCTTTGCTAATTTTTTCTTTCTTCACTTGCACATAGGAAAATCCACTAGCATAAAATCATTTTAATTCCTCCCTCTTATTCGACCAAAAATAATTTTTTTCACTCATTTATCCTACACGAGTTACAATTGAATTTAAGGATTCAATAATACCTCTCCTATGAGGTTGGGTTGTAGCATGTTCATTTAATCTGGCAATCAATTCTTCAAGCTCTCTTTTGTTGTTTCTATTTGATTTAAAATATTTTCTTGGATTCCTTGAGGATGCCTACGAATTGAGGGAGGGGTTTGATATTCTTCTTGTTCAAGAGGGTCTTCATGAGGGGATGATTGTGAATTATCAATGTTTGGAGGTGGAAATTGATTTCTTGGAAATTTAAAAAATAATAATTAAAATACCTATTTCAATCTACATTTTAATTAAAATTTGAAGATAAAATAATAGAAATACATACCTCGTTGACCTCTTTGATGTCTTGGCGGAATCCTCATGAAGAATCACAAGCTTAGAGTGTAAAAAGTGATCTTTTGGCAAGTGTGAGTTGCAGGGGAAAAAAATACAAGCACAAGTTGCAGATTGTAAAATGATAGGGTTTCACAGGCTATTTTTTATTTACCTTTTCTATTTGGTGAGCACCAAATTTGGCACAAGACAAATGGTCAAGCCATTTGGCACTCACCAAATGTGGCACTCACCAAATGTGGCACTCACCAAATGCACTTTTTTGGGTGTTTTTAAAATGTGGTACATTTTTTGTGTCATAATTTGGTGCACTTACCCATATGTAGTGTAAATTTTTTGGATAAACTTGGAGTGGACAAGACTAAAATTCAACAAAATTCTTTATCTATCCGTGGTTTTGATAATGTGGGAAAAAAACCACTTGGTGTGATAACATTGCCTATTACAGCTGGTAGGGTTACGTTGCAAACTCTTATCCATGTCATGCCCCATGATATTTCATATAATCTTCTCTTGGGTAAGACATGGACTCATGAAATGAATGGATTCCCCTCAATGTTTCATCGTCTAATTAAATACACTTATAAAAACAAAGTCCACACAATCAAAGTTGACCTACAACTTGAGAGTTGTTTACAAATTGAAACAAGAATGATTTAAATCCTCTTAGAACATGGAAACCAACTACAAAAGGGGAACCAATGCAAGAATAAGAGAAAAATAAGTTATTTTCAACAATAAAAAAACTATTGGATGTTGATTGGGGTTCATTAGATTTTACACCTACATTCATGGGAGAATACAAAATCACACACAAATCAAGAAAAGAGAAAGAAGTTGACATAACATCAACATAATTTGAGTCATCAAGAGCATGTGAGTCCATAACTTTTAGCAAAGAAGAGGAAAACAAAAATTATACATCCACATATGATGAGTGTGATCACGAGAAACCATCTTCTTCAAAAGAAATGAAAAAACTTTATGGAAGAGGTTATGAGATTTTGAATAACTTGGCTATAATGGAAAAGGATATGGTGTTAAAGAGCAAGGTATTTATGTCCCTATTGAACCTATCATGCAAGAACAAACAAGAGGTCTTGGTTATTGTCCTTTGAAAGAAATGAAAAAATCAAAGAAATATTTTCTTAGTATCAATGTCATCACACAAAACACTCCTAGGAAAAATATACATCATGTTCATGCTTCTTCTTCAAACAAATGTTTTAATGATAATTTGTGTTCATTAGATTTTACAACCTCCTTTTTGGGAGAGTACAAAATATCACAATCTAAACCTAGAGAGTCTTGTGTATGTATGACACCTTGTAGTAAGCAAGGAATATCTTCTACTATTGATCAAGATAGTACCTTGTCGAGGCTTCTCCAAGCCCGCTTGATATCTCTCCCTTCAAAAACATGAAAGAAATTATACAAAAAAAGCTCATTTTGTATATATCATCGAGTGCATGATCATTCTACTAATGAATGCATGTCTTTGAGTAATAAAATTCAACATCTTAAGGATTGTGGTGCTCTTCCTTGTGTTGATGCACCCACTTCCTCTAATTGATAATGATTTTCATCTTGCCATGTAGCTCATCACTATGTGGCATTGGTAGCTTTATGTGTTTTTCCCATTTCCATTCATGGTGGTACAATATTAATTGCAACCATATTTATCTTGGTAGCAACATGACAATCCTTGGTGGTTATCTTTGTATCTATGCTTGCGGGGCAAGGATAAATAGTTTTTGGGAGGTGTGCATCCTTTTCAAGGATCCCCTCTTCCCCTTTTTCTAGTTAAAATACCAACATATCTAAAGTATTTTGACATTTTAAGTTGGGGCATATAGTCCCCTGCTCATTGTTTGCATGTTACCTTCTTAGTGATGATAATATACATCTCCTAGGAAGTGTGATATTTTCATTGGCATTATTAGATTGTCATTAACATTGTTGCTTCACTAATATTCATAGAGGTTGAACTTAGTGTAGCATTGGTAGGGTATGTGCAGGATCATGATGGGCCAAAAAGTGGTGATATGATGGGTATGTGTAGGGTATGTGGCTGACAACCTTTTTTTTACCCAAAATTGATAAAACGAAAAGGGTTTTCAAAGGAGATTCTCAGCTTTCCACTAATATAAATTATGCTTTACTTTGCATTTGATAAATAATTATTATTCATTTTCTATTTGAATTACAACTAAAGTACTGATTGATAGGATGATTGAAAAACATCTATAGCTTTCAAATGGTATCACATTTTTTGAATCTGAAACACACGTCACATTCTATGCTTTGCATACTATAAGATTAAAAAAAAATTGAATTTCATGAATTTTTGACCAAGTTAAGGTGGTCAAACATACGAGTTTTTATATTTTTTAAAAGTTGTAATAAAAAAATCATAATTAATTATTTACTTGGAAAAAAATTACAAAAAACTATGCATCACATTGAGACATGAGTCCTCTACTTATATCTAAAATCTTATAAAAAAATATCATCATTTTATTGTGGTTAGGGTGGTCAGACAGACACCTACTTATTTTTTCCCTGAAATTTAAGTACTACTACATTGAAATTTCAAATTTTCACCAAATAGTTAAAAAAAAAAAAAAACCTAGTAGTTTAGAAACTACATTCAATTTGCTACCGATTCTATTCTTACATATTTTTGAAATAATATAGATAACTTATTCAAATTTTTACATCAACTTGCCTAACTCTGATTTTTCTAAATTTTTTGCCACTTAAGGGCTTGTTTTTTCCATGATGATCCTGCACATACTTGGCATAGCATCTTGATCATATTGTGGCACCTTATCAAAGTTATCAAAGATTATAACTTTTGGTATGGCTAATGTAAGGAAGGCCTATAGACTTGGCATGAATTTTCCATCTACCACCTTTTTATGAGTTCACACCTTGTAGACCTAGTGTGTGTTTCTCATCCAACCTTCGGGGCTCACCTAGTGTATATCGGACTAGACTAGCCCTTGTGAGCATATTTTATGGAAAAGAATGCAACCATGGATAGTCCATCCCTTTTTGCATTAACTTTGACATTGTATGCTTGTGTATCTTGTCTTACTACCTGTATCTTACACATTGTTGTGCTATTTTTGCACACATGCCCCACCGGAGATGGGGACCCTCTTTGCTTGATTTTTGTTTTTTTGTTTTTGTCTTAGGTTCTACCTTTTCCCCTTAAGTGATAGGTCCTTGAAATTTTGATTCACCTCACTTGTTGAGCTTTTTAAGTTTCATCAACACTTTAGGCATGTTTATTTTACAAAAAATGATCTTATATGTGATGCTTGAAGTCATTGGTTTCATGGAGATATCACTTGGCATCAAAACTAGCTAAGTATGAGTTACTTTCTTAGATTTCGTAAGGGTTGGGAATCCACAAGATTCTAACTTTCGTTGAATTTGACATCACCCAAAATCACTGAAGATCTTTTTCACTTAATCCTTGGGTGCCTGAATTTTGGGAGGATCTCATTTTTGCTAAATTTGGAGTATGTCAGATTCCTCAAAATTCATGACCCTGTGATTTCCTTGAGCCTCATCAAATGTCTTGTCACTTCATTTATTGACCTTTGTAGACATACAATTTTTCATTAATGTTGGCTTTTAAGGAGATTTGTGGTGCGATTAATATCCTTTTAGTGTCATTATTCTTTTGATATTTTGAGAACTTTTGATATTTTGAGAACTTGCATCCTTGGGAGCTGTTGAATGTTTGGGAGAACTTGAGGATTAGGGATTATGTGTTTTTTGTGGAGTATTTTATTGAGCGACTGGTTGTCTTCTCCTGTGAGTGCATTTGTGCTTTATTAGTCATCCAGATTGCAAGGTGGGTCTTTTACCTTTTTTGATGAGTTTATGAATGCATTTAGTGTCCATTTGAATGGTTCATGCGCCTTTTCATTGCAACTTGAATTATATTTTATGTTTTGGAATCAAGGGTACGAATTTGTATAAGTTTTTCTTTCATTTGTTTGGGAAATTAAACTTTATTTCAATTCAGTTTTGGAGTGGTTATTACTGTCTTAATTTTATGCCTTCGAAACTGGGAAGTGGAACTAGGGCATCATTGGATAGATTAGAGTTGGTTTAATACATTGGTTAATTTTTACATTGAGTTGGTGTGAATTAGGGAATCAATACCCCATAGTTGAATTGTATTATGAATTGATTTGCTTGTCCTTATGTTGATTCGAGATTACTAGATGCATTCTTGGTGGAACCCTAAGTGTGATTAGCTACAAACCAAAGTTGGAACGTTCAATGAATAATCAAATATTATGTACTAGGGTTTGTAATCGATTGGAATTATTGCTATGAGTGGACAATGACAAAATTAGGAAATTAGATAGCTCAATTGTTCTTTTATGAAGTTATCTTTGAGCAAATAGATTTGGTGTTCATATTTTGTGAGATCCATCTTTTAGGTGATATGTGTCACGAATTTTCACTAAATCTATTAAGGCTCAAATTACCTGAAGTGCTACCCTTTTGCATATTCTGCAAGACTGAGAATAACCCAAGGATTATCTTTTGTTGATTCCACTTTACCGAGCAGATTTCCCAAATGTTTGAGTTTCGTGGATTCTATCCTCATTCGAATTCCCTGATATTTTGTAATTTTCATTATATCAAGTCATACGATATGGTGGATATGTGGATTGCACTTTAATGATTAGATTTTAGGTCTTCCCATTCCTTTAAGTCATTTGAATGGTGTTTTATGATTGATTATTTTAATTTGGCTAAGTGTTTTGTTCTTCACAGAATCCACCTACTCACGAAAAGGCCAGGGATTCCTTCTTCGTGGAATCCATGAGGGATCGGATTCCCCAAAATCCTTCAACACTCAAAATCCACAAGGTTCTCAAAAACTCGAAATGTGCTTTAAGCTTGATCTTAAGGATTGGTGACTTGGTTTTATGGGTTTTAAGGATAACTTATGATTGATCACATGTTGCATATGTGCTTTGATGTTGAAATTAGTAATGCAATAATATTATAGTTAGCCTTTGCTTTGCATTTTAGTAATTATGGTATCTTTTCTAACTAGATGTAGGAAGATTCTAGCAAGGCTAAGTTATCTAAAGGAAAATCTACCAAACCAATCAAGGAGGAACCAACCACCAGAGCAAAAAATATGAAGTATGACTTCAAGGGTAGACTTCCAGAATCTAAGATCATTTCTTACTGGGCTAAAGTTGGAGACACTAACATGGGTCATGTAGACCATGAAAACTTCAAGCAAAGGATGTATTTCTATTCCCCCACTCCTTTGGCTAAAATATTAGTGGATACAAGATTGGCACAGGTAGTTGGGTTCCCACCTTCAATATAATGCCTTGAGTGTATTATTGAATGTGCAAAGCATTATGACTCAGACAAAAGGGTAATAGTAATTCCTCAAGGTAGAGTCATGGAAAACTTGATAGAAGAATCTATAGTTGAGGCTTTCAACATCGGCTCACATCACAAAATGGTAAAGATAAACATGAAAATAGCAAGGAAGTTCTATGACAGTGATCCAGATGAGGCATTGAGTATGATGAATAAATCTTGGATTGACAAGCCTAAGTCTCACTATTCCAAGCTGCCAAAAAAATTGCATAGGAGTGATTTTAAGTTAAAGTATAGTGATATGATAACTCTTCTTAACATAGTGGTAGGTTTGGAGAAGGCCTCAGTGTTTGAGGAGTGGATGTTTTATGTTATATCAAAAATTGAAAATGGAGTTAATTATCATTGGGAAGGCACCATCAGTGACAACTTGGATATGCAATTGAGGAAGGTGCAAGATACAAATTTTTTTACCATGACCTATTATGTTGTATATATGCTTGCAAGGAATTTCATATATAAAGGTTTGAGTTGTAAAGGCACAATATGTAAAGATAGAGTATATGACATATACCCCTAATTATACTTGAACATTTCTAATTGTAGGAGGGTCAATGATGCCTTTACTATGTATGTATTACAAGAACCTTGTAAGATACTTTGCATGTGAGTATTTTTGTAGAGGCCATGGATTTGATTAAGAAATATGGCTATTGGTTATTTAGTTTCCCAAGGTACCTTATAGAATTCCTAGGTATCCAACGGATAAGGTGATCTTGCTTGAGTTGATAGGGAAAATGGTATCATTTGATGCAATATTGAAAGGAATTCATAAAATAGGAATTGGTGCACAATTCCCATTGAGAATTGGCAGCTGGGAGGCTTGTCCATCCATCTAGAGTGCCCACCATTCAGATACAGAAATGGCTTATCTACATTTGAATCTTCATTCAAATAGAGGTAGTTTTGATCCACATGGGATAGCCCAAAGAATGGCCAATATGGATTATAGGCATAGAGACAACATAGAAGATTATTGGGCCAATTGTAGTGATGAGAATGAAGTAATTAAGAGGAAATATTCTAGGATTTCATTAAGAATGATTAGACTTCATAGAGTGACACAAGTACTTGATTAGATTAAGGATGAATAGGATCTCGTGCAATATCATGACTACACACAATTTAAAAAAAAACCTCTTCCTACTATTGACTAGGAAGAAGATGAAGTTGTTGAATTGTATCAAATTAATGCTCTAGTCACTAGGTATTCAGAATAGTGGGTCAAATTTTTTTTTTTGGGATTGGAGGCTGATGGAGTCAAGCCTACCTTTGATTTGATGGGAGACTTAGAGTCTCAATTGTTTGATGATGATTTTGAGAAGACTGAAGAAAGTGCACCTACTACCCAAGAAGAGGAAGATTCTGAGGAACAACCAAGCTTGTTATCAAAAGAAGAACTAGAGGGAAAACTAAGGCTTTGGCTAAAGAAGAAGTTAAAAGACAACCAATTCCTAAAAAGAGGAAGTCTACAAAGGAGATTGTTGAAGGAGCTGTGTCACCAAAAAATGTATAGTTGAAATTTTTACACTCACTTGAGTCTTTCTAATGGGATTTGGCTTGATTTTTCCTAGGCTTAATGTTGTAATATGGCTTAAACATTCAAATTATGATGTCTTGTGAAGGTGTTGTGAAGTATTGTAAAAAAATTCTACACTTTTCTAGACTCTATTCATTACAATTCACCTAAAAATCACCTTTTTATCACTTATTAAGTCCTATTTTGAAGTGTTGTAAAGTCTTGTAGCAAGATTTCATGCTTTTCTAAGCTTAATTTCACTAATTCAAACCTTTCTCATGTCTAAATGACCCCTTAATACACTTTCTGACTGTTTTCAAGTGTGTTGTTAAGGATATTCTCGTTGGACAACTTTTAATGCCCCGAAATTCCCGACACCCACTTAACTTTCTCAAGTGGGACCAAGTAGCCTATAGGGGCGACTTAGTCCTTTTTGGCACAAAACTCAAAATTATTTTAAATTTCTAGCGGGATTTTGTCCTCTAACACTTGAGGTCGGCCTATAATGTGTTACTTTCAGGAAATTTTATTAAAATCAAGTATAAATAAGGATTTTTCACCTCATTTTACAACTCCTATCTCCTACAAACATCTATCTCCAAATCGCATACAATCTCTTGCAATTATTCAACATTCAAGCAAATCAAGCATTATCAAGTCAAGCTATTGGAGTTCTTCATTGCATATCTTCACATTTGAGCATCAATGGTGTGGTAAGTTTATGACATTTGCATGTTATCTATTTATCACTCTCTTTTCATCACACTTCATTATTTAGGGTTTGATTACCAAAGTGGGGTTTGACCAAGGCAAACCCCTATTCTCTAACCCCCAACCATTTTTTCCATTTTTCATGTGACTTTTGTATGAAAATTTGTTAAGAAATAGGTGTTGCAAAGTGATTAAAAAGTGTGTCAAGTGAACATCACCTTATTTCAAGCTTCGAGAGACTTTCTACCCCGTTTCCTATAGAATTAAGTATAGACACTTGTCAGAAAAGGAAGTGCAAACCTAAGACTACAAGATTCTATCCCGAATTTCCCGAAATCTATAGGAGGACTAAGTCGCCACCAGGGGAAAATTAGTCTCGCTTCCAGGCTTGAAAATTGATTTTGACATTTCTGGATACCCATTTGACAGATTCCCATTCTGACGAAGTTTTCAAAACTGCCAGGACTAAGTCGCCTAGACTGGCCTAAGTGTCCCAGTCAACATTCTAGTCAAATTCTTCAGGATTCTAGAATCTTCCAATGTCAAACTTCTGATTCTAGGTGCATCTCTTTCATTTAGTTCTATTATTTTAGTATTTAGTTACATTCTTAGGCATTTCTACATATCACATTATGTTTTCTAGCACTTCACATTTTCATAGTTTTGCGTCATTAAATCATTTCAATTTCAGATCAGAGTAGTAGGATATCTTAATTAGACATAATACATCTCATTAACATTATTCTTGAGTGTAAACCCTTGCATTTTGGTCCCCCATCCAATCCCCTTTCTCTTTTTTGGTGAAAAACCCTAGGAGGAGCAAAGCATTGTGAGGGGAAAACCAAAATCATCGTTTACATTTTGGCGAACCTACCTCTTTTGAACATTATTCCTTTCTAATTTTCAAGAGCATACTTGGTTTCACTTGCATTGCATCTTGTATTGGTTAAAGGGCATCCTAGAGTTTTCAATTGCATTAGTGAAAAAGTTCATATTAACTTGCACTCTTGCATCATTTTTGCATTGAAAAACACAAAAAATTTGCATTTATATATTGTAGTTTCATGTGTGCATTTGAAAGACATAGAATTGCATTTAAAAATTCTGAAAAAACACAAAAAAATCATCAATAGGACTAAATCACCACCCTAGACGACTTAGTCATTTTGCATATTTTGCATTGCATTTTCTAGGAATTTTCTATAATTTTGTTTTCTGTCTCTATACTCTCAGACTTTTCAGATTTATTGTTTCTTGCATTTCATTTCTCTTGCATCATGGCCGTTTCATTTGATAATATTTGGCATTCTTTGAAATCCTTAGTAGACATGTCCAATTGTGCCTTTGGTTGTGATCCTAACGATCTTGAGCCTATTCATGCTCCTCCAAATCCTCATGATTGTTCTCCTCATGATGTAGACATCATTGGAGAAGATGAAAATATCATGAATAATTTCTCCAATGAATGTATTGATAACCTTGAAGCAAATGCAACCTTTTACCCATCCATGAGGTCACAAACTCTCCCTACTATTGCACCCCTTGATACATTTGGTTATTTTCACCCTAAAACAACCGAAGGACCTAAGTTCCCTCCATCAGGTGGACCTAGTTCCTCTCAACAAGCACCTCCACAACCATTTTACAAATTCACAAACACTCCCATCAACCTTGAAGAAACCTATGGCAAATGATTTACTATATTAAGCAAACAAGGTTGTGATACAACAACTGAACATAACATCCACCAACTCTTTGAACAAAAACCACAAGAAGAAAACACAACAGGATTAGGGTATCAAGATCCTCCTCATGACAACAAGCCTCCTTTAGAATATCAGAGACTTCAAGATGATTGTACAATGATCTTTGATTCTCCTCTTGACTTGAACATTCTCCTTCCTTGTGAACAATCCTTTCCTTATCAGAATGACCAAGAGAAAGACATCACCCATGGTCCTACTTCCCCACATTCAATCACACCTATTGATAAACCTTTTCAATTACCTTGTCTTCCATATGATAATGAAGAAGCTTTGAAAATAATCCTTCATCATGGTCTCATCACTCTACCACCCCCTACTAGAACCAAACTTGTCAAAGACAACACAAAGTATTGTACTTATCAACGCACCCTTGAACATTATACTAATAAGTCTAAAGATTTATAGTGTATATTGGATCACCATATGGATCTTGGACCTATTAAACTTATCAGATAGAAAATACATCTTACACTAAATCCCTCTTATCATGCCATAGTTGTAGAATTTTCCCATTTTCACTCTTGCATGATCCTTTCCCATCCCCTATCTTGGCTCATTCTTGGCTTGCACTCTGTGGAGGAAAGGAATTGTTAGCCTTATCCTAGTAATGCATTTTTTCTTGTCTCTTAACTACATTATTTCCCTTTCGCTTGTACTAATCGAGCTAGAGAAGCCAATACCTTGGTTAATGGTTGACTTACATTTTCCTTCTAGCTCCCTTTACATTTTCATTTGTTTTATGTAGGTATCGTGTTCCCCGGTATCGTGTGTTTGATCTTCTCTCTCTTTGTACACTTCCTCTATTTATACCTTTATTCTTCTATCTATTGTGCATTGTCTTTTCCTTTTTGTTTTGTGTTTCTCCTTTTGGGGATGACACAAAGCATAGAGGTGCCCTATGTCTCTTCCATGTTGACCCAAAAGGTCTCTTTCCTATTTTCCTTTTTGTTTTGTGTTTTCCTTTTGGGGATGACGCAAAGTGTAGAGACGCCCTATGTCTCTTCCATGTTGACCCAAAAGGTCTCTTTCCTTTTTGCATTTTTGTTTTGTTTTTTCCTTTTGGGGATGATGCAAAGTGTTGAGACGCCCTAAGTCTCTTCCATGTTGACCCAAAAGGTCTTTTTTCTCTTTGTCTTTTTATTTTTCTTATGTCTTTCCTTTTGGGGATGACGCAAGGCATCGAGACTGAAATGTCTCCTTCATGTTGACCGAAAAGCTTTTCCTTTTCTTTCACCTTTTTCTTTTCTTTTCACTTGTGTTTCTCCTTTTGAGGATGATGCAAAGCATTGAGATGCCCTAAGTCTCTTCCATGTTGACCCAAAAGGTTCTTTTTCTCTTTGTCTTTTTATTTTTCTTGTGTCTTTCCTTTTGGGGATGACGCAAGGCATCGAGACCGAACTGCCTCCTTCATGTTGATCCAAAATCTTTTCCTTTTCTTTCACCTTTTTCTTTTCATTTCACTTGTGTTTCTCCTTTTGGGGACGATGCAAAGCATTGAGACCACAATGTCTCTTCCATGTTGACCCAAAACAGACTTGTCTTTTTCTTTTTTTTTCTGCTCTCTTTGTGTCATTCTTCCAGTTCTATGTGCTTTGGGGAATGATGACAATCCTGAGCTCCTTAATAAAAAAAAAGCAGCAACGAACATACTAACCCAAAATCCATAGATCCCTTATGTGTCTGGTGTGTTCTCTTTTTTGGGGGGGAAAATCCCTTTTCTTTTGTTCTCTTTTTCATTTACATGATGCAACCTAACTCAGAAACATATGACTTGGCATAGGGATTTTTGAGTTGGCTCTCATGTCTTGTTTTCTTTTTTCATTTTCTTTCCTTCGCTACTTTAAAGTAATTGCTCACATAACGGTGTGTAGAAATTCCTTTAAAGTGTGGGGCATACATTACCATATTTCATATTTCATTTTTGGTTCTTAGTGCATCCTTGTCATTTCATACAATTCGTTTGTTACTTTGTGGATGACATTGGGTGTGATTTCTTTCATAAGTGTGATCTATCTTACATATTTTGTTCCTCTTGGTGGCTTGATGCAACACACTACATCCCCTAAGTTGTGAATATTTTATTCTTTGATCAGTCCTCTCTTGGAGACATTAGACACAATGTTCCCTAAGTGGTAGACCTCGCATAAACTTAACAAGACTCCTTTGAACATCTTTTACATTTTACATTTTACATTTTTACATTTTTTCCACCTTGCATAATGCAGCTTGCATAGCTATGGTACCTTTGCATTTGTTCATGAGTTCTAAGCATATGAAGCTTTGCTTGTCTCATGAAGCACTAACCGACATTTTCCTTTGTGGCACCTTGTTAAAGTTATCAGGAGGTGTAACTTTGATATGGTTGAGCAAGAATCCCATTCTGAGGCATGACTTTCCCCATAGCCACCTTTGTGTTTGTGAGTGCATACCAACTAGCGTATGTATCTCTCCTTTTGGGATTTCTCACCTCGCAGACAACTAGAAGTTTCGTGGCCCCAAAGTGAGTATACTTGGGCTTTCTCACCCAATGGACAGTCATAAGTTCCATCGCCCCAGAGTGAATTCACATTTCTTATTTCAAACAACCAACCTAGATCTAATCCACAACAAGTTGGATAGACAATCGAAGCTTTCATTCCTTTTCATCATCATGCATGTTTCTTTTGTTCTTATGTTTGGTTTTTCACAAGATCTTGATCATGGGGGCTTGATCATCCATCTTTATTATTGTTGTTTCATCTTACCAACATGAGTACATTAGGATTCCTCTCGATGTGCATGTTGGGCTACTTTAGCAAGAGTTTGAAGCAAGTTCATACTCTCACTAAAGTGGGGGCTTAATGTATTGGGCCAAAAAATGTATAGTTGACATTTTTACGCTCACTTGAGTCTTTCTAATGGGATTTGACTTGATTTTTCCTAGGCTTAATGTTTTAATGTGGCTTAAACATTCAAATTATGATGTCTTGTGAAGGTGTTGTGAAGTGTTGTAAAAAATTTCTACACTTTTCTAGACTCTATTCATTACAATTCACCTAAAAGTCACCTTTTTTTATCACTTATTAAGTCCTATTTTGAAGTGTTGTAAAGTCTTGTAACAAGATTTAATGCTTTTCTAGGCTTAATTTCACTAATTCAACCCTTTCTCATGTCTAAATGACCCCTTAATACACTTTCTGGCCATTTTCAAGTTTGTTGTTAGGGATATTCCCATTGGACAACTTTTAATGCCCCAAAATTCCTGACACCCACTTAACTTGCTTAAGTGGGACCAAGTCACCCATAGGGGTGACTTAGTCCTTTTTGGCACAAAACACAAAATTATTTTGAATTTCTAGCAGAATTTTGTCCTCTAACCCTTGAGGTCGACCTGTGATGTGTTACTTTTGAGAAATTTTATTAAAATCAAGTATAACTAAGGGTTTTTCACCTCATTTTACAATTCCTATCTCCTATAATCATCTATCTCCAAATCACATACAATCTCTTGCACTCATTAAGCATTCAAGCAAATCAAGCATTATCAAGTCAAGCTATTGGATTTCTTTATTGCATATCTTCAGATTTGAGCATCAATGGTGTGGTAAGTTTATGAAATTTGCATTTTATCTATTTATCATTCTTTTCATCTCATTTCATTGTTTAGGGTTTGATTACCAAAGTGGGGTTTGACCAAGGAAAACCCCTATTCTCTAACCCCCATCCATTTTTCCCCTTTTGCGTGTGACTTTTGTATATAGATTTTTCAAACAATAGGTGTTGAAAAGTGATTAAAAAGTGCATCAAGTCAATAAAGTCAACATCACCTTATTTCAAGCTTGGAGAGACTTTCTGCCCCATTTCCTACAAAATTAAGTATGAGGGTGAAGCCACAATAGTGGTTTACAATTTGATGGAGGAAGGAAAACTGAGAAAAAATGACCCCATGGAAAAAAAGTGATTTTGGGGGTTCGTACGAACCTAGAAGTTTGACTGAACCAAAAAGGAGTTCGACCGAACCTGGGTTCGAGTGAACCCCTTAAACTTTTTTCCGCCAAAAACAAAAAAAAATGCATATGAAAGGGGTTTGAGCAAACCCCCTTGAAGAGGTTCACTTGAACTAGGGTTTGAGCGAACCCTGGTTCAAAAGAATCCCTAGGGGTTCGTACGAACCCCCCTAAATCCTTATCCCCTCCTTGAGACACAAAAATCCTAAATTTTGGCACTTCAGAGCTTGGGTTGAGGATGAAAATGGAGGAATCCTTACAAACCCAACTGGAATTAGGTAGTCCTCAGAACGAGCTATCCAACGAATATAATTTTAATATGTTTTGGTTTTATTATGTATTTGTTTTTTTAGTTTTATTAAACATAGGTTTTTCATCGAAAACGAAGGTCTCTGTTCTTCACATGTGGAAAAATAGCAGATTATTAAAAAAAATTGAAAAATATGAGTGCACCAGATATTGAAGTCCTTGATCCAACAAAAAAATTAAAATTGAATTTTGATATATACAAAAAAAGTTGTGTTATACGGTCGCGCTATGTCTGAATTGTAATTGGTTTGACTTCAAAACTTGATTAAAGAAAAAATATTCAATAAAAAACTATCTAACCAAGTGGAAGCACTGGATATCAAAGTTACGAATCTAAATTTGAAAGAATTAGAATTTTATCCTTCATGGAAAAAAAGTTATGTGTTATATGGTGTGCGTCACTTTTTAAAAATGTTGTTTTCTGAAAAAAAACCAGTTTTCATGGGAGATGGTAAAAGAAGTGCAATATACTTCCAAAAAATTTGAAAAAAAATACTTTTAGAATCTACAGAGAAAATTTGACGAGACTCTAGTTTGCATCATCTTCAAATCCTTCACGGTTTAGCTGCTATAGGTGCCCGAATGTGAAGATTTAGTTAAAAATAATAATTTTAGTGTCCAGTTTGGCCAAAAATTGTAAACTACTATTGTGGGATCACCCACGAACACCTGTCAGAAAAAGGAAGTGCAGACCTGAGACTACCAGGGGAAAATTAGTCCTACTTTTGGGTTTGGAAATTGATTTTGACATTTCTTGATACCCATTTGACAGATTCCTGTTCCAACAAAGTTTCCCGAAATTGGGACTAAGTCACCCAGACTAGCCTAAGTGTCCTGGTTAACATTCCAGTCAAATTCTTCAAGATTCCAGAATCTTCCAACATCAAACTTCTAATTCCAGTTGCATCTCTTTCATTCAGCTATGTTATTTAAGTATTTAGTTACATTCTTAGGCATTTCTACATATCACATTGTGTTTTCCAGCACTTCACATTTTCATAGTTTTGCATCATTAAATCATTTCAATTTCAGATCATAGCAGTAGGATATCTTAATTAGACATAATACATCTCATTAATATTAGTCTTGAGTGTAAGCCCTTGCATTTTGGTCTCCCATCCAATCCCCTTTCTTCTTTTAGGTGAAAAACCCTAGGAGGAGCAAAGCATTGTGAGGGGCAAACCAAAATCATCATTTACAGGAGCTACTGAGGCTCAACCATCTAAGAAAAAAAGACTTGTTAAATGAGATAAGGGTTCACATTCAAAGAAGTCAAAGAAAACTAAGAATAGTGGAGAAGGTGCAACCCAAGCAAAAGAAATTGAGGTAGAGAGTTATGGGGAGAGGAGTCAGGTATATGTTTGGAAAAATTCTTCTAAACCTAGGGTTTCTCCTCCTGAAGTTGATAGTATAGTGGAAAATACTATGCAAGTGGTTGGAGAAGCAAAGGAAACTACCAATCAACCACTTGTTAATGAAGGTGAAAATATTAAAGAGATTTTCACATAAGGTACTCCTCAATTGCCTCCCCAACATGTGCATTCTGAGAAAGAGGAAGGAAGGTAGCAAAGGATGAAGTCAATATTTCCAAGGAGCGAGAGAAAGGACAACAACAAGAAGAAGAGGAGTTAGAAACTCCAAAGAGTGGAGATCTTATTAACCTCGAGATAAAATTGGAACATAGAACATTTGAGGTACAAAGTCAAGATAATGAAGAAAAGAAAGAAGCTAAAAGGATAGAGGAGGTACCTTCTAAATCACCTAGGAAAGAGGAAACACATAAATTTGATGAGGAAAATAAAAGTAAGGAGCAAAAAAAGGAAAAGAATATTGAGACAAATCAACCAAAAGATCATGGAGAGAAAAATAGTCCTTATAATGAAATTAATATGGAGGAGTCTACTGCTCCTAACTAGTTGAAGGAGAGTTTGAAGCCCAAACTAGTGGTTGTTGAGGAGGTAGCACCATATTGGAGTAGTTTCTTAGAAAATCTAGGAAAAACTAAAGAGAATAAAAAGGCCAAGACCCTTTCTAGGATATCCAGAGATCAAACTAATAACAAAATATTGTAGGTTGCTGCACCTATTATTGAGAAGAATAAAGATGAAGCCACTCCCTCTAACTACAAATTGGAAAAAATCAATTTGGGTCCATCCACAAAGAAGCAAGAAGATGAAGATCTAAAAGAGTTTGTGGATGCAATTTTAAAAAGGTTAGATAATGAAACCCAAATTAAAGAGAAGTTGCAACAACAAGTGGAAGAATTAGAAAAGTATATCCAACACTTGGTGAAACCATTTCAAACACAAGATGGTGTGGGTACTTCTACCTTTGGTGTCAACTTGTTTTCCAAAGATGCTATCAATGAAATTGAGAAAATGAAAACCTCTATGTAAGTCACTCAACAATGGATGAATGATGTATTTTATAAGGGAGATATTTTGATTGAGAAATTATTACATGTATATGAGAAGACATCATCTTTCTTGGATGAGGTACAACAACCAACATAAGAGTGTAAGAGAACATATTATGCTTCTTTGGCCAAATTGATGAAGATAATTGAATTATCAAAGGATAAGTTGGTGAAGGAAGATATCTTTGCAGATGGGGATGCAAGTAAGCCTAGAGAATGGATATAATCATTTGAAATAAAAAGGGAGCTCATGAGTAAAGATTTAGAGAAATTTTCAAAGATCCAAAATAATTTGAAAGATATTTTAAATAGCCGCATTTCATTTTTAGAGATTGTAACATGAAGGGAAAAGTTTGGCAAGAAGAATTTGAAAATTGATCAGTTAAAGAAATGGTAGTGAGAATTCTATTCACCAGTTGAGGATGGACCCATAACATCAAATCAGTTGGAAGATGTAGCTATGTATACTTCAAATTTGGATAAATATCAGGAAATGCAAATGGATTGGAGTAAAGCCTTAGTTAAATATGAACAAGAAAATCAATTAAGGCAAGGTTGAAAGTTATTTTGGTTCCTGATCAAGCCGACTCAAGGATAGGGTATTTGTAAAGTCCAAGAAATTTTTGTATGACCAAGCATAATCACCTTAAATTTTGTACCTCATGAGCTAGCTGGATCTTCACGTCGACCATGCATAAAGATTTGTGCCAAAAGGCCTTTCATTTAATTTTGATGTATCTTTTAGGTCAAACTCTTAATATTTTATTGTAAAATTAAATGGGAAAAAATATACCAAGGCCAACCTATTTTGGCCGACCTAAGTTAGAAGCCCTAATTTAATTTCCTCTAGGCTGACATGTTCATAAAAACTCTATATATTGGAGATCTCTCATCATTGTAAAGATTGATCTTGGAATTGTTGCAAAATATTGGTGAAGTGAATACAAGAAAAGACATTGATTCTAGTGCTCTTTTCTATTTTGTTTCATCTATGTGCATGGTTCTTATGTTTCAAAGCTTTCTTAGTTGATTAAAGTTTCAGTTTCAAATTTAGATTAGAGCTATTTGTAGTTCTTTCATGTTTATGATAAAGTGTTTAAGGTGTTTGAGGAATCTTCAGTCCATACTTTTAGCAATTTTGTGATCATAAGTTGTCGTGTAAAGTTAGTTTGGGCCTATTCTCATTGCAATAGTTCAATTGTGGATGTTTATGCATTTCATGCCATTTTGGGTGAATTTTTGGATGTTTCACACTTTGAAAATCTTTTATACCTTTGGAGATCGCACCATTTCTGTTATATTGTAGATTTGATCTTGATTAAGCAAAAAATGGTTTATGAAGATTGGTCCACATTGAATGCTCTATTATTTTCATGATTGATCTTGGGATTTAGATTAGAAATCTTCTTAAACCCTTATTTTTTGATATTTCTTTGAGATCATTGTTATTAGGAATTGAAAGCATCACTAAATTGTTATATTTGATGAAAATATAATTTCGAGACCATAGATCTAGGAAATTATAGTGTTTATTTTCATTTTTAGATCTTGTTGATCTAAGAGCTTCAGTATTTTGTTTAATTATAAATTCCTTTTGTGTTAACCAACAAATCATATCATCACTGAGTTGTTTGTGCATTATCAAGACTTGACATTAGAGACCTTGAGGTTGTCTCTTGAGGCTCACTAATAGAAATTTACCTTTCAAGAGAGATAGGATACTTGTATTCTATATGTGTTGCAGTGCTAAAAACACCATCAACAGAATTGGCACTAGAAGGAGGGCTACATTGAACAAAGTTGTACCATCTTTGGTCATCATTATCTCCTCAAAGGTTTTGTAGATACACTAGGTCTATAGCTGACAAGGGATATTTGCAGGAATTAAAGGCTCCTACCAGGTCTAAAATGGCTAAGAAAGGGGAAGCTTCATCATCCACACCCATCAGACCTTTAACTCCATCTTCTCCACCATCTACTTCATCTACTTCATCTTCAGATTCTGAGCACACTCCTACTATCGTATCCCAGCCACAAATTGTTGTGGATGATCCCTTAGCACCTCCACCTTCACAAATGGCTTTCTTAGCAAATAACACCTCACCCCTATCATTCAATAATTATCATGCCATGCTTAAAAATCCTGAGAATTTCTGCTCTAAGTTCCATGTCAATGATCCCAATAGGACAATTGAAGAACATATCAGGAATTTCCAAACTGCTCTTCAAGATAGCCAGATTGCTCATGAGGATGTAGCATGCAGGCTCTTTCCATACTCGATGGGTGAGGAAGCATTTTACTAGTATAATAACTTACATGTTGGTTCAATTACTAATTGGGGTCAAATGGAAAATGCTTTCTTGCAAAAATTTAAAATCCCTATCAGTCCCAATAAATTATATAGGTAGTTTATTTCAGTTAAAAGGGAAGTCAATGATCTTATAAGTTCATTTAATAATAGATTTCATTGCGCTTATAGTAGGCTGCATGATCCATATGTTATTAATGATGCATCTGCCAAGGCTGTCTATTATGATACATTAGATAATCTCACCTCTGCATTAGTTAAAAGGATGCATCAACCCCCAGGCACCTTAATAGATGCATATGCAAAAGAAATCAAGGCTAGTACTTATTTGGGACAACACTTAGAAGGACCTCTTCCATCATCAGGACTCGTTGCTAATTTTGGGAAAATTTGGGGGTTAAATTATGCTCTAGAAAATTAGACACCCCTAATGAATCAAACTCAGCTTCCATTAGTCCCAAATCTAGGTCCACCATAAATGAGTCAAGCTCAGTTAGTTCCAAGCTACTTGCAAATTTCTAGCTAGCTAGTATATCCCCAACAACAAACCAATATCCCCACATATTTATAGAATTCTAAAGTGTCGCCTCATCGAAAAAATTCTAACTCGCATCTTGTTTATTTGCAAAACTCTGCCCTAGTATAGAGTAGTACTAAAAAAGAGAGGATAGATGAATTAGTAGAATAGGTGAAGTTCAGTTATCCACAAAGGTTACTTATTTGAGAAATCATAACAATCAATTGTGATCTTCACAGAGGGGTATTTAGTATAATTACAATTGAGGTAACCGATATTTTTCTCTAGGTTCTAGACAAGGTTTTGAAAGAGGACAAGGATCGGGAATTTTTTTTGAAAGGAGACAACCTTTGAGGAAAACCAAGACATGGAATACAAGGCCTAATAATGGGGGAGTTACAACACTTTTGAACCCACCTAGCAATCCAGAGAAGTCATCAACTGGAGTCTATCTAGCTAAGGGTGCATTTTTTGGATGGTGTAGGATTCATAAGACAAATCAACATTCTGAATTAGATTGTACAAAATTCCAAATTACTGCTGCAATATTCCAGATGGAGGTCCAATAGGCCACTAGTAATGTTGGTTCAAGTGGAAATGAAATAGTGCCTTCAGATTCATACAATTCAATTTTGGTGTTGAACCATGCTCCTTTTCCACGAAGTGAAGAGAATAAGCCCAAAGAAGAGTCAGCAGAAAGTGGTGCCAGAATGGAAGATGTATACAATGGGGAATCTATATCCCAACTATTCGAGAATGGTGATGCTATTGATAATGGTCCACTATATGAAGAAGAATCAAGAGTGGAGGAGGTGTAGATGTTTCATCAGTGCACCAGACCTTATGATTTGAGAAATCGGTAGGCTAAAGGGCCTTTCACTACTTCTACCCATCCAAATAACTTCAACAGACCTCCTGATCCTAATACAAGAAATAATCCTTCCTATCCAAGGGTTCCAATGTAGTATCTTTCTAAAGGAGGACAATTTGATTCTTCCAAGGGAGGAAAGACTGATGTTAACAAAGGAAAGAAAGAAGAACAAGTTAGAAATGACCAGCTAGAAATGAGTGTATAAAAATGGGTGAGTATGTCATTGAAGAACTCAAGAAGGTAAAGGTTAGCCTCTTTGCTTTTGAATTATTAAGAGTTTCCGCAATTAGGACTATTGTTTTAAGTTCTTTAAATAAAGTTGTACCTTCTAAATACTCACAAGATACTGCTGCAAAAAAAGTTACTTTTACCCACCTGTAAGTGATTCACAACCAAAAAAAGATCAAGTCAAGTAGCCAATAAAGGATCAAGTTCAATTTCAAACTAAGGATAGTGTTGATCACAATCTTAGTTGCACACCAACAGTGCAAATAAATCCTCACAAATAGATTGTGGGAAACTATCTTTACTTGAAAGATTGAACCAGGACAACCTAAATCTTCAGGCCGACTCAACTTAATCCCAAGGCTCATTTAAGTTAGGTCTTGACCATACTAGGTTCACATAAGGGTTCGTTGTGACAATGTCGCTAATCACGAGGGGTAAACGGTAATTTCTAGTTCTAAAAGGAATCATAAGGTTCAATGAAAGATATTCTCGGGTTGATTATTAGATAATTCCATTAAATCGACAAATATGCAATAATATTTCATGAATTCCAAACAAATTTTCTATCACTTAAGTAGATTTAGCTTTAAGCATTCAGAAATATAATGGAAACAAAAGATTTGCAATAAATTTCCATTCATTCATCTCTTTTTTAGTACATTTACTGAAATTGAAACATCTAATCTAAAATAAAGCATAAAAAATACTTGAAAACTAAAAGAGCTCCTAGGTATTATTCATGCATGCCCCAAGAATTAACCAAATCAAAGAAAACCACTCTATACTTTACTAGATTTCTTCACAGCTAGGCATAGAATGGTGCAAGCTTTTAAAGAAGGTAGTTTAATTTGGATACCGGGTAGGTTCTATATGTAGGTCCTTAAATGGAGTAACATACATTCTTGTCCAGCAGAACAAACAACCAACTAAAAAAGATAACCGTTGGTAGCTTTCAAATTAGCTTCGATATTGATCAGTTCTATGTGCATACAAGTTTTTAATCCGGAATGATTCAAAAAACAAGAAAAAAGAACAAAACTTAAAGAAGTTTTGGATCTTCTGACATCCAAAAATTATGAACTTAACTTAAAATGAAACATCTTCCATTCTTTTATAGGAACAAGACACAGGGAAGATAAGACAAATACATGAGAGGAAATCCAAGGGATGAATCATGATAAAGCACGTGGAATATGACAAATGGCAAGACAATTGCTAATGAAGTCAACGGATGTCATCCTTCCTTAGCATGTTAATGTCCTTTGGTTCTTTTATCTTCTTATTATCAGGGTTCCATCTTGGAACCAAACAAACCCGCCAAACAAAATATAGGAACTTCCTATATATTCAAAATGATTAAGTGGACATTTTGTTCCTACATCTAGGTTCAGATTTAGATTGAACATTCTGAGGAATGGATCATCCCCAGAATGACTACTCTTTTGTTGCATGCTTAATACCAAGGTTTTTGGTTTCCCGGTACTTGGTGCTTCTTTGCATCAAACTTTATTCCTGCATGAGCTTCCGAAGTGTACTACTGAACTTGGTAACACCATTGGATCTGTTCGCAACCTTATTTTTCCTGACCATCCATACCCGAATATTGCATTACAATTTGCTTCTCCTGCAAGTACAAATTTCACACATCAAATCCCTTTTTTAAAACATTCATAAAACTCTCATGAAAATGAAATCATTATTAATATATCATCATTTTAAACCATCTTAAATATCACGCTTTTTAAAATATCATATTCTCATGTAATTATTCTATCCCAATCAGGTTACCGGACCTCTAGACCTTTGGGAAATATTAAACATTTGACCTTTTAAACTTAACACTGTCACCCAGTACCCGGTACCCGATACCAAGAAATTTTCTTGGACCTCGAATTTTACCGGAACTTCATTTTATTAGACCTCTACTCTCAAACCGGAACATTGTACTCAAAAATTTGCACTAACATTTTTACATCTTTGGCTTCCCGATACCCAGTTTTCGGTACTTGGTACTCTTGAATCATGAAATACTTAAAAAAAATCCTTTAACTTTTACCTTCCGGTGAACTATTCCTCTAGCCAACACCTGCCATAAGCATTAGTTTTCACTTGGGTCCCCAAGCTTTACATTCTTGGGGCGTGTTGTGAGACCACACAACATATAGGAGTAAGGAGTAAGATAAAACTAAAGTGGCTCACACAGATACTCCGGTGAGCCTATTCCAAGGAAAGCTTGAAACTCCTTGATTTCTGTTTGTATATTTGGTAAAAATTTGCACAATTGTTTGCTAGATTTTGGGGCCTCTACAAACATTATGCCATTTTTAGTTTGTAAATCATTAGGTATTACTCTCGCTCCCTCTCAAAAAAAGGTTACTCAGCTAGATAAGACAAAGGTGAGTGTAGTTAGTGAATTGAATAGGATCCCTATGCAAATTGCATTAGATTTAAGGGTGCAACAAATAATCAACATTTAAGTAGTTGATATTCCATATGCTTATGGGCTAATTTTAGGTAGATATTTCACAAGAGCACTCAATTGCTATATTTCTACTGAGCATTCACATATGTGGCTCCCATGGAAAGGAATACGAAATAAAATTAAGATCGAACGTGAGCCTAGATTAAAGTTCCTGATCACTGAATATCAGATCACAACAAATGAAGTGTTGTTTTCTGAAATTGACCTTGGAAACTATGTTTTAGCTACAACCATGGAAGAATAGAGGAAACGAAAGAAGTCTTAATGCTGCATGATGCACCTAAAGACTTAACTCAGTGCTCTAGTAGCACAGAGGCAGTAGTTGAGCCTGATGATGATGATTTGCAAGATTATAGTAACCTTAGTCTGCTCGGGAGTTTTCAAGAATTCATTCATAAATGTGTTGAAGATCAAATTAATCTTGGAAGAAGAATGGATTTCAAGGAGTTATCATTGTCTAATTGGTGTAGAGTTCATGATGCATCACATTCAGAACTTGAATGCTGCCTTTTCCAGACAACTATTGATCAAATCAAGAGACATAGTAATCCACCACCAATATTTAGGATTAATATTTAGGAAGTCTAGAATTGACTGGAAGATGAAAAAAAAAATCCGGAGAATGACCCCTTGTCCAAAAATGAAATTTGTATAGTGAAGATGAAAGGTACAAGTTCCACCAAGTTCGGGACTCTCCATTTTGATGGTTCTAAATCAAAGTAGGGAGTTGGTGTAGGCTTTGAGCTAATCAATCCAACAAGTAAGACATTTTTTGGTGCACATAGATTACAATTTCATTGTATAAACAATGTGGCAGAGTATGAAGCTTTGATTCATGAATTGCTAATGGCTTTGAGGAAGAAATTTAAGGCTCTACAAGTTTTTAGGGATTCAGAGCTAGTAATTAAGCAAGTTAGAAGGCAATACTCATTCCATGATAGAAGAACAACAAATTATATGCACAAGGTATGGGATTTAATAGAAGGATTTGATGCCTTCAATATTTAGTTGATTCCTTGAAGTAAAAACTAGACTACTGATGCTTTGGCCTAAGCTGCAAGTACTTTAGAGCCTTTTTCTTTATCAAGTTTGAAGAGATTCACTATTGAGCTCACTCCAGTTCTGTCAATACTAGATAATGTGACCAATTTCTAGGTATTTGAAGATGATATTCATATCTTGGATTTCATTACTAGTTGAGACGTTTTTGCTTCTTAGATTATTGACGAAGTATAACCAGAAGAAGCAGAGTTGGACATGGAAGGAGCGATTAGTTTAAATACCAACAAAATTCCTAGAGGTATGGTATAATTTGAAAGGATCTTTGATCTTGATTGGATAAGAGCTCAGGAACAACAAGCTAGAAAGGGTTTAGTAGATAGCCAGTGTGACACACATAACATGGGTACTAAAGAAGAGGTTAAAAATGTTTTCATTGGGAAATATTTGTACCTCAAAGGAAAAAGAAGGAATAATCAATGTATTGCACGAATATAGAGATATCATAACATTGAGCTACGAATACCTTAAAACTCATCACACATACTATTCCCCTTAAACTAGATGCAAAGCCATTCAGACAGAGGCATAGGCCAATTAATGCATTACTAGAACCTATCATCCAGAAAGAGGTACAAAAATTGCTATTCGCTTGTATTCTATTTCCTATTATGCATTCAACTTGGGTAGCAAACTTGGTTTCGGTATGCAAAAAGAATGGAAAAATTAGGTTGTGTGTAGACTTCAGGAATCCGAATCATACATCTAAAAAGGATAATTGCCTAGTGCCATCATTGGATGAAGTATTCAAGATCATTAATGGCTCTCAAATGATGTCCTTCCTTGATGGATATTCAAGTTATAATCAGGTAATGGTCCAGTATGAGGATATGCATAAGACAACCTTCACAACAAAGTGGGGAACCTTTGCCTACATGAGAATTCCCTTTCGATTGATTAATGCTAGAGCTATCTTTCAATGGGACATGGACATTACATTCAAGGATTTGATTGGTAAATGCATCATCATTTATATGGATAATCTAACTATTTTTTTGAAGAAGAGAGGAGACCACATTTCTGATTTGTGGAAGGTATTCTAAAAGTGTAGGGAATTTGGTACCTCCTTAAATCCAAAGAAGTGCATATTTGGAGTAATAGAAGGTGAGCTATTGGGTTGCATTATTTTAGAAAATGGCATTTCCATTGACCCTGAGCACATTTAGGCAATATTGAAAGTTCATCCTCCAGCTAGTAAGAAAGAAATGAAATCATTTTTTGGAAAGATCAACTTTGTTAGAAAGTTTATTACTGGTTTTGCTGAGATTGTTAAGCCTTTGCATGCAATGTTGAAACAAGATGCAAAGGTAGAATGGACTTCTCAAGCAATGCAAGCATTTGGGGAAATAAAGAGAGCCATAGTTAAGGCTCTTGTTTTGGTAAGTCCAGACTATTCTAAACCATTCTAGTATATACTCATTTGCTTCAGAGCATTCTTGCACTAGTATGTTAATGCAGAAATTAGAAGAAGGGGATGAACATCCCATTGCATTTATGAGTTCTCCATTGAAGGACGTTGAATTGATATATCCTAATGTGGAGAAACAAGCTTATGCATTGGTCCGTGGTGTAAAGAAATTCAGGCACTATATTTTAAGGAACAAGGTGTTTGCAATTGTTCCTGATCCAGAAGTCAAGCTTTTGTTGATGCAGAATGAGCTAGGTGAGAGAAGAGCCAAATGGGTAACCATGCTACAAGAGTACGATATAGAGATACATCCCATGAAGTTAGTAAGAGGTCAAGCATTGACTAGGACAATGGCTGAAACTGGTCCAGATCTTATAGCGCAACAATATCACCTTCAAGATGTTTCACTTGACGAATGGTATGATGATGTCGTCTATTACTTGCTTAATCAGAAGTGTTCAGCTCATTTGAATATAGTACAAAAGGATGCATCTTTCACAATTACATTTGTCTCTACTTTAAGCTAACTACAATTTACATAACAAACTAACACTATCATCACTTCCAAATCTAACTGTATTCACTGAATCACTAGTAAAAACCAAACACAATACATCTTTTATTTAAAATAAATTATAACCTATAAACATATTTAACTGTGAAGGTAAGTAATGGTTAAGCCAGACAGTTTTAGAAGAAATAAAACAAAAAGACTGCTGTGAATTTAAACAGTGATCACTCATGGAAATAAATGTAGATTTGACGTGAGGGAAGGGCAAGGTCAGTTGATGAAATGCAACGTGGATCAACGCCCACCAATTGCAAAATGTGAGCTTCAACAGCACTGGAAATGAGACTATTTCTACTCTATACATATCCTCCGTATTATTATTGTTATTGATATGAATGAAATCATAAAGAGAAAAAGGTAGAATCCTCCCAAATATATCCAAACAGATCTGAATCGCTTCATACCCAGCTCATGTTTCGACTTCTTATTTAATTCTGACCCCGTGGAGAGTCGCTAAACTATCCATTCAATCAATATCATATTCGTTGTAACATAAATCCAAACTGAATTTTGTGAGTCACAAAAAAGATTAAGAGATATTTAAAATCCTTTTCATGGACCATATTAATGAACATTTCACAACACATAATACTATTTGAAGTACAGCTTCTCTGGAAAGAAAAACATACATGTTTGAATTATTGGTAGGTGGTCATAATGGTGCTTCTTCAGCTATGGCCCATTCACTTAAATATGTGATAGAGCATCAGCAAATCGTTATCTATCCTAAAAGACCACCTAACTCCTTCCTATGAATCTCATAATTGACAGCCCACTGAAGACTAAGTCTTATTGTAAATTGAAAGGCCACTGAAGACAGAATCTTATTGTAAGATTTGGGTCATTACAGCTTAAAAGGTTTATACAATTTAGTTGGATTCTTCACATAAATAGTAGTTATATTGTAGTAAGCCTAAATCTCCACATAAACACTACTTATATTTGACCACCCAGCAATTTAAAAGGCTAAACTTAATCAATAAACAAACTAATTATCAAGATATCCAAAACCTCAAATAACTAAGATCCTGCTGGCTTCAAATGTAATATCGACATAATTGAGATGTGACATTTATATTAGACCCTTCACCAAGAGATATAATGCAGATTCATTGAAAAATAAATACAAGGAATATTGTCTTTTTGGACGATGAACAGACTGTGGCCAAGCTTGCAAAAGCTTTTGTAATGAGATGACATGTAGAATGAAGTTGATGTGTTCCACAGTGATGAGAGCACTGCCACCCTCAGAACTTCGATTTTACTAATCTTTGCTTCCGTTGTAACGCGCAGAGTTATATTAACTAATTTTGTGCAATTCCATATTATTGTGGTAGGGCTTAACTTTGACAGTTTACCCTGTCTTTTAAGCAATTTTTTGTACAGTAAGAATGTTATTTTCCAAATATTAAGAGTATCTTATATTAAATTTGATAATTTATTTATTTATTTTCTTTCATATAATATTATTTTTTAAAAATTTTATTATATTTTACAACAGCAATGTTCAAATATGATTATACAATCATCAAATTTAAACTTTAATTTAATTTATGGACTTTTTCATTTCAAATGATCTTAAATATTCATGAATATAACTTTTGAGAGATAGATAAAATTATAATTGAATATAAAAGAATACCATCAATAAATAATCTTATATGCATAAATAAAATTGAAACATTTTTTGAAAAGATTTTATCTATAACTTTATAATTTTATTAGTTCATATTAATTCCTCATAGTAGTTCATATTATCACCTCTCTTCACAAGGAATCAAAGGCAACATTCATTGCTTAAAGAAACAAATATTTTTTCCATAAATTTGAGGATAAAATAATTAATAAGTATTGATAAATATTTGTTTTTAAAATATGAGTATAAAATAATCAAATATATTATATAGACATATCTTAATAAAATAAAAGAAACAAATATTTTTTTCATAAATTTGAGGGTAAAATAATTAATAAGTATAGGTAAATATATATATTTTTAAATATGAATATAAATTAATCAAATGTATTATATATAGACATCTTAATAAAATAAGATAAAGTATTTGGATTTTAGATTAATGAACAAATAAATAAATAAAGTGAAGTATTTGGTTCTTAGGTTAATGAAGAATGATGCTAAAGTGACAAGTTTATTCATTTTTATAATAGAAAATTAGGATATGATGGGAAAATATATTAGAATAAGTAAAATACTTATTTTATTGTTTGGACATTTTTACAAATGTGGATTTACCATGTGTAATTATTGAATATAGTCACCAATATGATCTCTCCATGCAAATTTGATTTTTAATAATTTTTAGTCTTATAAATTGTTTACATCTTTCTATGAAAATGTGATTTCTAATAGTTTTTATTCTAAGAAACTGTCTAAATTTACATAAAAATTTGATTGTGTAGTTAAGATTTTGTGTGTGACTAGGATAATCTCTTTTGTATCAAATCCTATAAGGATACCAAGTCATGAATTTGAGCAATAATCAAAGACAACTAGTCATGCAATATATCCTAGAGTATTGATGTGGTACTAATATCACTACTAGATGATTCTTTTAAAGTTATTTGATGTGTGTAAAAGATGATCAATTCATAATTTTTTTAGATTTTTAAATGAATCAAGGTTAGCCACTAAATGCAACTCCAAACATGTACGTAAAGCATTTCATGCTTCAAATTGGCACATAATAGCTAAGTGAGGGGGAAAATGTGAGACCAATTTAAATTTTATATTTAAAACTTGAAGGGTTATTTTCTCAATCATGTGAGTGACCTAACTCACTTCCACAAATTGTGGATCTAACTTGGGAAAGGAAATGAATTACATAATAGATAGAACCAATTGTTAGGAATGATTTCAAATAGAGATGAGTATGGATTAAGTTATGTGCTAACTCTTAGTAGAAAGTGAGCCACTTGTACTTTTTATTGTATAAAATATAATCTAACCAAAATGAATCCAAAACACTAAGAAAAATTACAAAATAGACAATTTTTACATTACAATTTAATTTAAGAAAAATAGGAACACCAATATAAAAGAAGTTTTAAAAATTTTACTAACGTAAAAGAGATGTGATAAGACATCATGACAATCATAAGAATCTCACATGTTAAAAATGACATAAATTTATTCAAGAAAAAATATTGAACATTTTCTAAGTTTTTTATAATATTATAATGCACTTATTAAAAGTGAAAAGATATTTCAACTCACGGTAAATGCCTATGAATTCAAAGGTTTAACATATATAAAAATGAAGTATGGGAATAAGGGAATCTTATAGTAGAGTATAAGATAAAAATAAATAAAAACCATTTTGATAAGTATGCGATTAATGAGAGAAAAAGACAATAAAAATTATGGATACATTAAGGCATCAAAATATATGGTTTAGGTGAACCTTGTCAGTAACCAAACATGCAAAGAAAAGCCTAAAAAGGAGTGTTGGTTGATTTTGTAAGCATATTCACCTATATACTTTTATTTCAATGAATTTGTCAAATTTAATGATTTACTATTATTTCTCACTATTATATTTTTATGTTTTTGATAAAAGGGATAAACGGGTTTTACAGGGACCCGAAACCACAAAGAAACATTACAAGCAAAGACCAAAATAGAGGTTCGAAAGACAAAAAGGCTGCCATAGAGATAAAAACCAGCTAAAATAGACAGCCACAAAAAGCCTCAAAAAAGCCATTAGATGGTCGGCAAACAGACAAAACTGGGCCCAGCCACAGTTAATCCATAGACTTTAGAAGCTTGGCAGCAACCTCTTCCAGGTCCACCATATCCTGGACCCCCTCCATGAAAATCTGAGTCATATTTGGGGTAGTCACGGCTTTTCTTTTCATACTTGATCTGGTTTGCTTAGAGATCCCCACTTCCTCATCCTGGTCTTTTTATGTTAAATTTATTGAATTATTCAAATTTATTAAATACAAACTATTATGTAAATAAATTTTCTCTAAATTTTAATCAATATTATAAAGTTATTATAATGTTTTAGGGTAATTTGTATAAACTCTCTCAATAATATGTGTTGACTTAAAATGAATTTTGTAAGAGATAAAAGTGTTTTCCTTACAATTTTACACATTTTTTATATCTTATATAGATCGTGCATAAATATGAAATAATTTTTAGAGTTATTTTTTGAACCACATAGTTCTTAAAAATTACCTACATCCAAAATAGCTATCACGTTTATAGAAAAAACAAGAATTTTCTATCCAACATTTAGAATTGAATTGATCCAAAAAGCATAATAATTGAGATTTTGTATTGAATGGATATTGGATTGGATGTACAATAATCAATAATGAATCCTTATAAAAAGGAAAAAAAAAAAAAAACCCTAGATGAAACTTATGTGAGGATTAAACTAGATCATCGCAACTACCCTTATCCTACGTGATATGAAATAAAAAAAATACATGACCTAAAAATAGGAAATCGTTCTTAAGTTTAGCTTAAGTGTAATAAATTTGAAAAAGAGATAATTAATTATATAATGATTAATTAATTAATTAGGTGATTTCCTTATTTTACTCCAATAATAATAAACACTTGGTTTAACATATTAGATATATTAATCAACACTAATAAACTAGCTAACCACCACTATAATTTCACTTGGTCTAGATTAATCACTATTCATGATATTTCTCCATTTAGAACTATACCACGTGGCATGATTCAATATTCAAACTAAATTGCATTTGCTGGCCTAGCTTTCTCATTTTAAAATTTAAATCGCATGCCTTGGGTCCAACTTTTTTAATTACATCCATTATTCTATCAACCTACCAACTAATGGTCTTAAGTTGAGCACGATTAATGGCATATTTATATGCATATCTTAGGTCATTAGGAGTGTTAATATTAATCAAGAAATATTAAAGATTTGATTAAAAAAGAATCACTCAAAGGCTATATTAATTAGAAAAAATCTAAAGAGTTTGATTACTATATCACATGTAATATGTTTGTGAATTTTTAATACTTTCTATGGGCTTGAATTTCTATTGAGAAAATAAGAGGTCATCACTTCATACATCATAAATAAATTTTTACTTGATTCTTGTATAGGTAAAAAGAAATAGTACATCAATTGTGAAAAGAGGGTCCATGTTTGTTGGATAAAGAAAGGCTACATAATATTATTGTGACTAGGACAAGACCATATGACATTCCACAATCTATATGACCAGAAAATTATGTATTACATATTTCATCTAACTACTACCCACTATCAAATTCTAGATTATAATTTGTTTGTCATGACATATAAGTTCAACATCAAAGATAAAATTGACATCATAAATAAAATAAATAAGAACCTCTTGTCTTTTTGCAATCATCCATGCTCATCTCTTTCTCATTGGGATCTAATTATTCATATAATTTATTATTTAGTTACATGCAAATCATTATGTAGAAGACATTACACATACTAGGGTTTTAAGGTTTAGAACTTCAATTCTACACATCTCCCTAAAATCTTGAGTGTATCTTGTATAAATAATTATTTAGTAGTTTATGGTAAACTAATTCTAATTATCTATGTTAAATAGTTTCCTAAAAAAAAATATACATGTAAATTTAATAATATTTTTTATTATTTTTTACATGCTAACATCTCCATAATAAAATGTTTTAGTATATTTAAAAATTTCATAATTTTGTTTTTAATATTTTTTTAAAACTTTAATATGATTATATGTAATTTAGATAAAACATTGATAAATTTTATAAAAATAATATTTGTTTCATTGGAAAAGGGATTTTAGGTCTAATGAGAAGATCATTAAAATCAACTCTTTTCCAATAAATATTAGAATCGAGATCAATAAGTGTCAGAAATTGACTTGCAGCCTAAAAGGTGAGTCAATCAACATTGAATTTGATTCTTTGATGTTCTTAGAGATTGGATTTTCATGTGATGGTAGAGTTAATATATCTTATTGTTAACAATATTTATAGAAATTACACTAAAATATTATAATATTAATTTTGATTGATTCATATTTATTATTTAATTAATAGTTAGTAAAAATTAATTTATATATGATTCAAATGTATAATATTATTTAGGAAGTGTGAATAATTCAATAAAATTAGTATAAAAAAATAATGATAAGAAATCATAGTAAATCATAATATCATGTGACAAATTTGTTCAAATAAAAATAGATAGGTGAATATGCTTAAGAAGTCAACAATACTCCTTTTAAGCCTTTTTGGCATTAGTAACAAAGTTGATGTAAACCCACTATTTTAATGCTTTAATGTATCCATAATTTTTATTTTCTCATCGTTTTTTTCTCATAAATCACATACTTATCACAATGGTTTTTTCTTGTTTTTTGTAATAAGATTCTCCTATTCTTGTAGTTTATTTTTTATATATGCAAAACCTTACCATTCAATGTACATTGATCAAGATTTGAAATGTCTTCTCCTTGTTAATACGTGTATTATAATATCTAAAAAACCTAGAAAATGCTTATATTTTTTCCTAAATAAACTTAGAGATCCTTATGATAGTGAATATTTCTATCACATATCTTATTTGGGTTAATAAAAGATTTTTTTTGGTATTTTTTATTAAATTAAATTGTAATGGTTAAAATTGTATACCTTTTAATTTTATCTTTATCTTGGATTCACTTTGGTTAGATTATTCTTTATGAAATGAAAAATGTACAAGTGACTTAGTTTCTACTTAAGAGTTGGCATATACTAAACTCCATTTGAAATCATTCCTAAGAATTAGTTTTATTGTGTAGTGTCACACATTTCCAATTCCAAGTAAGAACCACTATTTGTAGGAGTGATATGGGTCAATTACATGATCATTAAAATGACCCTTCAAATTTTAAATCTCAAATTCAAAGTTGGACCTACTTGTTTTCCCCTCACTTAACTATTACGTGCCAACTTGAGGTGTGAAACATAATTGTACCTACATATTTGAAGTTGTATTTAATGGTTGATCCTGGTTCATTTAAAAATTTAGAAAATATATGAATTGATCCTCTTCCATACATTAAAGAACTTTAAAAGAATAATTTATCAATGACATTAGCAATACATCAAGACTCTAGGAAATATTACATGATTGTTTGTTGTCTTTGATTATTTTGCGAAGTCATGGATTGGTATCTTTATAGGGTTTGATACAAAGAAGGAATTATCCTAGTTGCATGCAAAATCTTGACTACACAATGAAGTTCTTAAGAATTTTTAGAAGTAGTGGCAAACAATTACTTAGACTAGGAAATATTAGAGATCATGTACTTGCATACAAAAATCTAAAGATTTTGTTAGACTCAAAATTATTAGAGATCAATTGCATTAAAAAATTCAACATAGTAGATCCACATTTTTAAAAGTTATGCAAATAATGAAATGCATATTTTACTTGTTCCAGTGTACTCATCTATCATATCCTATTTTTCTATTATATACTTCAACCAATTTAACATACTTAATAAAATTTATTTATTCATTAAACTAATAACTAAATACTTTATTTTATTTATTTAAATTATGTCTCTTTATTATCTTATAATCATATTTTTATAATATTCATTTATCAATGTTTATTTAATTAATATATTCTAAAATTTATAATTTTTAGATAAAAAAAAAATTCAAAAGAATATTTTCATTATATATTTATAATAAAAAATTTGTTGATGATATTTTTTTATATTCAATTGTAATTTTGCAATCTTTGAAAAACTATATTGATGACTATTTAAAATCATTTGAAAGAAAAAAATTTATAAATTAAATCAAAACTTAAATTTGATGATTTTTATTATTTATTTATTTATTTGTTCTTTTTTATTTCATCAAATCTCTTTAATTTGATTTTTTTTTTCATCAAATCTCTTTTATTTGATTTTTTTGTTTCATCAAATCTAGTATAGTTGTATATGACTTACATATCATTTTAAATACAACTTTTTATACAAATATAAAATACATAACTATATTTAAACATTTTTACTATAAAATATAATTAATTTTTTTTTAAAAAACTACTTCACATTAAATAAATTAAGAATATCAAATTTTTAATTTATATATTTTAATATTTATACTTAATTTATATATAAAAATATTTAAAAAGAACTTTAAGTAATTAACCGTCACAAACAAATTGCTTGAACGATATGGTCAACCACCAAATTAAGCCCTATCATAATAATAACGAGCTGGGCCACAATATATGAAGCATTGTCCTAAAAAATACAATAATTATTTTTCAACGAATCTGCATTATTTCTCTTGGTGAATGGTCTAATATAAATGTCACATCTCAATTAAGTTGATATTAAATTTGAAGCCAGCAGATTCTTAGTTATTTGAGGTTTTGGATGTCTTTATAATTAGTTTGTTTATTGTTTAAGTTTAGCCTTTTAAAATCGTTATGTGGTCAATATAAGTATTGTTTATGTGGAGAGTTAGGTCTATAATTATAATTTAGATGTAAATAGTAATATATTGATTTTATTAATTAAATTATTTAAAAAAATTAAATTGTAATGATTTAAAATTTTCTATAAAATCTAGTTTTGGTGGGTGTTATTGTGACTATCTATTAATAATTCAAACATGTCTATTTTAGAAAATCTTTATAAGGGAAAAATTAAATAAGAGATTGGATCGTGATCTTAGTATGAAGAAATTAAGATTGTTTTGATATATTTGTGAGGATTCTACAATTTTCTCTTCATAATTTTATCCATATCAATAACGGTAATAATGTGGAGGGAATGTGTAGAGCAAAAATGACAACTTATTTCTAGTGTTGTGTCATGTATGAGGATTGAAGCACACATTTTCCCATTGGTGGGTGGTGATCCACATTGCATCTCATTAATTGGATTTTCCCTTCCCTCACATCAAATCTACATTTATTTGAATTAATATAGGAGAGACCAAAATTTTGATAGCTTAGACAACTCTAAAAATGTCAAAGAGCATAAGAGTTAAAGAGTGGAAGCTTTGAGACATTTGGTCATTGAAACCCTAGATGCAACACATGATTTCTTCTCCCTCAAAAAACATATCTAATGATACAGCAACCAACCCTATATAAGTAAGCACACCAGAGAATGTATCAAGGGAAAGATAAGTTTAGGATTTAGTCTAGATTTATAGTTAGTTGATTTTCTATTGTGTCATAAAAAAATAGTAAGTTATTTCATGTCTTCTTAATTCAATTTAAGTCATCCTTTAGCTATGTTTCATAAATTAGGTAAGTACGATTTAGTTTAACAACTTTAGAATTTGGTTTAGTAAGTGTATGATTAAGTAGATTTATAGTTAATTGATTCACTAGAACACCCATAGAAAATTAATAATTGACTACATGTCCTTTAATCCACCCTCTTAACTCCCCTTAAGCCATCCCCTAACCACATTCCAAATGTTAGGAAATTTTAATATATTTTAATAACTTTGGGATTTGGCTTATTAACTTATTTAATCTTAAGTAGAATTATATTGGATTTATAATTACTACCATTCCTATAGCCAATTAGTAATGAGTTGAATTTCCCTTTAAACCATTTTCTAAACTCATCAAGCTCTATGATCATCTTAACTATCAAATTTGTTACTATGACTAATGACATAGTATAGGTTAACTACACGTGATCTATACAAATTTGAGAAATATTTAATCCACTATATATCAGTCTCAATAAGATCATCCAATATAAACTAAACCAAGAATCCATTAAAACTAACATATTAAATCATGAAAGCTTCAAAAACACATATTCTAATCCATTGAAACTTATCCTATAAGGGGAGTGGTGTCATATTGATGTGGAATGGCTACCCTTTCCCAATCTCTTGGATAATGGGCTTATTTCGATCGATTCTATCAAAGAGAATCAATGAAATTGATGAAAGATGTGTGATAAAACATGATTTAAATGCTAAATTAACATGATGAATGCTAAGATGATCAATATGGGTGTATGCAAATCTACTCTAAATGTATGCAAGCGTTAAAAGATTAAAACCCTAATTAAAAAATATGCTAAATGTATGCACCTATGTTATCATGGAAGCCACTAATGGATGTTTTAAGCTAATGATGGAAGTAAATTAAGCTAAAAGGATGCTAAATAAGTGTTGAATATGAGTGCAAGTGTAAGCAATTTTAACAACATAAGTTTGCTCTTAAAAGATGGATCCATTTGTCTCCAAATAGTAACCTATTTATACGAGGACAAATAAGAAATGCATGGTTAAGATTAAAAAATTTAATCAATGGTCAAAATTGGAGGAAAGATGAAACATGGATCAAGGATTTTCATCAATGGATGAGAATCAATGATCACATGGATCAAGAAAAGAATCAAGGGTTCATATTCTTCCAAACAAACACACTTTCAAAACTTGCATAAGAAGACTTCTTGTTGAAAGTTTGTTGTAAAGAGGAATATTCCTTTTTTCAAATGAGTGAAGAAAGAGAATATTTTCATGGGTGAGGAAAATTAGATATTTAGTTAATTAAAACCAAATTAAATTGTGCAAAGGGGAAGGAATATTCCATGGGAATATTCCTTTTGGAGGAATGTGCAAAGGAGGAATATTCTCTTGCAAGTGGGAGAATTAGATTTAATTAGTAATTTGATAATTTAAACAAAGTTTGAATTATGCAAATTAGGGGAATTATATAATATTCATTAAATAATTATTTAATGGAGATTAAATGAAAAAGAAATGGATGAGATTGATTTTATCTATCAATGGTCACAAATGAAAGGAGGATGAAACATGGATCAAGGATTCTCATGAATTTGGATGTGAAACAAAGATCACATGGATCAAGAAAAGATCAAGGGCTCACAATCATGCAAACAAACACACTTTGCAACAACTTTAAAAATTTGTTTCAAAGTTTGTTTGGAATAATCATCACCTTTTTTTGGAGGAAAATAGGAGAATATTCCTTTGGAATATTCCCTATGCAAGTGGATGAGAGGGAAATTAGAAATTTAGTTAATTAAAACTAAATTTTAATGTGTAAGATGAGGAATGTTAGGATATTCATTAAATAATTGATTTATTTAATGAAAAGGGGATGCACATATGATATTTAATTAAATAGTTTATGTTATTTAAGTAAATAAGAGGACTTAGGGTTAAAAGTAAATAATATGCATTATTTAATTAAATCGAATGAAATTTCAATGTGAGAGGGGGTGAATTAACCCACTTAGGTCAATTAGATTAATAGGTGAAAATGAGGCATTTAATTAAATAATTAGGCTTATATAATTTAACAAGCAAAAAGAAGATGGATTTTAGGATGAAGAGATGTTAATATATTGGATTCAATTGTGTATATCATTCAAGCAATTTTTAAGTGTCTACATTTTTCCCCTCTTTGAAGTGAGGTACCTATTACGTTGGTTTAAAGACTAACGCTTTTTCAGATTAAACTACTGCTCAAATAAAAAAATAAAATAAATTAATTTTTGGATTCCCCACTGAGTAGAAGGAATAAGCTAGTTCCCTACCCCCTCGAGAAATCGAGCAAAAATTTTGAATTTTGGGTTGATTTCTTGACAAAGGTAAAATATAGGTTCAGGATCAGTTCAGCTCAGAGAGGACTAGAAAGCACAGATGTCTTCAAATGTAGAAATATTTTATGATGTATAGATAGTCATCAGCCAAGGGTAGCCTCATGTACATTTTGATATATCACATAAATTCGATACTTGGATAGAAATGTTAGTAAAGATAAAAGAATAAGAAGAATGGATTTGACCATTGATTTTGAGATTGATTCAAAAGTCCAACAAGTCCATGATGCATCAAGACTTTATTAGATATTGTGATGAGATGGATGATTTTTTTATATTCAGGATTGAGATTTTTGGTCATTGCTTATTTTTTGATATATCACATAGACATGATGCATCATGGTATTGATAACTAGGATGGTGTTGTATCTAGTGTAATGGACTTTGACTCTGCAAATAGATAGGATAGTTTTTGTTCACACCTTAACATAAGGAAATCTCGTTGGAATGTAGCTTAGAAGTTTAGAATATATCGAACCAAAGCATACACAATAGTCAACAATCTACTCCAAACAACCTCTCTACACACAACTAAGCATGTATACATGCCAAGATTATTTTACAAGAATATCCACAAACACAACAAATGAAAGATAACCATTGATGCCCCATTCCTTTCTCTCTAAATCATTAATACATCATCGAGAGGTCCTTAGAATGAGTCAATAAGATAAATCATAAGAAAAAATTAAAGAAAAACAACCAGTGTTATCTATATCTCTTGCTAGTTTAAGATAGCTAAGGTGATTTCTAAAGTTGATGCCCATTGTCAGAAGGATACTTAGGAAATGTTATCAGATGGTTTGATTTAGGATTATGTGTGTGATAGGCCATTGATACAAACTCCACTAACTTGTTTACATATGACCTAGACTTTAGATTTTGACACTTAGGTTCTCACTTTACGACTTGTGATACTTGCTTTCTATTTGTGTTACCAAAGGTTGAAGATGATGATTGATTTATTATGGGTGAAGGTTTATTGCCGATGAAAGTGAAATGGGATGGAAGGTTTTGGATTTTCTAGAATATTTCAATGTTTTTAGTATTTTGAAAATATTTTTGAGGTTGTTTTTGATCTTTTTGAAAGTTTATGTGGATGTTTTGGTTTTCGATTATTTTGAGCCTATTTAGGGTTTTCCAAGGTTTTCCAATGTTTTTCTTTTTTTCTAATTTTCAAATGTTTTGGGGTTTTTTGAGATTTTGAATGTTTAAGGATTTTATGATATTTGAATGTTTAGGGATTTTCTAAGTTTCAACCAAGAACCTAACCTAAAAGACTATTCTAGGGGCCTCGGGGGCTTATCAAAGATGAGCCTTGCCTATGCTATACACACAGAGACCGCATAGTTCAACTGACTTGACTTATTGATGATGAGATATGAACACTTGATGGATTGTCAACTTATTATGACAAACTCCTAAAAGACTGACCTAGGGTGTCTTAGGGGCACATCAATGATGGCCTTTCCTACGTTCAAGCTTAGAGACTCGTAGTTTGACTGACCTCACTTATTGATGATGAGATATGAACACTTGATGGATTAGCAGTTTATTATGATGGAATCCTAAAGGACTGGCCTAGGGTGTCTCGAGGGCACATCAATGATGGTCTTGCCTATGTTCAAGCTTAGAGACTTGTAGTTCGACATGGTTTTTTTAATTTATTTTTTATGTTTTGACATGTTTTAGGGATTTTTGATGTGTTTTGGATGTTTTGGATTTTGACTTTACAATTTTCTAAATGTTTTTGGATTTTAGTTGTACAAGAATTTAGATGTTTTTGGATTTTCGGCTATACAATATTTTGCAAGTGTTCTTGGATTTTCTAATTTTGCAAGTGTTTTTGGATTTTTCTAATTTTGCAAGTGGTTTTGAATTTTCTAATGAATGTTTTATGAATGTTTTTGGAATTTTCGATGAGATTTGAGGTAAAAAATTCCTAGATAATGATGTCTATGTCACATTGTGAGATAAAATATATGCATCAAGAGTTATTTGAAAACAACAATTCAAGAACCTCCCCTCAATTTCTAGCAACGCTTCATAGTTTAATGAACAAACCAAGATAGGTAATGTATACATGAAGAGTTTAATAGAGTTTTATCATTCTAGATATGTGTTATGGGAATTCATGAGATACAATGGTAAAGAGATTTTCAAAAAATTTCCATGAGTAGAGTTGACACCTAATCTTTGTCAAGATCAAGATAAACTGGAATATCTAGATAAAAGCTAAATTGGATGGATGGAGGGAACATTGAATTTATCATGACAAGGATGTGATGCTTATGTCTGAGAAGGATCATATAGAAATTTGATTCTACTCATGATTCTTCTTTTCCAGGTTTTCATCATAGTACTTGCCCAAAGTGCCACCAAAGTGGTTTTAATGGATGACGATTTTTATTTTTACTATTTTCTTGATTTTTTTTATTTTTTGAGATTTGTTGGAAATGTTACCCTCATGTTGAACCACCTTGTGGTACTGATGCAGAGGCCATTGTCATAATGTGCCAACGATATTCTACTTGAAGAAGCTGCTTTTCTAAGATACGCGCACTTGAATGCAACTTTTGGGAACTCTGATTTGCCTTGTCAATATCAGAATTAACCTTGTCTATGTGGGAACATCACAATATGGTACCTTCAAAATCCATATCATGAAGGGTATCTTCCAACACACAGTCAATGTGAGAATTGGATATCATGACTAGAGTGTATGATGTTATTTGTAAAGGAATATGAGATGGATTGGTAGATGGTTTGGAACCTTTGACTCTCCAAACTTGGGAAGATGAGCAATGATGGGTGACAAAAACTCTTTGAGTGGAATTAAGACCAATGAGTGGATATACTTTGTTCCTTTCTTGAGAAGCCTTCTTTTGTATTTGACGATGCTTTTGATGGATACATTTCCATTTTTTATTTTTCCCCATAGTTTCTTTGACTAGTGGAGTTTTGGAGGGATGATTTTATTTATTTTTCTTTGGTATCCATTTGTACTTGACGTGTCCTTTTTTCTTTACTGCTTCATTTTCTTTGATGATCTTCTCTTTTCTTTGATAGGAATCTTTCCTTTTGCATTGGTCCCGATTTGAGTATGAGATTATGGGTGGATGAAAATTCATGATATGACTAGTTGTAGTGTTGATAGTATTTTCATCATGAGGATCCTTCATGCCCCATATGTTGATGTTTGTTATAAAAAATATTTCCCCCAGCATTGTGAAGGTATTATCAATACTTAATCCTTTGCCCTGATAGTGTATCCTCTGATCCATAGCCATTTAATATGACTCGTCATGAACACATGATATTTCTATGGGTTCTGGCTATTCAAGAATATGAACTATTTTCTCTAATTCTATGACATAATTATCTATTGATACTACTTCAAAATATGTTGGTGTTGATTCAAAAGATGTCAATGATGCACAATCACTATAAGAATCAAGAATCTCGACCATTTTTTTCTCTTGTGTAGGAATATCAAGAGTGGGAGACTCTTATTTTGGATGAAGAAAATTTATACATGTCCATCAGAAAGAAACATCTCAAGGGTGATACCAGGGGAAGCTTTGGAGTTTAAAATGGTTTGGAAGATTTCTCTTAGCTCTTGGTCAAACTCTGGGGATAGGGGTTCTTGATCTTGACTCAATTCAAAGTAAATTTCATTATCCTCAAGAGCCTCCTCTTGACATGATCCTTCGGTGGATGATATATCATCAGTAAAATATTCTTAGCAATAGTCAGTGGGTATGGGTACAATAATGGATATTTATTGCTTGTTTGGAACTTCTTCAACATGCCCAATCATGAAGTCATATGTGGGAGAAATATTATAATCTGAGACCCACTTGATGTCATTACGGTACAAAATATTACTAAACATTATTGATGGGTTTGGAATTTGTTTTAAAATAGTAAGTTGATACATATCTGATTCCTCATGTTGTGATAAATAAATATGTCCCATTGTGGTATCATGGGTATGGTTTACATTATTTGAGGTTGATGCCTTTCCTGAATCTTTTTCTTTTGTATGATTAGGCATAGGGTTTGTGTAAATTTTAAAATTTTCATTCCTCTATTTTTGATTTCCATCAATCTCTCCTTGTTCAATAAGATCCTCTATTAGATGTTTGAGTCTTCTTTTTTTTTTGTGTGTTATGGCCTTTGTATTGGTGAAATTCACAAATTATGATCGTCTTTATAGCTACGAGGTTATACTTATGGCTCTTGATAGTTTGAGAAATCTGGGAGTCTGATAAGGTTAGACTATATCAACTACTTCAACACATCCTCTATAGGTTCCCCTAAGGGAGTGAATTGTTGCTTGGGAGCACTATTTGTTCTTTGTTGTCCATGTTGAGTGTTTGTAGCATTGATCATTGGTTGATTGTTTGGTTGTTGCACGTATAGTTGTTGTGTGTTTTTTATCCTAGGAGCAATTAAGACAACCTTTGCATCAACAACACCATCACTAGTAGCATTCTTTTTCTTGTCCCAAAAGTGGGATTCTTCATTAGAACTAGTGTATGGGTGATTGTATCTATACACTTGTGTGTTTCCCTATGAGATTAGGGCTCTCTCAATGTTGAGGGCCCTAGGGACAAGCTCATCATACATTGCATCTTTAAGTGGAAGGATAGATTTGGATCAACATTTTCTATGATAATCCCTACTTGTTGTTTGTTAGGAATGGTCCACTTGCTTTTAGTAGCTCTTTGCCTCCATCATTGTAAGAAATTGGTGAAATATTCTCCTTTGTTTTGTTTGAGAGTGTACAAATCTTCTAGGCTCATGTCCATGTCAAGATTGAAGGATAAGTGATATATGAATCTATCAATGATTTATTGGAAGGTTTTGATACGTGGAGGTAACTATGAAAACCAATCCATGGCAGGACCTATTAAACTTTTTGGGAAGAGGCGCATCAAGTAGGAATCATTGTAGGAAACCTCCATACACATGACATTGAATTCTTTGATGTGATCCACATGATTTCCCCTCCCTTTGTATTTATCAAATTTTCAGACCTCAAAATCGGGAGGGAAAGGTAACATTGCAATGTTTCTATTGAATGGGTAAGGACACAAGTTTTTTTTTGTATGGGGATTCTTCATTTTTCTCATCTGGATATCCTACATTTCTTGTGTTAATGCCCTAAGTTGCGATGCTACATCATCTTGTGGGTTTGGTGGAGGAACATATGTTGCATATTGTGGGATGGCAGATGGATTGTACATGAATTCTGATATGATGGGGTGTTGTATGGGGTGTATGGTGGTGTAGGATATCATGAAGGTGATGGTGGTAGGGGTGTATCTGCTCCTAACATATTTGGTTTGATGATTTTTTTTCTGGTATTATAGTATAAACCTTATTGTTGTTGTTGTTGGGAATACTGTTGCACTAGCAAAGCTTGCTATTGTGCTTGTTGTTGGGATTTTTGTTGTTGTTGTTGTTGTTGTTGTTGTTGTTGTGCGACCAAGGCTTGTTGTTGGGCTTGTTGTGCTTGCAATTCTTGTTGGTAGGATCTTGTGCTTGTTGGAAAGCTAGAGCATGAGCTTGTTGTTGTTGCAAGGTTTTTTTATAGGCTTGTTGTTGTTGGTGGGCCATTAGGGATTGATGTTGGGCCACTAGGGTTTATTGTTGAGATTTCTCTTGTTATTGTTATTATTGTTGAGCTACTAATGTTGCTTGTTGGGCTTGCTATTATTGTTGAGCTACTAAAGCTGCTTGTTGGGCTTGTTGTTGTTGTTGTTAAGTTGCTAAGGATACTTGTTGGGCTTGTTGTTGTTGTTAAGTTGCTAAGGCTACTTGTTGGGCTTGTTGTTGTTGTTAAGTTACTAAGGCTACTTGTTGGGCTTGTTGTTGTTGTAAGGCTTATTGATAAGCCCATTGTGCTTGTTGTAAAGCTAGAGAATGTGCTTGCAATGTAGGATTGTTTTTTTGGTGGGACATCTGTGATTGGTTTTGAGTGTTTATGGTTTGAGTGGGTTGTGGGTTGATGATGATGGGGTATTTGTGGTGATGGATAAAGATGGTTGGACTGGAAATGTCAAGGTCATTGTAGCATCATGGAATGTAAGTGGTTTGCAAAATGGTGTCCAACTTGTGTTTTGGGGACAATTGGTGGTTAATGGAATGTTCATGTTGTGAATACCCAAAGTTGTTTTTTTCCTAGACATGAAGTGAGACCAAGGTTGGTTCCTAGTCTAGTTGACATGGCACAAGGGATTGAGTTGTTTGAATCACAGATGGATTCAAGCCTTGTGCCAAGGCTTGTGTGACAAAAGATGGGGGAGTTGAAGCCACTTTCTCTAAGGCTTGATGTTCTTGTTTATGCTCAAGGATTTCTTCTTTAGTAAGCTCAAATGGGTTGTTTGTGACATCTTCTACCTCATATGGTACCAATGGGTCTTGGGGTTGTTGTGAGGGGGTAGAATGACCCCTTGGATCAAATTTTTGAGGATTGGGATCACTTGAGGTGAATGTGACTTTGGTTTTTCCATGATTCTATTATGTTGTGATATTGTATTTACCATAAGCTTTGGGTCACCTGTGGGAGAGTTGTGTTGTGATTTGTAATGTTTAAACTCTCTAGTTGACTCAAATCTAGGTAAAAGGGATGCTCTAAGTCATTTTGGAGCAATGATGTTAATGGGAGATGAAAAGATGAATGATATGGGAAGTGATCTTTGCAAACATTTTGGGACAAGACTTTTGACATAAGTTTAATTGTTTAATGCTTGGATAGAGGATTTTTATGAACTTGTAAATCTTTAGGGTAGACTTGTGACCTTCAAGATAAACAAGTTCAAAGATGATAACTAACTTAGCAAAATGCATGGAAAAGTATTCATTTCACATACAAAGTAGTTAAGTTAGGGATTGGGTTGATAGATGTCTACGTCCAAAAGTGTTGGCATGTTTGAAATTTTTCAAAGTTTGGTGAAGTGGGGTTTGAATTTTGATAAGAGGTGGATGAAAGGTTTGACCCAATGTTGACCTAGAGTGAACCTTTTGTTTTACAAGACCAAGGTAGTGAGAAAGATGCTTGACCCTAGAAGTAACTCAATCCAAAAGACCAATGTTGACTTAAATGAGGGGTTCATATTGAGCATGCATGTCTGGATCATTCATTGAAACACGTCTATAAAAATTTCATACCAAAATGTTCCTATTGCGATAAAGACTTGCAAGGTGTCTCTTGATAGCTTTTTGACTATGATGTCTAAGTTTGAAGTGATGGTATGTAGACCTTCTCTTAGGGATTTTGATTTTGTGAGAGATCATTTGGAATAGTCTAAGATTATGGAAAGGAGGATATTTATTGCCATGCAAGAGGTGGTAATATGGGCCGTCTGGCCACAATATTGGCTTGTTCCTCTTGTTTGTCTAAGATGTATGCTGCATTTCTCCACTGGATTGGTGTTTCCCTTGTTTCAAAAGTGAAGCTTCTCAAACTACTAATTGTATCCATTTGTTATCCCTCAATTAGTTCAAAGTTTGGTTGAATGAGAGTGGGCATATGGTTTGGCTATTCAATCAGAGCGATCAAACACCAAATGGTCATGTGGGGTACAATTTGTAAATTTATCTTGCTTAAATGAGTTTCTTTTTACCACAAACACTTTTTCTTGCTTAAGTTTCAAACTAAATTTCTATGTCAAAAACATCATTCATTCCATAAATTCCATTTTGTGAAAAGGATGAAGTTAGGGGCATATTTTCCTAGGTTAACTTTGGAAAGTATGGATTGAGATGTAAACAAAAATATTTAGAAGTCTCTAAGAATAAATACTTAATACAAGCATCAATATCAAGGTTTTTTCAAAGGGTATCCATACTTAGACCAAAGAGTTTGAAATTTTGAAAATACTTGTTGATGTTTGTTTGTAATTGTCTTGGAAACAAGCAAGTGTTAAAATGACTCACAAGCATTTACAATCCTAGATAGAGAAGATACGTATTTCTTAGTAGGCTTACCATCATCAAAAGAGATGATTAATCCATGAAGATGAAATGGACAAATAGGCTATGTCAAGGAAATGTAACGTCTTGACATGCCAAGCAAAGGAGTCCCTTCCCTATTTGTTTTATTTCCTCAATAAAAAACTAGACATGGTAAGTAACTTCTTGGAGCGGTGCTACTCAAATGCACTACCTTAAAATACGTTTCAAAATTAAACTTGGTTAGCCACTACAAAAAAGGATTTTAATGACCGTATTTGAGATAAATTGGTGCCATACACATGACGATTCACTCAATTAAGAGGTCTCCCAACCCTTAGAAATATCTAAGGGTTTTAATGCATCACAAGGATACTAAGGAAGACATTCATTGGTATGGGACAACCACAACCACTCGATAAATGACATTAGGCAGACCCTCTAAAGGTAACACATGCTTGAAGCATAAAATGATTTTCATCACCCAAGATTTCCAATAGGTGCAAGGGGAGAGGATAAGTGCTTCCAAGAAGAAAAGGTATACTTGTGTGTTTCTCTTGACCCAAGATCACAAGAAGTGCAAGGGGATTAGATACACGCAAAAATCATACCTAAGCAAGTCAAACACATGTTCATTTTAATCCATCATAGAAAAATGAGTTTGTTTAAAGCACCAATTTGAAGTTTGGAAGTTGTGTTGTTAAATTTTAAACCAACAAGCATAATGATGTGAGGGTTCAATTTTAACCAATTTGAATGCTCATTTTAAATCCCAAAAAGAAATCTAGTTTGGTCCTAAAACGTGAAATAAAAGCATCATAAATGGGTTATAATTTCCCCATAAGTGTCGAAACACTTGTTACAATTATATTCAAATGGTAATATAACCCATCACTTCAAATTTTATTGCCCAAATCTACAAAACTCATTAGCCTCCAAAAGCGTTGGTGTATCTACAAACACAAGGAAAATAAAAATCAAAAGAGAAATTTGTCAGATTGATTAGTTCAAGCCCTACTTCTAGTGCAAAAATGTGACCAATGATATAGTATAGGTTAACTACACCCGATCCATATGAATTCGGGGCATATTTAATCCACTATATATCAGTCTCAATAAGATCCATACAATATAAAATAAACTAAGAATCCATTAAAACTAACATATAAAATCATGAAAGCTTAAAAAACACCTATTATAATCAATCAAAACTTATCCTATTGGGGGAGTGGTGTCATGTGCATTGATGTGGAATGGTGACCCTTTCCCAATCCCTTAGATAATGAGTTTGTTTCGATTGATTCTATTGAAGAGAATCGACGAAACCAATGAAAGATGTGTGATAAAACATCATTTAAATGTTAAATTAACATGATGAATGTTAAGATGATCGATATGGGTGTATGAAAATATACTCTAAATGTATGCAAGCTTCAAAAGATTAAAACCCTAATTACAAAATATGCTAAATGTATGCACCTATGTTATCATGGAATCCATTAATGGATGCTTTAAGCTAATGATGCAAGTAAATTAAGCTAAAAGGATATTAAATAAGTGCTAAATATGAGTGCAAGTGAAATTTATTTTAACAACATAAGTTTTCTCTCAAAATATGGATCTATTTTTCTCCAAATAGTGACCTATTTATATGAGGACAAATGAGAAATGAAGGGTTGAGATTAAAAAGGTTAATCAATGGTCAAAATTGGAGGAAAGATGAAAAATGGATCAAGGATTCTCATCAATGGATGAGAATCAATAATCACATGGATCAAGAAAAGAATCAAGGGTTCATATTCTTTCAAACAAACACACTTTCATAACTTGCACAAGAAGTATTGTTGAAAGTTTGTTGTAAGGAGTGATTTGGTGGAAAATAGGATCCCCACCAAAATGTGCGGTGCAATATGATGTATTACTAATTTCCCAATCCAAAATAACTTCAATTATGTAAAATAAGATGCTAAAAACAACTAGAAATAAAACCTAACTATTATAGCAACTATGAGGAATGTTTTGAGAGAATAAAAAGTTGTGTACCTAGCTAGAAAGTTGTTTTTAAGGTATGGAGGAATCATTTTCCTCTAGTGGTGAATGGGTCATTTTAGGGTTTAAAAAAACTAATTTCAAGATCATGTACCTTGATGTCTACACTCTTGAAATCCAAATTACCAAGTTTTGGAAGCTTGTAGTTAAATTTGTAGAGCTCTTTCTGTGATCTTGCACTTTGAATGACAACTTTAGCAACTTTGCAACTTTGACAACTTTTCTCCAAATCTTGCTCAACTTGATCTTCAACCTATAAATCTGCAATCACACACTCAAGGGAAAGAAAAACTTATTGATTTGTTAGTGAATGGTGGTTTTCCTCAGTCAAACGCCTTGTAGGTAATTAAACCAAATGATGAAATGAAGAAAATGAAGCATGAAAGTGTAATAATGCAAATGATATCACCTTGGATGATGTCTTGTGAATCAAATCTATAAACAATCATGGAGTGGCCATGAAGAATGTAGATCTTGGATGTAGGATGATCCTTGTAAGTAAATCCTCAATGCAACATTCACTTCTTAGTACAACACACATGAATGCATTAAACCCTTGACATGATGATAAGACCTTGAATTGCTGTAATAAACACTTGAAATATTCCTTGAAATTACTTATGAATGCTCTTGGAATGCTCTATAGTTATCTTGTGAAGTATTAGGACGCTCTCTTGAAAATATTAGGTTGCTTGTAAACTTGCTAGGAGAAACAATGTGAATTAACCCCTTATTTATACTAAATTAGGAGACTAACCCCAAAATTCAAAGAACTAATGTCGACACCAGATCTAGAAAGAAAGGTAATTAAATTCCCACTAGAATGAAATTCAAAGCTAGGGTCTCATTAAGGGATGACCCATTCACCACCAAATGCGAAGGGGTCCTAGCTAAGTTTCTAGGACCAAGCTTCGGGGAGCTAAAAGAAGGTAAAAATCCCATTCCAGATCAACTAAAAAAAGGGGGTCCTATTAAGAGAGGCCCCATTTTCCATCAAGGGTAATGGGTCTTGGCTCAACTTACCAAATACCAATTTTTTTCCAATGAAATAATTTTATATTTAATTTATGCTTGTCGGGAAAGATCCTCAGGAGGTGTTAAAATGAAGGCCTAAAAAGGGGGTTAATAACTCCACTTAGCATTAATGAATTAAGACCACCTAGATAAATGTGAAAGTCCTTTAAAACAATTTACAACACTTAAAAAAGGTATGTACATTATGTTTATTTTATTTAGAAAGGGGCCCATTAGGCTTAATTAAGAAAATAAGTCCTAGAAAAGTGTTAAAGTGTGTTGCAACACTTCACAACACCCAAGTTGCAAAGGACCAATTAAGGTAGTTTTTTCTAAATAAAGGTCTTAAAATAGTGTGAATGTTTACAATACATTACAACACTAGTCCAAGACACCATTTGTTCAATTTTAATGTCAATTATTAGATCAAGCAATGAAAAGGCTACTTTTTTTGTTACTACATTTTTCCCTCACTTTAGTGAAAGGATGACCACATGTAAAACTCACACTAAAGTAGACATCCAAGACACTTAAGTATGGAGAAATAACAAATATACATGATCATACCTTGTCAAAGGCCAAGAAAATTAAACAAAAACAAAGGATCAAGCACAATCGATTCAACGCAATGTGAGGTGGTGGTTGTTTGTCCATAAAAAAATTCGCTCACTTTGGGGCCACGAAACTTTAGGTCATCTACTGGGTGAGTTTGTCCCAAAATATGTGTGCTCACTCTAGGTTAGTGGAACCTCATTCTTTCCACTAGGTGAGTTGTCCCAACGAAGTGGTTTAGTGAGAAAGACATGCCAGTGTGTCAGCTTCCCCTACCAATGTATCGGCTTCCCACCGTATAATGAGAAATTCATTCCAGTGTATTGGCTTCCCATCATATTAATCATACTAGAGTTATCCTCCTAATAACGTTAACAAGGCACCTCAATGAAGATGCTTTTTGTAAATGCTTTTGAGTGTTATGTAGAAACTTTGCTTAAAGGGGATTTTGATTTATTCATGTAATGGTCTTCCTCTTAGGGAGCATTGTGCCTAATGTCTAAAAGAGAGGACATGTCAAAAGTGTCAAATCATCGCCCATTGGATGCATCATTTGCATCATGCCATGATAGCAGATCATACACTCTTGGACAACATCAAACCCAATGACACCACCAAGAAGAGGACACATCACAAGAAAAAAGGAAAATCACACCATGAAATTTTCCAAAAGATGTCATCTATGTATGCCCCCACATTGAAGCAATTGCTAGACTATCACTATGAGCAATTTCTTTAAAGTAGCCAATTTTTTTAGTCTCAAGACATGAGAGATTTCCTTGGAACACCCTATGCCAAGTCACATGTTTCTGACGCAAGCTACTTCATGAAATAGGAAGGAAGGGTTTCCCCCACAAACACTTAAGGGATCTATGGATTTAGGGTTAGTATGTATGTGCTACAATGTAGTCATAGAGCATGGAACTGTCATCATTCCCCAAATACGCATAGAACTAGAAGATTGACACAAAGAAAGTGAAAACAAAGAAAAACCTTTCAGGTAAACATGGAAGAAACATAAATTTCTCGATTCCTTGCATCATCCCCAAAAGGAAAACACAAGACAAAGGATAAAAGGAAAATATTTTGGGTCAACATGAAAGAGACCTAAATCTCTCAACGCCTTATGTCATCCCCAAAAGGAAAACACAAGACAAATGAAGAATGACTATGACATAGAGAAGAATGAAGGCACATATAGAAGAATGCACAAAAGAGAGAGGGACATCAAATGAAATGTCATAGGGGATCACATTATGCACATGCAATCACAAAGAAAAATGAAAAATAAAAATACTAGTAAGGCATAAGTGAGTCAACCTAAAGTAGGTCGTCCACCTCCCAATCTCGGTAGGTATAAACAAAAGGTGGGAAACTAGCCAAAGGGACAAGAGAAAGTTCTGAACTAGGACATGCACCAAGTTCAACAATCTTTTTAGGAGATTTGTCATCTAAGCTCCTGGAAGAAGAAAACAATGTATTCAACTCATCATGCACTTGTCATCAATCTTTGCAATGTCAATGTCATCATCTAAGTCAATCATAGCATGAGGTCAAATAAAAATTTCCATACAATGTTCTTGTTTATTTTTTGGCGAGGGTTGAGAGTCAACATGCATTGCTTTGGGTAGGTTTGGATTTTTATTTTCTATGTTGTTTTTGTTTTCTTGAGTTTGCAATCTACCAGAAATAGCATGATGCCTACGTCTACACTCTATATCAGTTTGATTTCTTTTCAGTTTATTGTCAATTTGTTTTTACGTAAGAGTGGGTTTGTCAATCATAGGTTCCTTCTCTTCCTTGGGAGGACTAGAAGGGACAACAATAGATTTTTCAACCACTTTCTCTTTGACTTTGTAAACTTTCTTGACCATAGGTCAGACAATGGGATGGTTTGTACTATCTTGCGATCTCTTGCGATCTCTTGTGAGAAATTGTAGGAGGTTGTTCTGTAGATTGTTCTTGTATGGTCATAAGTGTTTTTGGTTCAACCATTGTCTTGTCAAGAATGGTTGGTTTGGTCATAGGTTGAGGCATGTTTTGAAGGGATAGTTATTCTATTTTTTTGCCTTGAATTTTTGATATGATAAGAAAAATAAATCTTCATGAGGCTTGATAGGTTCCATAGGCTCAAGCTAAAGTAATCTAGTGAAAAAATTCATTTTGCTAAGGTAGGATGGAATCCACTATGATGCATAGTGAAGATGTTATTTCCAAATGGAAACTTTAGACATTTATGCACAACCAAAGGGATTACATTCATAGAGTGAATCCATGGATATCCTAGCTTCACACGAAATTGGTCCAATTATGGGATGGTGGAGAATGAGACTGTTAATGTTTCGGGTCCCACTTTTAAAGGGAGATCTATCGAGCCTATCGTAGGGCAAGAAAATACATTATGTGTCTTAATCCATGATTTTGGATTATCATATGTGTCTTGATATAGCTCATGCACATATAAGAATTCTTGTATGATCACATTCTCTCCATAGACGAGATCAATCAATATCTCATTAGTAGGCTTATTATTGATTCAACCAACTATTTAAAGAGGACCATCAGGTGCACATTTAGGTATTGTAATTTTGTGAGAAAGCAATGTCAAGAGGTTTTCTAGTCCATCCCTTACGAGTTTTATCTTTGATAAATGCTACTACTTTCTCTATGAGAGGTAATGGCATATGATCATGATCCATGTTAGTATTGTTCTTAGTTTCAGTAGGAGGATTGGTTGTGGCATGTAGGTTGCTATTGTCTTATTTTTCAAGTATTCTTGAAGTAACTAAGGCTATAGATGATTTGTGTTTCATTTCTTGTTTTAAGCACTTTCCTTAGATTTTGTATGATAGGAAGAAAGATAATTTCAATGCATTCACTAAGGATATGGACTTGTAAGTTTTTTAGTTTTTCATCTAGCTTGTCAATAACATCATGTGCATTTATTAAAGGAGGTGAAGCCATGGGAAATGAAGTATGCAAACTATGAGCCATGGAGGGTTTATTCTCAACACTATTAGAAAGAGAGTTAGAGCACCCAAGATCCACGACAAGTGAGAGATCATCGGATGACATGGGCCTTGAACTACGTCTTATAAAAGTATTGTGAATAAGACACCAGGTTGTAAAGCTCATGCAAGTTTTACAGACCTAGTGTGCAAACCCTAGAATGATAATGCAATATCCTAGAATGAAATGCAATTTCTAGATTCTAAGCTTGTAATGTAAATTACTCATTAAACAATGCAATAAGCTGAAAATGAAATGTTTTCATGTAATTTTGAACTTTTAAAAATGCATTAAAATGGATCAATGTAAGCTAAATGCAATGAAATTGATGAAACAACAAATCAGGAAACTGAAACTGATAGATAACAACACCAAACAAAAGCTAAAAACTGAGATTTTAATGTCTTGAAATTGTAGATTTGTAGCTAACAAGTACTTATTCACTAGTAAGAGTGAATGGATTCTGGTTAGGTCTTTCTAGGATCTTTGTGTGGATTTTAGATTGAATTTCAATGCCTTTTTAGATGCCAAAAGCTTTAGTTAGACCTGATTAGGGACCTATTCACTAGTAAGAGAGAATGGGTCTTGGTTAGGTATTTTTAAACCTTTTTTTAATGATTTGCAAGCTCTCAGATATATCTTTCAGTTCCAAGTTGTAGACAGTGAAATGCATCTTCATATTTTCTAGAAATTCAATGCAAAAATGCAATAGAAAGGTGAAATGCAAGACCTAGTTTGAAATGAAATTTTGTTTTGATTTTCAAATGCAATTGAATGAGATCCAAATGAGATGTAAAATGACTAATTTTTTTTTTTGTAATTTTCAAATTTAAGAAGTATAAAACAATGCAAATATAAACCCTATATGATATGCAAGATTTCAATGCACAAGACGAAACCCTAATTCAATGCAAATGTAAATGCAATGAATGCATGATTTTAACTTAAAATACAATGAAAGACTTAGAAAAGTGCAATGTTGAATAAGTCAGGTTCACCAAAAATGATTTGGTAGAAAATAGGATCCACCAAAATGTGTGGTGAAAGATGATGGATCACTACTTTTTCCAAGCCAAAATCACTTCAATTATGCAAAATGGGATGCTAATAACAACCAAAAATACCATATAATTGTTATAGCAACTATGAGGAATTTTTTGAGAGCATAAAACGTTGTGTACCTGGCCAGAAAGTTGTTGTTTTTGAGCTATGGAGGACTCATTCGACTTCAATGGTGAATGGGTCCTTTTAAGGTTTTGGAAAACTTATTTCAAGATCATGTACATTGATGCCTACACTCTTGAAATCACAATTACCATGTTCGAGAAACCTCTAGTTAATTTTGTAGAGCTCTTTCCATGATCTTACACTTTGGATTAAAACTTTAGTGACTTTGCAACTTTGACAACTTTGCTCCAAATCTTCCTCGACTTGATCTTCAACCTATAAATCTACAATCACACTCAAGGGAAAGAATTTTTTTTTGATTTGTTAGTGAATGGGGGTTTGCCTCATTCAAACCCCTTGTAGGTAATTAAAGCAAATGATGAAATGAAGAAAATGAAGCATGAAAGTGAAATAATGTAAATGATATCACCTTGGATGATGTCTTGTGAACCAAATCTACAAATAATCATGGAATGGTCATGAAGAATATAGATCTTGGATGTAGGATGATGCTTGTAAATAAATTTTCAATGCAACATTCACTTCTTAGCTCAACACACATGAATGCATTAAAACCTTGTCATAATGATAAGGCCTTGAATTGCTACAATAAACACTTGAAATCTTCCTTGAAATTCCTTATGAATGCTCTTGGAATGCTCTATGATTTTTTTGTGAAGTATTAGGATTCTCTCTTGAAAATATTAGGTTGCTTGTAAAATTTCTAGGAGAAACAATTTGAATTAACCCCTTATTTATACTAATTAGGATATTAACCCCAAAATTCAAAGAACTAAGGCTGACACCAGATCTCAAAAGAAAGGTAATTAAATTTCCATGAAAATGAAATTAAAAAACTAGGGTCTCATTAAGGGAGGACCCATTCACCACCAAAGGTGAATGGGCCTTGGCTAAGTTTCCAGGACCGAGCTTCGGGGAGCTGAAACAAGGCCAAAAGCCCATTCTAGATCAACTAAAAAAAGGGGGTCCTATTAAGAGAGGACCCTTCATCATCAAGGGTGAATGGGTCCTAGCTCAACTTACCATGACCAAATTTTTCCCAATGAAATAATTTGATATTTAATTTATGCTTATCGGGAAATATCCTCAAGAGGTGTGAAAATGAAGGCCTAAAAAGGGGGTTAATAACTCCACTTAACCTTAATGAATTAATACCACATAGATAAATGTGAAAGTTCTTTAAAATTATTTACAACACTTAAAAAAGGTACAAATTATGTTTATTTCATTTAGAAAGGGGGCCATTAGGCTTAATTAAACAAATAAGTCCTAGAAAAGTGTGAAAGTGTGTTACAACACTTCACAACACCCTTGCAAAGGACCAATTAAGGCATGTTTTTGCTAAATAAAGGTCTTAAAATAGTGTGAATGTTTACAAGACATTACAACACTAGTCCAAGACACCATTTGTTGAATTTTAATGTCAATTATTAGATCAAGCAAAGAAAAGGCTACTTTTTGCGTTACTACGGAGGAATATTCCTTTTTTCAAATGAGTGAAGAAAGAGAATATTCTTAAATAATATTCTCATGGTGAGGAAAATTAGATATTTAGTGTGTTGTAGAAAAATGTCCCTTTGACATTTTCATGGTCTTTTATGTCTTTCTTCACGATGCTTGGTCCATTTTGCTTTGATTTAATGTTGTAATTTGGCTTAAACATTCACATTAGGTCCTTAAAATTCAAATTATGGCATCTTGTGAAGTTGTTGTGAAGTGTTGTAAAACATTTCTACACTTTTCTAGACTCTGTTCATTAAAATTCACCTAAAATTCACCTTTTCATCACTTATCAAGTCCTATTTTGAAGTGTTGTAAAGTCTTGTAACAATATTTCATGCTTTTCTAGGCTTAATTTCACTATTTACACCTTTCTTATGCTTTATTTGACCCCTTTATGCACTCATAAGGCTTAATTAAGTGTGTTTTTGAATGTAAACCCAAAAAAAAACATTAAATGCAAGATAATTCTCAACACCCACTTTCAAGTCCAAGGTGGTACCCATTTGCCATGGATGGAAAATGAGTCCCTCTTGGTTCAAAATTCAAAATATTTCAAATTTTATTTCGGATTTTTATTCAAAATAACCTTATGTCAACCTATGATGAGGTATCATCGAGTTACTAAGGTAAAAGTGTGTATAAATATGTGTTTTTCTCCTCATTTTACATCTCCCAATTCATTCAAGCAATATTTTCATTTAGTAAGCATTCAATTAGCATTTGAGCACTTTGTATCATTCAATCAAGCATCAATCAAGTATCTTGGAGCAACCATTGATATATCTTCAGATTTCTTCAACAAGGTTGGTGAGTTTAGGAAATTTGCATGTTGTTCATTCATCTTTCCTTGTTCATTTCATTCCATTTCTTCATTAAGGGTTTGATTACCAAAGTGGGATTTGACCAAGGAAAATCCCTATAACCTAACCCTTAATCATTTTCCCCCTTTTGTATGTGTGTTTGTAGACTTGTGTATGTAGATTTATCAAGTAATTAGGTGTTGAAAAGTGGAAAAGAAGTGAACAAAGTCTTTCAAGTCAACTACACCCTATTTCAAGCTTAGAGACAACCTACAGTCTATTTTTTGTAGATTTAACTCTATCAACCCAACAAGAAGACAAGTCTAGATTTGGTGCTATAGAATTGGTACCTGATTTCACAAAAATTTGGGAGAGGATTGATTCACCATCAATGGTGAATGAGTCCCACCTTAAGGCTGGAAAATTAGATTTTGTCAGATTCTGAATCCTGACACTCAGAAACCTGTTTTTAGAAGTTTTCATCAGAAGCATGACTGATTCGCCATCAGTGGTGAATGAGTCCCACTATTGATTTTCAATGATCTCTATCAGCATTAAGGACACTCCAGATTCTTCATTCTTTTCCCATGTGCACTCTAATTCAACCTTCTTCACTTTTTTTTTTCATTTTTTCATTTTTTAGTTCATGCTTGCATATCACATTGTGCTTTCAAACATTGCATATATCTTAGGTTTTGCATTCATAATCAATCAATTTCATAGCTTAGTTGCATTTAAATCATTTCATTTAGTCTTGATTACATCATACATTTCCTAATTTGAGTGAACCACATTGATTTTTTGTGAGGTTTATCTCTCTCCTTTTAGGTGAAACATCCTAAGAGTGCAAGAGTAGCCTATAAGCCTCATGCCCAAAAATCTATGGTTCATCTAGTTAATTAAAATTAAATTAAATTGTACAATGGGGAAGGAATATTCCATGGGAATATTTCTTTTAGAGGAATATTCCCTTGCAAATGGGAGAATTAGATTTAATTAGTAATTTGATAATTGAAACAAAGTTTCAATTATGCAAATTAGGGGAATTATATGATATTCATTAAATAATTGATTTAATGGAGATCAAATCAAAAAGCAATGGATGAGATTGATTTGATCTATCAATGATCACAAATGAAAGGATGATGAAACATGGTTCAAGGATTCTCATCAATGGATGAGAATCAAAGATCAGATAGATCAAGAAAGGATCAAGGGCTTAGAATCATGCAAATAAACACACTTTGCAACAACTTTAAAAAGTTGTTTCAAATTTTGTTTGGAATAATCATTACCTTTTTTGTGGAAAATAGGATAATATTCCTTTAGAATATTCCCTATGTAAGTGGGTGAGAGGGAAATTAGCAATTTAGTTAATTAAAACTAAATTTGAATGTGCAAGATGAGGAATGTGAGGATATTCATTAAATTATTGGTTTATTTAATGAAAAGGGAATGCAAATATGATATTTAATTAAATAGTTTAGGTTATCTAATTAAATAAGATGACTTATGGTTAAAAGTAAATAATTTGCATTATTTAATTAAATCAGGGATGAAATGTCAGTGTGAGAGGGGGTGAATTAACCCAATTAGGTCAATTAGATTAATAGGTGAAAATGAGGCATTTAATTAAATAATTAGGCTTATTTAATTTAACAAGCGAAAAGAAGATGGATTTTAGGATGAAGCGATGTTAATATATTGGATTCAAGTGTGTATATCATTCAAGACATTTTTAAGTGTCTACAATTACAATAGAATAAGTTTCACTCTTTTCTTCTAGATAATTTTTATTTTTTGAATTTATACTCCTATGTTCATTATACCTTTTATTCTTTTTATTTGAGGTAGACCCTACAACTAGTAGTTGGAATGATTTTGGATACTTGTACATTCAACATGTGACAGCATATTGGATTTTCCTATGCTAGACATCACTTGATCATAAGGAATTTCTAATCTAAGTTTCTAAATTGATTTATTTTAATTTTCTCACCTAGACTCGAGTTAGGACTTGTGTATTTATAATCAATTTATTTACTTGCATTAATTCTATGCATAATTACTTTTTTTTTTGAAAAAAGAGTAAAAAAATTATTGAATCAAATGTTCAACCAATCATACAGAGAAATCCAGGTCCATAACAAGCAACCAAAACTAGAAACATAAACTACAAACCACTAGGTAGCTACAAAAAGAGCACAACTCCCAAAGAGTCTAACCAATAGAAAGTCATCAACCTGCCATATCCTCAGTAATGAGCCTATCTAACTCTTGGGATAAATGCTCCCAACCATCCACCTGCCAATATCCAACATTATCTAAGTTCCATTTAGCCAAAAAATCAACAACCTTGTTCCATTCCCGAGGAATATGGGAAAAGGATATAAAATCAAGCATAAAACTCAATATAAGAATAGCCAACAATTCCATGAGGTTATTTTTTTATTTCCCCTTACAAATTGAGAAGAAGATGATAACCTTACTAGTGCTACCCCTACCACCTCCTCCAATTCTAGCATGAAAATGATTTCCTCTAGAAGAACCATCTGTATTAATATTTAAGCCACCTATTGGAGTCGGTGACCACTAACCCTCTCTTTCATATTTCCTTCTAGAATGGAAATTCCTCCTAACATAGGGGGACTTGGGGGTTAGACCATGTAGACCCAAACTTGAGGCAATCTCATCGTCCCTATTTTTCAAGGGGAGGGATACCTCACACTTAGATTCTACAGTCTCCTAAACCATGCCCACCACTCACTGCCAAACCTGGTGGACAACCATCTTACTATTGCAAGTATGAAGGTGTTGTCATTGATTTCAACAGGATGTCTACTGATTGGTGTTGTTAGTGATATAAACTTTGTGTTAAGGAAGTTGTTGCATGATGAAAATTTCAAGGATATTGAGAAAATTATGGAAAAGAGGAAAATAGGTTGTTACAAGTTGTGCATGTATATAATGAGCTAAGATAATATCTCTAGTACTTGATTTCCGAGTGCTTTTGAGAAAATTTAATAAACATAGAAAATAGTATTGTGCAAATGTTTAGAATGTGCTCTATATTGTGCTCCACATTTCTTTTGTATTGATGATATGCTTATGCAGATTTAGTGTGTTGCTCGAGGTTGTTAGAGGTTGCTATATTCACAATTTTGGGTTCTAGATCATTGGTGAGAGGAAGTTGTGTTTTCTAGTATGAGAACTAGTTTTGTAATGTTGTATAGAGGTGTTGGGGAGAAATGTATTTTCTCCACATCTCTCCACAATTAATTTTCAATACTTGTGGTTTTCAAGGAGAGTTAATGGTTTTTTTCTCTTGTTTGTGTCAAGAGGATTCGTGGTTAGGTGTATCAGAAGTTTCAAAAGTGTGTACTTAATGTTTAATGTGTTTTTACGGGTAATGGTTGACTTGGTGTCTACACTACATTCAGTAATGTTCAAGTATTAATGGATGTGTAGAGTGGCATGCAAGACTTAATTTTGAGTCTCAGTTAAGTGTTGTTTTGGTCCCCTTTCATTCCTATCCACCGCAAGAATGTTTAGGTGCCAACCTAATTTGAATTTGCAAATACAACAGATAGAATTATGACCTTGGACAAGATGTTTAAGGTTGAGATTGATATAAATAAGAGTAGAGTTTTTGTGAGTTGTGTGAGAAGGAAGAGAGAAGCAAGATAGATGCAAGGTCAATGCAAGTGATGTGTGTGATGCGAATTTGAGTAGAGCAGTGCAAAATTCAAAGTATTGGATTCCTAGATGCAGTGAGCTAAAGGTGTCCTAAATCTTTCAAACCAAGACTGTAAAAGTGTTGGAGCATTGTGGTGGATTCCTTGTTGCATTGAGAAAGTGTTCTCTATGTAACATTTCTCTTCTATCTTCTTTTTCTTTCTGTGGCAATGAGCCTTTTTTTATAGTGTGTCCTATTTTGGAAATGAGCCTTTTGTACTAGTTTGGAAATTATTTATATTGTAAGCTAATCATCACTGTGGTTTTTCTCTCATTGGGTTTTCCATGTAAATTAGTGTTCTCTTCTGTATGGTGTTGCTATTTCATTTTTTATTATATGCATTTCATGATTAATCATATTAACATAATAATGGTTTATTGAATACATGTGGATTTGATTACTGTTGAGGGATTTTTATGTTTTGATTAGATACAACTAATTCACCCCCCTCTCTCAGTTGTCTTGTTCATTCTAAACTTACTACCATGAAAATTCTTGTGGTTCCTTTCAAGCCAAATCTGCTAGAGAATAAATGTTGGCCAATACTCCACACAACCTAGAGGAATGAGGCTTGTGTTAGGGATCTCCCCAGATTTCTCCAAAAATATATATTAGAAGAAACATGAACATAAGCATGCTTCCAAAAATCCCACCAGAGATATCAGAGTACCTTAGAGAAGGAGTAGTGAAAAAAAATATGGGGTGATTTCTCTTCATTTCTATCAAAAAGAAGACAAGTTGATGAACCATGAAATCCCTGCTTCTTAAGTTTATCCCAAGTGAGAAATCTATTCCACACGAGAGTCCACACAAAGCAGTTACACTTATGCCAACAAAAATTATTCTAGGCATTTTTTCACCACAAGACCTCCATCACCCCATTTTTTTGATGGTTCAAATCCTAATATCCATTGGTCACCACATAGGTCCTCTTAGGGTCATGAATCCAAGTCAATCTATCTAACAAACTGAAAAAGTTTCACTCTCTACCAAATAAAATGTTTCTTAACTCTACCTGATCAACATTCAAACCCCCAACTAGAAACTCAATGGGATCTTTCCATCTTGGCACTCCCACATTTCCATAGAATTGATTTGATTTAAAGTTTTCCACTCGAGACCAACCGGCCTCCAAGAAATGATGAAAAAGGTCTTACAAATAAGGGTACATGGTCAAGATTGGGGAGAATCCATCCCATGAATCAAACCAAAAGAGTTCCTTTGCCCCTATTGCATATCCAAAAAAGACCTTCCTTGATCAGCTTGGCCCCCTTTTTGAGAGTTTACCAAATGAAAGAACCTTTCCCAAATAGAGAAACCCAAAGAACCTCATCCTTTGCAACACCCCTCAATTAATTAGAAGAAATAATATGTGCCCAAATATGATCCTTCTCACTACACCATCTCTAGTATAACTTGGTTGCTAGAGCTTTACTATTAAGACTAGTTTGTCATAGCCACCTCCTATTTTTGGCTTGTAGATAATCTCCCACTTAATAAAACTCCACTTTGAAGATGCCAAGTTTCCAACCCATAATAATTTCCTTGCAAGAGATTCTAAATCCTTAATAAAGCTAGGAGGTATTGAATGCATAAGAAAACTAAGAGGGGGGTGAATCAATTGCACATTAAAACATCAAAATCCTCATAACATTTAGATCCACATCAACCTTAGCAACCTTTAACAACCACTTAAACCCTTATCATGCATTAGTAGAATATAAACATGAGAAATAGTAATGAAAACACATCCAAACATATGAAAACACTATATTTATGTGGAAAACCCAAGAAGGTAAAACCATGGTGAGGATTAGCTCACAATATAAAGTAATTGCAACACCAAATACAATATTCTCACTGTCGAAGGGATCACTACCCAAAAAGAAGGGCTCACTACCAATGAGTGATTGCTAGATTACAAAAAAGAAGAAAGAAGAATGTTAAAATAAGAAATCCATCTCAAAGAAACAAAAAGATCCACCACAACATCACCAACACATTCAAAGTATATCTAAAGAATGTAGAAACCTTCTAATGACTGCTTTTAGTAGTCAAACACATTAAAGCTCACACTTCATTTCACACTTTCACACTTTTACACTTCACAACTCTGTACTTCACATCACACTATTCTCTATCAACGTAACAATTATTTATACCATCCTCAACCTTGAAAACAATCTCCAAGGTCAGCTATACACCTCAACCTTGCAAATTCAAATTAGGTCAGTACTAAGCATTCCCGCGGTAGAAGGGAATGAAAGTAGACCACACCACTACTTAACTCAAACCCAAATCCACTCATACACGCTATGCAACATGTCCACAAACACCGAAGCATATCCAAAGTTAGTGTAAACACCCAAGGTCAGTCGTACCAATGTAAACACAATTAAAAAAATAATTACATGCTTCCTTAGATCCAAAGACAACTCGTAGAAAACATACATCACTTCAACACAATATGGAATATTCCTTAAATACCATGAAAACCAACAAATTTCTTCCCAATAAGTTTCACCAGAAGAACATACTCATCCTACATACCTAGTTAACTTTCCACACACTGTAACACATGAATCAATCCTTGTGGAGCACCAAAATTCAAACAAATCAGAATAAGGATGGATATGAATAGTATAAGCACACTTATAGTACTGCAACAACAGAAACCAAACTACACATAAATGCAGAGGAAAATCATTTCTCCTAGACACTACTACAATACACTATTCACACACTAGTGAGCACAAATTTCTTTGCATGATGATCTAAAATGAAAAAATCTAGATATAACACCTTTGAACACCTCTAATAAAAATATCCAAACCACACAAGTAAATAATCAACACAGAAGAAATACAGAGAAAAACTAGAACACTACTCTGTCACATAGAACATCTCTCCAACACGCTATTTCTTCTTTTATTCAAATTTTATCAAAAGCACTTGGAAACCAATCACCACAAACACATTCTAATCACTTGTAATTCTTCCTCATCACCACCAAACCAATTGTAGTATAGCAACTCATCCATACACATGTTTTTCAAAGAAACACTAGAGGTTGACACTAGTGATACTACTAATGACAACATAATGCAACTAATCAAAGCATCACCAATGTTGAAATCAATGCAACAACATAGATCTGTTGACATCAATGACAACACAAATTGTGCATACTTGCAACAATCTCCCTCTTTTCATTGATGGTAACACATGATGTGAAAAACCATCAAGAACAAACACAACAACTCTAATCACCAACACACTACTCCATACCAATTTAACTTGTTAAATCTCTCTCTCTCTCTCTCTCCTTTTTCACTTTACTCTACCCCCCTTTGAAATTAATGGAAAAGCGTGCCACACATGGATTTCTCCATCTTTGACATCAATTGCACATCCTTTCTGTCCCCCAAAGGAAGCATCTATAAAGGGACAACAATTTCTCTACAACTACCTTTTCCTTCACTGCTCAACATACTCCCCCTTAGGAGTACACAACATACTACACCAACTAGCAACCACTACACATAAAATTTGACACATCTTGAAAAAGGAAAACATTAACCTACAACACAATTTTAACACTTACTCCCCCTAACTACAAAAACCAAAAATGCCACTACCTACTCCCCCTGAGAGGTAGCTTCCAACATTAATCTAGAACAAGGAATGAATCTTTAGATCCTCTGAAATGATGCATATCCTTATTCATCTATTTCAAATAAGAGGGGGAAATAACCCCCAAATCCTAATGGAGATACTCAAAATATCCTTAGGAAGAGCCTTAGTGAATATATCAGTAACCTAATCTTTAGTAGGCACAAACTCCAGCTTCATGTCTTTCTCTACAACTTTCTCCCTCAAAATGTGATACTTGATTGAAATATTCTTTTTCCATGAATGCATTACTAGATTTTGAAATGTTAATGGCACTTGTATTATCATAGAAGATAGAAATTTGTTCATCATACACAACCCTGATATCCTTCAACATTTGCTTCATGCATAACACTTGTGTGCAACATGATGCTGCAACAATGTATTGTGCCTTTGTAATAGATAATGATATTGAATCCTTCTTCTTACTTGTCCAATACACCAACCTGCTTCCAATAAATAATACACCACCACTTTTAATTTTTCTATCATCTACACAACCTGCCTAATTTGCATCTGTATAAGCACTCAGAGAGAAATTAGTATCCTTTGGATACCACAAGCTATGTTCTAAACTTCCTTTCAAGTATCTGAATATTCTCTTTACTACTGCAACATGCATGACTCTTTGGGATCTTCTTGAAATCTAGACACAAGAAAAATGGCATGCATGATATCTAGTCTAAAAGCAGTTAGATATAGTAGTCCTCCAATAATTGATCTGTACTTGCTCTAATCAACCTTAGGAGATTCATCATTCTTACTCAGCTTGAAACCAGTAACTATAGGGGTACATACGAGTATAGATTCTTCCATCCAAAACTTCTTCAACATTTCCTTGAAATACTTTAATTATGAAATGAATATCCCTTTCTTTGTGTGATTGATTTGTAATCCAAGGAAGAAATTCATCTCCCCAAACATAAACATCTCAAATTATTTCTACATATTTTTTGCAAATCTCTTGCACATTGCTTCATTACCTCCAAATATTATGTCATCAACATACACAACCATAATCAGGATTTTATCCTTTTCAAAATTTAAAGTAAAGATTACTATCTATAGTACCTTTATTGAATCCTTGTTGCAATAAGTACCTATCTAATCTTGTGTACGAAGCTCTAGGATCTAGATTGATTCCATACAATGCCTTCTTCAATCTGTAGACCATATTAGGATTATTTGATAGCTAAGATCCTTTTGGTTGTTCAATATAAACTTCTTCCAACTCATCATTCAAGAATACAAATGGGTATGTGCAGGATCATGATTGGCCAAAAAGTGGCGATATGATGGGTATTTGTAGGGTATATGGTTGATGACTTTTTTTTAACCCAAAATTGATGAAACGAAAAGGGTTTTTAAAGGAGATTCCTAGCTTTCCACCAATATAAATTATGCTTTAATTTGAATTTAACAAATAATTATTATTCATTTTCTATTTGAATTACGAGTAAAGTCCTTATTGATACGTTGATTGAAAAACATCTATAGCTTTCAAACAGTGTCATATTTTTTGAATCCAAAACATGCATCACATTCTATGCTTCGCATACTATAGGATTAAAAAAAATGAATTTCATGGAGTTTTGACCAAGTTAAGGTGGTTAGACAAACACCTACTTCTTATTTTTTCCCTAAAATTTAAGTACTATTGCATTGAAATTTCAAATTTTCACTAAATAGATTTTGTTTTTAAATAAACCTAGTATTTTATAAACTACATTCAATTTGCTACAGATTCTATTCTTACATATTTTTAAAATAATATAGATAACTTATTCAAATTTTTACGTCAAGTTGTGTAACTCTGATTTTTCTGAATTTTTTGCCACTTAAGGGCCTGTTTTTTCCATGATGATCCTACACATACCAAAACTTCACATCCATTTGATATACTTTAAAATCTTTGTGTGCTTAAAAATCCAAAAAAATCCTAATAGCTTCCATCCTTGCCACTGGAGAAAAGGTCTCCTCAAAATCTATTCCTTCCACTTGTGAGTAACCTTTACAAAGAAGCCTTGCCTTATCTCTAACAACTTTTCCGCTCTCATTCAATTTTTTCCAAAACACCCACTTATTTCTAATCACATTCTTGTTTGTTGGTCTTGGGAAAACTTCCCAAGTATGATTCTACTCAAACTGCATTAGTTCTTCTTCCATAGCCATGATCCAATATTCATCTTTGCATGCTTCAATCACTGTTTTAGGTTCAACTTTGGAAAGTAAACATAAGTTTACTTGTTCTTCTATCATAGCAACCTTTCTTCTTTTCAATACACCTCTTCTTTTTTCACCAATGATATGATCTTCAAATGATTCTTCTGCACATACTTAGGGGTTTTGGGGATCTCTTCCAGAGCTTCTTCCTCTTCAACTTGTACTTCAGTTTCCATACCTTCATCCTTCTCTTCTTCTCTACAAGAGGACTCATCTAATTCATACCCATCTATTATCATTGAAATTTTATGTAGATCTTCATCCAATTTGAAATTTGCACTTTCATCAACCCTTTTTAGCCTCTTGTTTTAGCACCAATAAGCTTTTCATTTTGTATAATAACCAAGGAAGATTCCTTCATCAGATCTTGTGTCAAACTCTCCTAAGCTTTCTTCATCTCTCCTAATATAGCATTTTCTTCCAAACGATTTGAAATATTTGATAGTAGGAGTCCTTCCATACCATAACTGATAAGGAGTCTTTGAACTATTTTCTCTTTCTTGCACATTTTTAAGTATGTAGACTATAGTATGAATTGCTTCTCTCTTATATAATTTCAGTAGATTTTCTTCTTTCATGATAGTTCTTATAGCTTCATGAAAAGTTCTATTCTTCCTTTCAAATACTCCATTCTGTTGAGGAGTCCTATGGGTTGAAAACTGCCTTTTTATTCCATAATCTTCACAAAAATTGTCAAACTCATTGGAGGTGAACTCTCCACCTCTATCAAATCTCAAAAAATTGATTTTCATATCCATTTCATTATCAACCATGGATTTAAATGACTTGAAATTATCTATAGATCTTATGAATTTTCTTTGAGAAAAATAACTTGTTATTCTAGAATAATCATCAATTAACAACATGAAATACCTACCACCTTGAAACCTTCTAGTTTTTGTAGGTCCACAAAGGTCTGTATGCACCAACTCCAAAGGACTGGTAGAATATTTTTCTTTGACTTTGTAACTCCTTCTAGCTTTCTTTCTAATATGGCATTCCTTACATGCAATATTGATAGGCTTTAAATAATCTTTGGCAAATCTCTCATAGTTTGAAATAAACTTATCCTCTCTAGGCTATCAAAATTGATGTGACACATTCTTCTATGCCATAGCCAACTTTCATTAATTTGAGTCATAAAATACACACCATTAGAACCTTTAAGATAATAAAAATTTCCATCTATTCTTCTAGCAACAACCACAGTTCCGGAGCCTTTTCTGGTCTCACAACAATCATCCTAAAACACAAGGTTATATCCTTTGCTACACATTTTTCCTACACTTAGAAGATTATGTTGTAGACCCTTAACATAAAGAATTTCATCTGTATTATGCTTTCCATCAAAATTGATTGAACCTTTTCCACATATCTTAGAAAATGTATAATCATCAAACTGAACTAAACCGCCTTCAAAATTTTCAAGTTTAACAAACATACTCTTATCAGTTGTCATGTGATTCGAGCATCCATTGTCAATGATATAGTTATTCTTTTTATCCCTATCATGAAGAGAAGTGACCATTGCTCCTATCTCTAGAGTACTTTCCTTCATACATCTTTCAGAGTTAGTAGAATTAGTTCAAACATTTAGAACCATGAACAAGCATTAATCATCTTCATCATGAAGGTAATCAAATTCATCATCAGATATACTAGCATCTTCTCTAACAAGTAACTTTTCTTAATTGGTTTTCCTTTATTCTCCTTATACTTATATTTTGAAGCTTTGATAGAACATTTTGAAGCATAGTGACCAATCTTTCCATAATTAAAGCATTTGAAAGGTAACTTACCTATGTATTTTCCAATGACCTTTTTCAATTTCCTCACAAAGTTTTCTTCCAACTCATAAAATTCATCCAGATCAGATTCCCCATTCTTCTTTTATTTTCCCACTTAAAAAGAAATATCTTTCTTTAAATCACTTGAACCAAACTCTCTTAGTTCAAAAGCAGTTAAAGTACCAAGTAGATGATCTCTACAATAGTTATTTAGATTCTAAAATTCCTCAGTATTAGAAACCTTATGACTATAGGATTTAGGTAGAGTACTTGGTACCTTCTTTACCACCTCATCATCTTCAATATTTCCACCAAGACCTTTGATGGAATTTAAAACTTCATCCACTTTCTATATGTAGCTATTAATATCTTCATCCTCTAACATTTTCAGGGATTCAAACTTGATCTTTAGGTTTTTCATCTTAGCTTTTTGCTTGACTTTTTCATCTCCTTCATAAACACTTTCCAATTTTTTCTAGATCTCATTGGAATTTTTAAGAATCATAACTTTCATAAGTTTAGTATTAGAAAGACTACTCAAAAGAGAATACCTTGCTTTCCCATTATTCCCATAAGCCTTTATTTCATCAACAATTCTCAGACCATTTGCAAGAACAATATATCTAGATTCAATAGACTTCCAAACTCCAAACCCTAGTGAAACAACGAAACCTTCCATCCTGGTCTTCTAGAATGCATAATCAAATCCATCAAACAAAGGATTCTCCTTCTTGTGCACCATCCTAAATCTACCTCAAGCGATTAATCTTTCTTCCAAGGAACCTTGCTATGATACCAATTGTTGAATGCACAAGACAACTGAGTGGGAGGTGAATAATTTATACATTAAAACATCAAAACCCTCATTAACATTCAAATCCACATTAACCTTATTAGCCTTTAAAAACCACTTACACCCTTATCAAGCATTAGTAAAATGTAAACATGAAAAATAGTAACACAGATACATCCAAACACATGAGAACACCAGATTTACATGGAAAATCAAAGAAGGGAAAAACAACGGTGAGAATTAGATCACAATATAAAGTAATTGCAACACCAAATACAATAAGCTCACTAACAGAGGGCTCACTACCAATGGCTCACTGCTAGATTACTTAAAATAAGAAATAAGAATGTTACAATGAGAAATCCATCTCAAAGCAACAAAAAGATACACCATAGCATCACCAACACATTCATAGTATATCTGAAGAATGTAGAACCTTCTACTCACTGCTTCCAATAGTCTAACACATTAAATATCACACTATGTTTTACACTTTCAAATTTTGACAACCCTACACTTCACATTAGATTATTGTCCATCAACTCAAAATTTTATGACATCTTCAACCTTGAAAACAATTTCCAAGGTCAACTATGCACCTCAACCATGAAAATTCAAATTAGTTTGGCACTAAGCATTCTCAAAGTGGAAGGGAATGAAATCGGACCACACCACTACATAACTCAGACCCAAATCCACTCATACACACTATGCTACACTTCCACAAATATCGAAGCATATATGAAATTAGTGTAAACACACAAGCTCATCCGTACCTCTATAAACATAATTAAATAATTAAGTACACACTTCCTTAGGTCCAAAGATAACTCACAGAAAGCATACATCACTTGAACACAATCTAGAATATTCTATAAACACCCTAAAAACCAACCAATTCCTTTGCAATAAATTTCACCTAAAGAACATACTCATCTTGCATACTCAGTTAACTTTCCACACACTATAACACATGAATCAATCCTTGCAGAGCTCCAAATTTCAAAAAAATAATATTGAGGATAGATATGAATATTATAAGCACACTTCTAGAACCATAATACTAGAAACCAAACGAGGGAGAAATGCAGAGAAAAACCATTTCTCCCAAACACTACTGCAATGCATTGTTCACACACTAGCAAACACAAATTTCTTTGCATGACAATCCAAAACCAGAAAATTTGGATATAACACCTTTGAATGCCTATGATCAACATAGTTGAACCACACAAGCAAATATTCAACACAAAATAAATATGGAGCAAAACCAGAACACTACTCTGTCATACAAAACATCTCTTGAACACACTTTCTTCTTTTATTCAAATTTTCTCAAATGAACTTGGAAACCAAGCACCACAAACAAATGCTCATCACATGTAATGCTTCCTCAAAAACACCAAAAAAACTATACTATAGCAACTCATCTATACACATTCTTTTCAATGCAAGACTAGAGGTTGACACCAGTGATACTACTAATGACAACATAATGCAACTAATCAAAGTGGTGTAGGAGCACCTAGTCAACTATGGTCAATAGGTGTAAATATGAGTCATGTTTAGGTGTCAAGTAATATTTTGATGTAATAAGGTCCATTGTGACCATTTTTGATGTGTTCAATTCATATAGGGTCATTTTCTTTATTTTTGTCAATTTTGTAATAATGTTGCAAAAGTTGCTTGTGCAACTTTGCAATTTTGCCATTTCTAGGAAGTTGAACGGTCACCTATTTGAAAATTAGTTGAATACCATTGATTTTCTATTGGAACATGTTTAAAAATTCCTCAAAAACTTTGAGGAAACTTTTGGAAGTTGATTTTGGTGCATAACAATAAAGACAAGCTCTATTTTCTGGTAATTTTCTATGTTTTCTGCATTTCTTGTGAATAGTATGGCTCTGTACTACTGATTCATGACATAAAACACATGTGAGAAGTTGAGGAAATCAACCTACTATGAATTGGTTTTGATTGTGTTGAATTTCATCAAGAAATAAGGTAGTTTGAAGTATTTTTTTGAAGACCACCTATAAACCCTAGGTTTAAGGGTTTGTGAACTAAAATAATGTTTTGTAGCCCATTCAACCATTGAAATTTGGCCAAACTCGATGGAATGGAGGGATTTAGTGTGATTTTAGATTTTTTTGGGTGTTTGAGAGCAGGAGATGGAGTTTGGGGCAGATTTGAGCCAACCCTAGCCTAACATCCTCATGTGTTAGGCTAAGGAAAGCTAGGTAGGTTAGAGATTTTGTGTGATAGAAAAATTGTGATGAATTTTGGTGATGAAACATGTATAAGTATACCCTATATGATGTGTTAGAGCTTTTGGAGTGAATATTTGAGGATTGGTGTTTACATTTCTCATACTTCCTTTGGAAAAGTGGCCTAATTTGGCCTTGGAGTAGTGTAGCAGATCAAATTTGAAGGATTTGTTACAAAATAACCCTAGTCCCAAATCGGATATATTGAAAAGGGGCCTAATGGGTATTTGAGATGGTCAATGATTTTTGGGTTAATGGCCTTCTCTAAAATATATGCAAAATAAACTAGGTTTAGAGACCTACAAGGAGAAATAGGAGATTATGTGTGAAACCACCATAGTTAGGGTTTTTAAATCTTGAAGAAGTTATTAAATTGTGTTGTGTGAACATACTCCACCCTACTCTGCATCAAGTGGTATAAGAGCATATGTTCTGATTGAGAAGTGGAAGAGTGGTTGAAAAGCTTGAATAAGTAAGATGCCTCCAAAAATCAATCCAATGGCCAGAGAAGTTAGAGAATTAAAGGAGTAATATGCTAAGGAGGTGAGACTATATAAGGAGTCTCATGAAGCTTCCCTTGCCAGAATTGCAGCCCTAGAGAAAAACCAAAGAAGAGGAATGGTCAGTGATGAACAAAGTGACAAAGAGGATGAGGATGAGAGTGAAAATCCTCAAGGAGGAGTCCAAGATGAAGAGTAAATGGACCCTCAACAATCCAGAATGGTTAGGATGTTGAAGGATGTTAAGGGGGATACTCCTAAGGTGAAAGTGGAAGTACCCATGTATGGTGGAAAGATGAGCAATGAAGAAATGTTGGGTTGGATAGATGTTCTTGAAAATTTCTTTGAATTTGAGGAGATAGAAGATAATAGGAAGGTGAAATTTTCAAAAACCAAGTTGAAGGGCCCTTTCCTAACATGGTGGAACTATGTTCAAGAGGAAAGAGTAAAGAAGGGAAAAATTAAGATAATTTTGAACATGGGATAGAATGGTAGCTAAGGTGAAAGGACAATTTCTGCCAACAAATTATGCAATTCAGACCTTTAGGAAGCTACAAAACTTTTTTTTTAAAAGGAGTTAGATGTTATGGCATACGCTGAAGATTTCTATAAATTAAGTATTAGAGAAAGACATACTGAAGATGAAGTAGAAAAGGTAGCAAGAAACGTAAATGAGCTAAGGCTCAATATTCAAGATGAAATTGGTATCACTACACCTAGGACAATTGAAGAGTGTTTTCAGTTGGATATCAAGGTAGAGGAATGGATAAAAAGGAGACAAGAGAAGAAAGGAAGAGGTAGAGGAAACTTTGGTGCAAGAGGACAGTCATAAAAGTAGTAAGGATAGTCAAGCAACCACCAAGAGAAAAGTGGTGAATCATGGAGTAATTTGAAAGGTAGAAGACTTAGTGGCAGAGGTAGATTTGGTGGACAAGGGAGAGGGTCAAATACCTTCTCAAGAATATTTTACCAGTGCAACCAATTTGGTCATACAACATGGAAGTTCCCAAACAAGCAAGCTTCAAGTTCACATGGAGGTGAGAGGGGAACCCAAATTGTGCGTGAGAAAGAAAATGAAAGTGTCAATTCACCTTCTCAACATGCCACTCTTGAGATAGGTGAGTCTTTGACGATGAGAAAAACACTCATTAAGTTGCCAACAATCAAGGAGCCTCCACAAAGGAAGTCATTGTTTAAAACCACCTGCAAATCACATGGAAAGGTATGTAAGGTAGTTTTTGATTCAGGTTCTACGAATAATTTGGTTTCCTTAGAGATGGTAGAGAAGTTAAACATGAAGAGAATCCCACACCCCACACCTTACAAAGTATCTTGGTTGAATGAGGGTCAACAAGTCTTGGTCAATGAGAAAGCAAAGGTAGAGTTTAATATTGGGGGGTATAATGATAAAATCCTATGTGACATCATCCCCATGGATGTTTCTCACTTGCTGCTAGGAAGACCCTGACAGTATGACAGAAAAGCAGAGCATGATGACCAGAAAAACATTTATGTGATAGAAAAATATGGAACTTCATTCACATTAACACCACTACAAGATAAGGAATTTGATAAAAAAAATGGGTCTAGTGTTATGGTAGTTGGGGAGAAAAAATTATTGAAAACATTGAAGGAAAAAGGTGGATAGGGGTATGCTTTAGTGATTAGACCTAAATCTATTTTAGCAGCAACCAAGATTGAGGATATACCTAGTGAGGTTAAAGCTTTGTTAAACAAGTACAAGGATATTGCAGTTGATGAGTTTCCTAGCTATTTTCCTCCCATGAGAGATGTAAGCCATCACATAGACCTTATACATGGTGCAAATTTACCAAATAAGGTTGCATACAAGCCGAATCCCAAATAGAATGATGAAATAAGAAGGAAGGTCCAAGAATTGTTAGATAAAGGCTTAATAAAGGAAAGTTTGAGCCCATGTGTTGTCCCTATTGTTTTATCACCTAAAAAGGATGGGGATTGGAGAATGTGTACTGACTCAAGGTAAATCAACAAAATCACCATTGGATATAGGTTTCCAATATGAAGGATGGAGGATTTGATGGACTACTTGGGAGGTGCATGTTATTTTTCAAATATTGACTTAAAAATTGGTTATCATCAGATTAGGATAAGAAAAGGAGATGAATGGAAAACGGCATTTAAAACCAATGAGGGCCTGTATGAATGGATGGTAATTCCCTTTGTATTTTCCAATGATCCAAGCACATTTATGAGACTAATGAATGAATTTTTGAAGCCTTTCATTGGAAACTTTGTTGTTGTGTATTTTTATGACATAATTATGTTTAGTAAGACTAAAGAAGATCACTTTCAACATCTTGACATGGTTTTGCAGAAGTTGAATGAAGAGAAGTTGATGATAAACCTCAAAAAATGTGAATTCATGAAAGAGGGGCTAGTGTATCTTGGTTTTTTTATCTCCAAAGGTTCATTGAAGATGGATGCCACCAAATTAGAGGCAATTATTAGTTGGCCAACTCCAAAATTAATAGGGGAGGTAATAAGCTTTCATGGACTTGCTAGTTTCTAGAGGAAATTTATAAATAATTTCAGTGACATCTACTCACCAATTATTGACACCATCAAAGGAGATGAAAGGAAAATATTTTAGTGGACTAATGAAGTAGAAAGAAGCTTCCAATATTTGAAAAATAGAGTGGCACAACAATCCATCCTTGCACTACCTGATTTCAATAAAGTTTTCACTATAGAGTGTGATGCAAGTGGCTTTGCAATTGGTACAGTCTTAAGCCAAGAAGGTAGACCAGTGGCTTTATTTAGTGAAAATATTAATGAAGCAAAAAGGAAGTACTCATCCTATAATTTGGAGCTATATATAATGGTGAAGTCCCTAAAGAAATGGAGACACTACCTTTTTCCCAAGGAGTTCATTGTTTTCACCGACAACCATGCTTTACAATTTTTGAGCAGTCAAGATAAGTTGAGTCACATACATGTGAAGTGGGTAGAGTACCTTTAGATCTATACCTTTACAATCAAACACAAAAAACAAAAATCCAACAAGGTAGAAAATGCTTTAAGCTAAAGGTCAATGTTTGGGCATAAAATCCAACTTCAAAGTGTGGGAATAGATGCCTTGAAGGGTATGTATGAAGAAGATGAAGACTTCAAAGAGGTATATGTTGTTTGTGATCAAATTAAAGATGCTTTTCATGATGAATATTTTTATTTTCTATTGCAAGATAGATTGTTGTTTAAAGGTTCTCAATTATGCATTCCAAACTGCTCCATGAGAACTAATTTGGTAAAGGAGAAATATTGTGGTAGTTTAGGAGGACATTTTGGGGTTGATAAGACATTGTAATAGGTAATGAGATTCTACTTTTGGCCAAAGATGCAAGTAGATTTCAAAATTTTTATAGAAAATTGTGTAATATTCCAAAGAGCCAAGGGTTCTACTTCCAATGCAAGTCTTTATCAACCCTTACCAATACCAAGTAGACCATGGGAGAGTCTAAGTATGGATTTTGTGTTAGGTTTTCCAAAAAATCAGAGGGGTTATGATAGTGTGTTTGTTGTTGTTGATAGATTTAGTAAAATGGCCCACTTTATTCCATGCAAGTGCACAAAATGATGCTTCTCACATTGCAGGGTTATTTTTCCAAGAAATAGTTAGAATTCATGGTCTCTTATTGACAATTGTATGAGATAGGGATTCAAAGTTCATAGGTCACTTTTGGAGGACCCTTTAGAGGAAACTAGGAAAAAGTTTGACCTTTAGCATTGCCTATCATCCACAAATGGATGGGAAGGCTGAAGTTGTTAATATATCACTTGGAAATATTTTGAGATGCCTCACAAAGGAACATGGAAAATAATGGGACTTGGTTCTTCCACAAGCTAAATACGTCTACAATGATTCAATCAATAGAAGAATTGGGAAAATACCATTTGAGGTGGTGTATGTTTTGAAACCTAGAGGTGTGTTTGAGCTTAGGGATTTGAAGGGAATGGAGAAGAGGAGTGTTGAGGGAGAAGAATTTGTAGAGGCTATGAGGGACATACATTATAAAGTTAGAGAAAATCTATAGAAAAGTGTTGAAAAGTATAAGAAACATGCTAGTTTGAAAAGAAGGGATGTTCAACTCAAGGTGGGGGACTTGGTCCTTGCACATTTGAGGAAAGAGAGGTTTCCAAAGGGAAAGCAAACCAAGTTGCTAATGAAGAAAATTGGGTCATGTAGAGTGGTCCATAAGTTTGAGGTCAATGCCTGTGAGATAGAACTCCCTCTTGGAGTGGCTATCTCTCCTATTTTTAATATTTCTAATCTATACCATTTCAAGGGATCTGTGGATGTAGGTACATGTGCTAATGTAGATGTTGTTGATGAAGATTGGGTCAAAGATCTACCACCCTCTGAGCCATTGAAGCTTGAATGCATTGTGGACACAAGGGAAGCCAAGAGAACAAGGCACAATGTCTACCATGAATACCTAGTAAAATGGAAAGGCTTACCAATGGAATATTCTACCTGGATGTCAGAAGAAGATATCAAGAAGCATGGCACAATAGTTTAGGACCTGATCTCAGGAGGAACCTTAGACTTTTTTCTCTCTAGGTGTATGGTGCGGGAGAACCTAGTCAACTATGGTCAATAGGTGTAAATATGAGTCATGTTAAGGTTTCAAGTCATATTTTGATGTAATAAGGTCCATTGTGACCATTTTTGATGTGTTCAAGTCATATAGGATCATGTTGTTTAGTTTTGTCAATTTTGTAATAATGTTGCAAAAGTTGCCTGTGCAACTTTGTAATTTTTCCATTTCTAGGAAGTTGAATGGTCACCTATTTGAAAGACAATGAAGACCATTGGTTTTCTATTGGAACATGTTTAAAAATGCCTCACAAACTTTGAGGCAACTTCTGGAAGTTGATTTTGGTGCATAGCAATAAAGACAAGCTCTATTTTCTGGTAATTTTCTATGTTTTCTGCATTTCTTGTGAATAGTACAGCTTCGTACTATTGATTCATGACATAAAACACATGTGAGAAGTTGAGAAAATGAATCTACTATGAATTAATTTTGATTTTGTTGAATTTCACCAAGAAATAAGGTAGTTTGAAGTATTTTTTTGAAGACCGCTTGTAAACCCTAGGTTAAAGGGTTTGTGAACTAAAATAATGTTTTGCAACCCATTCCACTGTTGAAATTTGGCCAAAATTAGTGGAATGGAGGGATTTAGTGTGATTTTAGAGTTTTTTGGGTTTTTGAGAGTAGGAGATGGAGTTTGGGGTGGATTTGAGCCAGCCTTAGCCTAACATCCTCATGTGTTAGGCTTAGGAAAGCTAGGTAGGTTAGAGATTTTGTGTAATAGCAAAATTGTGATGAATTGTTGTGATGAAACATGTATAATTAGACCCTATATGATGTGTTAGAGATTTTGGAGTGAATATTTAAGGATTGGTGTTTGAATTTCTCATACTTTCTTTGGAAAAATGGCCTAATTTAGCCTTGGAGTAGTGTAGCTGATCAAATTTGAAGGATTTGTTACAAAATAGCCCTAGTCCCAAATTGGATATGTTGAAAAGGGGCCTAATGGGTATTTTAGATGGTCAATGGTTTGTGGGTTAAAGACGTTCTCTAAAAGATATGCATAAGAAACTAGGTTTGGAGACTTATAAGGAGAAATACGAGATTATGTGTGAAACCACCATAGTTAGAGTTTGAAATCTTGAAGAAGTTGTTAAATTGTGTGTGAACATACTCCACCCTGCTCTGCATCACAAAGCATCACCAAAGTTGACATCAATGCAATTGTAGAGTAGAAAAAATTATCTCTTGCTTGATATGGGAATACTTAATGATAAATTGGACCTAATGTTGCCTTGGTCTAGTGTTGTGAGGTGTTTTACACATCCACATTAGATCTTGGGCCCGTTTTAAGCTAATTTAACCTAAAATTGTCCTAATTCAATATTGTAAAATTTATTTAACTACATTCTCAAATTAATCTAGAAGGCTTATAAATTAAACCTAATTTTAATCTAGTGTTGTAATGTGTTTTACACATTCACATTGGATGTTATGCCCTTCTAGGCTATGTGGACCTCATTTTAATGCTGCAAAGTGTATTTAATCACACTTTCACATTGAAATTTGTGTCCCTCGGGTGAAGCCACACATAAGTGGTTTACACTTTGAAGAGGAAGGAAATTTTGAAATTTTCCCACTCTTCATATCAAAATGGGTTCCTCGTCAAACCATATGGCTCTCCTAATCGGAACTTCACATTTTAATTGGTTCACAGCCATTGAGCCTAATAAAACAATATTTATGGGTTTCACCAACCCCCTTGAATATGACAAAACCAAAAAATGCTTTCACTTTCACATTTTACTATGAATTTACCAACAACACTGCCCCTCAAGTATGCTTAACATATCCGAATATGACTCCAACAGCCCCTCGCAATCGCTAAAGAAAATTTTAATCCTCTTCAAACTTCATCATTCCAATTCGCCAGATATCTAATTCACTATTGAGCATATGAGGTATTTAAAATTCCATTTTTTAGAGTTCAAAATGCATGTATTTGTTTTAATTTCGAAACCCTATATGCAATTTTTTTTAAATTTGTTGAATTCAAATTGCACTTGTTTGAAAGTTTTTAAAGCATTTTCAATATAGTATTTTGCTTCCCCGTTTTGCATAATCCAAGGGTTTGAGTAAGGAAAAACGAGTTTCCTCCGAAAGTTAGTGCAAAAAAACATTATAATGGCTCTCAATATAGTCTAAAAAATGGAGATAAATAAATTCCTAAAGACTAGAAGTGTAGGGGTCAAGGTCACAAAATAATTTTAAAACTACAAATTTAGGGTTAAACTTGTAGATGAAAATGCAAATTTCATACATGTAGGAGTGAACCATGAAAGTCATAGCTTGATTTGTTAAGGTGTTATAATATTAAATCTTATAAAAAATCAAGAATCATATCATTGATTATGTACATTACAATAAAATATCTCCATATAACAAATGAAACTAAAAACCCTAACCTTCTTTGTGAATTCTATAGTGTGTTTGCTACATGAGTAATTTTTTTTATGAAAACCATGTTTAGGAATGAAAATATCCAATTCTATGCTTCTAAACTAAAGTTTCCTGTAATGTTATGGTTCTTTTATCTTTATAGATTCTTGAATCATTTTATAATATAAACCTACATATAACCTACTTTGGCTCTAATAATTGTAAACCCTTTAGGAATTCTAAATTGTTGCATCTTGTCTTGACATTTTCCCACCATTGTTATTCCTTTTGAAAATTTTACAAATTAGGCAAAGAATCTTTGCACTTATATAGAGGATCCTTATGTATGTTCTTAAAATTATTTAAGGTTAAATGACTTAATCTAAAATAAAGGCATATACGGATCTCTTGCAATTGTAACCTCTTTACTAGTGTTCAAACATATTTGATACCTTGATGGCATAACATAGATGATGTTGCTTGATATTGCTTTATCCATGGATACCCAAATAAAATATGAGATACATCTAAAGAAGAAAGAATATGACATAGAATAAGAACTTCCCTTGTCTTTTAGACCAAAAATTAAGGTAAAATAATGTATCCTATAGTTTCAATCAACATATCATTAGTCAATTTTAAATAAACCTTCAAATATGCATATGCTTGTTGATAAAATGATGATAAAACAAAAATTATTCAATGCATACATTTTATTGGTGAGTAAGATCAATAAACACACCCTTACATGGTACATGATCCACACAAAACCAAATGACCATTATAATTATTTGGTAATATCTCACAATGTGAAGAAGGTGTCAAAAAAATTAGCATACCTAAATCGTAAATTGACTTGTGATAAAGTGGGTGGGTAGCTTAGTGGTGGAGATTTGCATCCTAACTAGTTCATGGAAATTTCAACATGAGGAGAATTAATAGTAAAATAATAATATCTTTTGACAACATAGGCATCCAAGTACTCATTCCAAGATTGTTGAAGATACAACATTAATACATTAGGATTTCAATTAAATATCACACTTTCCTATAAAAAAATCCCAATTGATCTATCTTTTGGTAGTGCATTTAGTTTGATATATTTTTCTTCCCCATACTTACAAGATTCATTTATTATCGAAGCTTATTTACTCTAGTATGTTATCCTTGGTTCTCATATGAACTATATATATATAATTCAATCAAGATCATCTTATCATTACAAATTTAAACTTAGCTTATTTTTTCTCCCAATTTCTTCTTAATGAACATATGGTCTTTCTTCCTCTACTAGCCTACTCATGCACCATCACCAACCATGAATGAATCTCCATGAAGCTAAATACCCATTTGTACTTGGTTGGTGTAAGTTGGGATTAGTGTTCCATTCACTTAAAATCTTATCTTTAATGTTGTTTTTTTCTAAATTCTTCTAGCAAGTGCTGTCATAATAGAGGTTTACAATTCCTGAGCGGATCAAATTTTAGCTGAAATCACATATTTTTAGAAAATATAATGATTTAAGCCTTAAAAATATCCATTTTAAGGATTCCAATTGAAGAGGTTTTGATCAAATCACCTTAGATCAAACCCCTTGGATAGAACCTCGCTAGTTTTAAACCATACCTATAAATGTGTCTCCTTTACACCTATCAAAATGCTGGATAAAAAAAATCACTTTGATTTAGATTTTGGGATCAAATGAATTCATTTAAAAATTTATTTCAAATGATTATGGTATTTCTCAAAACAAGCTATCCAATGAATATAATTTTAATATGTTTTCCTTGTTGGCTTTGTTTTTTCAAGTTTTATTAAACATAGGTTTTCATTGAAAAAAATGAATTTCTTGTTCTTCACATGGAAAAATATAAGATTATCAAAAAAATTGAAAAATATGAGCGCAACGATGAAGCCCTTGATCCAACAAATAAAATAAATAAAAATTTGACATATACAAAAAAAGTTACTAAGTATACGCTTTGCACCGGGTGGTTCAATTGTAATTTGTTTGACTTGAAACCTGATTACAAAAATTCCTAATAAAAACTATCTAACCAAGTGGAAGCACTAGATATCAGAGTTGCTAAATCTAAATTTGAAAGAATTAGAATTTTATAATTTTCATGGAAAAAAGTTATGTGTTATAACGGTACACGCCACTTTTAAAAATGTTGCCTTTTATGAAAAATCTATTTCAGTGGAGATGGAAAAAGAGTAATTTGATTCCAAAAATTTTGAAAAAATATTTTTAGAATCTACAAAACAAAAATTTGATGAGACTTAGTTTGCACCATCTTCAAATTCCTCACGCTTCAAATCATAGGTGCCTCTAATGTGAAGATTTAGTTAAAAATAATAATTTCAAGGTCTCAGCCTTTGGCCAAAAATTGTAAAACCACTATTATGGGATCACCCAAGGGCATACCAGTCTAGAGCTTTGATTTTAATATTTTCTTAAAATTAAAAATATTAATGAGCTTGATGCATTAAGCTAAAAAATATCAATTTGGACACCATTAAAACCCTCGAGAGACTCTCACAAAGTGAAAATGAGCTCCAAAATTTTATAGTGTGATATGTGAGAAAAAATGAAAAGGTAAGCAATGGGCTCAAGATATTATTATAATAAAATTAAATAAGGAGATCGTGATGATTATTGTACTAGGAGTTACATTGGGAAGAGGGGAGCATCTTTTCATAATAGATGAGACTTATTGTAATTGACATCTTCATCATAAAGCACTAGTATTGGGAGTGGTTACTATCAAGGTTATGGGATTTAAGGTCCTATATCATTAGTTCGTTTATATTTTGTGTACATGTTCCAATGCATAGTGGGGCATGGGTTCTTTTCTTGTGGACCATGATTTTTTTCCACTCATTACATAAATTAATTGATCATTTCTTGTTTCCCTTGCTCTATATATAATTTAATGTATGACATAAGGTTTAAATAGTGTTATGTAGAAATAGCCAAAATATTAGACTAAAGAAGATTGAGTGGATTGGATTGTTATAATCTTGTTATGAATATTAATAAAAGTTTCATATCTCTTTAGTAGTGGGATTTTTGGAAAGGGTTTCTCCATATTATAATTCTAGTGTTCATGAGGTTTGAATATTTATTTATTTTCTCCACTATTTCATTAATATTATTTGGTATATTGTATGTTTGATTAGACTTAAAGTGCCTCACCATTAGTTGATACTCCTACTATATATATTGACCTTGTTTGCAATAGTTTAGTCCATGTCAATAGTTGATTTGCACCCTTAATAACTTGGTGGGAATATCAAGTATTTTTTATTAAATATAATCAATAATCATTGTAAAAGAAATTTTAAATCAACTATTAGTCTAGAATGATTATTTGAGTGCTAGATAAACCATTTAAATTTAACCTTCATAATATTACTCTAAATATGTAGTTTTACCAACAAAAGGAATGATATTTATGTCTATTACATGACAATTACAAAATCATGACTACAATTCTTTAAATTATACTCATAATCTAATTTAATACTCATAAGATATTAAATCATTGTTTTTCTCAAGAGACGTGTCATTAAATATCAAGAATATTCTTTAGTTTATTAGTCCACAAAATAATTTTAATATAGTCCATAACATTCAATTTTAAAATTCATAGAGTTGTTGGGATATTATCATA
>VDFB02322083.1:24365620-24451512 GCA_007258455.2 Sequoia sempervirens | reverse complement strand
TGATAGAGATCATTGAAAATCAATAGTGGGACTCATTCACCACTGATGGCGAATCAGTCATGCTTCTGATGAAAACTTCTAAAAACAGGTTTCTGAGTGTCAGGATTCAGAATCTGACAAAATCTAATTTTCCAGCCTTAAGGTGGGACTCATTCACCATTGATGGTGAATCAATCCTCTCCCAAATTTTTGTGAAATCAGGTACCAATTCTATAGCACCAAATCTAGACTTGTCTTCTTGTTGGGTTGATAGAGTTAAATCTACAAAAAATAGACTGTAGGTTGTCTCTAAGCTTGAAATAGGGTGTAGTTGACTTGAAAGACTTTGTTCACTTCTTTTCCACTTTTCAACACCTAATTACTTGATAAATCTACATACACAAGTCTACAAACACACATACAAAAGGGGGAAAATGATTAAGGGTTAGGTTATAGGGATTTTCCTTGGTCAAATCCCACTTTGGTAATCAAACCCTTAATGAAGAAATGGAATGAAATGAACAAGGAAAGATGAATGAACAACATGCAAATTTCCTAAACTCACCAACCTTGTTGAAGAAATCTGAAGATATATCAATGGTTGCTCCAAGATACTTGATTGATGCTTGATTGAATGATACAAAGTGCTCAAATGCTAATTGAATGCTTACTAAATGAAAATATTGCTTGAATGAATTGGGAGATGTAAAATGAGGAGAAAAACACATATTTATACACACTTTTACCTTAGTAACTCGATGATACCTCATCATAGGTTGACATAAGGTTATTTTGAATAAAAATCCGAAATAAAATTTGAAATATTTTGAATTTTGAACCAAGAGGGACTCATTTTCCATCCATGGCAAATGGGTACCACCTTGGACTTGAAAGTGGGTGTTGAGAATTATCTTGCATTTAATGTTTTTTTTTGGGTTTACATTCAAAAACACACTTAATTAAGCCTTATGAGTGCATAAAGGGGTCAAATAAAGCATAAGAAAGGTGTAAATAGTGAAATTAAGCCTAGAAAAGCATGAAATATTGTTACAAGACTTTACAACACTTCAAAATAGGACTTGATAAGTGATGAAAAGGTGAATTTTAGGTGAATTTTAATGAACAGAGTCTAGAAAAGTGTAGAAATGTTTTACAACACTTCACAACAACTTCACAAGATGCCATAATTTGAATTTTAAGGACCTAATGTGAATGTTTAAGCCAAATTACAACATTAAATCAAAGCAAAATGGACCAAGCATCGTGAAGAAAGACATAAAAGACCATGAAAATGTCAAAGGGACATTTTTCTACAACACACTAAATATCTAATTTTCCTCACCATGAGAATATTATTTAAGAATATTCTCTTTCTTCACTCATTTGAAAAAAGGAATATTCCTCCGTAGTAACGCAAAAAGTAGCCTTTTCTTTGCTTGATCTAATAATTGACATTAAAATTCAACAAATGGTGTCTTGGACTAGTGTTGTAATGTCTTGTAAACATTCACACTATTTTAAGACCTTTATTTAGCAAAAACATGCCTTAATTGGTCCTTTGCAAGGGTGTTGTGAAGTGTTGTAACACACTTTCACACTTTTCTAGGACTTATTTGTTTAATTAAGCCTAATGGCCCCCTTTCTAAATGAAATAAACATAATTTGTACCTTTTTTAAGTGTTGTAAATAATTTTAAAGAACTTTCACATTTATCTATGTGGTATTAATTCATTAAGGTTAAGTGGAGTTATTAACCCCCTTTTTAGGCCTTCATTTTCACACCTCTTGAGGATATTTCCCGATAAGCATAAATTAAATATCAAATTATTTCATTGGGAAAAATTTGGTCATGGTAAGTTGAGCTAGGACCCATTCACCCTTGATGATGAAGGGTCCTCTCTTAATAGGACCCCCTTTTTTTAGTTGATCTAGAATGGGCTTTTGGCCTTGTTTCAGCTCCCCGAAGCTCGGTCCTGGAAACTTAGCCAAGGCCCATTCACCTTTGGTGGTGAATGGGTCCTCCCTTAATGAGACCCTAGTTTTTTAATTTCATTTTCATGGAAATTTAATTACCTTTCTTTTGAGATCTGGTGTCAGCCTTAGTTCTTTGAATTTTGGGGTTAATATCCTAATTAGTATAAATAAGGGGTTAATTCAAATTGTTTCTCCTAGAAATTTTACAAGCAACCTAATATTTTCAAGAGAGAATCCTAATACTTCACAAAAAAATCATAGAGCATTCCAAGAGCATTCATAAGGAATTTCAAGGAAGATTTCAAGTGTTTATTGTAGCAATTCAAGGCCTTATCATTATGACAAGGTTTTAATGCATTCATGTGTGTTGAGCTAAGAAGTGAATGTTGCATTGAAAATTTATTTACAAGCATCATCCTACATCCAAGATCTATATTCTTCATGACCATTCCATGATTATTTGTAGATTTGGTTCACAAGACATCATCCAAGGTGATATCATTTACATTATTTCACTTTCATGCTTCATTTTCTTCATTTCATCATTTGCTTTAATTACCTACAAGGGGTTTGAATGAGGCAAACCCCCATTCACTAACAAATCAACAATTTTTTCTTGCCCTTGACTGTGTGCTTGTAGATTTATAGGTTGAAGATCAAGTCGAGGAAGATTTGGAGCAAAGTTTTCAAAGTTGTAAAGTTGCTAAAGTTTTCATTCAAAGTGTAAGATCATGGAAAGAGCTCTACAAAATTGACTAGAGGTTTCTAGAACATGGTAACCATGATTTCAAGAGTTTAGACATCAATGTACATGATCTTAAAATAATTTTTCCAAAACCTTAAAAGGGTCCATTCACCATTGAAGTCGAATGAGTCCTCCATAGCTCAAAAACAACAACTTTCTGGCCAGGTACATAGCTTTTTATGCTCTCAAAACATTCCTCATAGTTGCTATAACAGTTATATTGTATTTTTGGTTGTTATTAGCATCCTATTTTACATAATTGAAGTGATTTTGGGTTGGAAAAAGTAGAGATCCATCATCTTGCACCACACATTTTCGTGGATCCTATTTTCTACCAAATCATTTTTGGTGAACCTGACTTATTCAACATTGCACTTTTCTAAGTATTTCATTGCATTTTAAGTTAAAATAATGCATTCATTGCATTTACATTTGCATTGAATTAGGGTTTCTTCTTGTGCATTGAAATATTGCATATCATATAGGATTTATATTTGCATTGTTTTACACTTCTTAAATTTGAAAATTACAAAAAAAAATCAGTCATTTTTCGTCTAATTTAGATCTCATTCAATTGCATTTAAAAATAAAAACAAAATTTCATTTCAAACTAGGTCTTGCATTTCACCTTTCTATTGCATTTTTGCATTGAATTTCTAGAAAATCTGAAGATGCATTTCATTGTCTACAACTTGGAACTGAAAGATATATCTGAGAGTTTGAAAATCATTAAAAAAAGGTTTAAAAATACCTAACCAAGACCCATTCTCTCTTACTAGTGAATAGGTCCCTAATCAGGTCTAACCTAAAGCTTTTGGCATCTAAAAGGGCATTGAAATTCAATATGAAATCCACACAAAGATCCTAGAAAGACCTAACCAGGATCCATTCTCTTATTGGTGAATAAGTCCTTGTTAGCTATAGATCTACAATTTCAAGACATTAAAATCTCAGTTCTTAGTTTTTGTTTGGTGTTGTTATCTATCAGTTTCAGTTTCCTAATTTGTTGTTTCATCAATTTCATTGCATTTAGATTGCATTGATCCATTTTAGTGCATTGTTAAAAGCTCAAAATTGCATGAAAACATTTCATTTTCAGCTTATTGCATTGTTTAATCAGTAATTTACATTACAAGCTTAGAATCTAGAAATTGCATTTCATTCTAGGATATTGCATTGTCATTCTAGGGTTTGCACACTAGGTTTGTAAAACTTGCATGAGCTTTACAACCTGGTGTCTTATTCACAATACTTTTATAAGACGTAGTTCGAGGCCCATGTCATCCGATGATCTCTCACTTGTCGTGGATCTTGGTTGCTATAACTCTCTTTCTAATAGTGTTGAGAATAAACCCTCCATGGCTCATAGTTTGCATACTTCATTTCCCATAGCTTCACCTCCTTTAATAAATGTGCATGATGTTATTGAAAAGCTAGATGAACAACTAGAAAACTTACAAGTCCATATCCTTAGTGAATGCATTGAAATTAGCTTGCTTCCTATCATACAAAATCTAAGGAAAGTGCTTAAAAAAAGAAATGAAACACAAATCATCTATAGCCTTAGTTGCTTCCTTCAAGAATACTTGAAAAAATAAGACAATAGCAACCTACATGCCACAACCAATCCTCCTACTGAAACTAAGAACAATACTAACATGGATCATGATCATATGACATTACCTCCCATAGAGAAAGTAGTAGCATTTATCAAAGATAAAACTCGTAAGGGATGAACTAGAAAACCTCTTGACATTGCTTTCTCACAAAATTACAATACCTAAATGTGCACCTGATGGTCCTCTTTACATAGCTGGTTGAATCAATAATAAGCCTACTAATGGGATATTGATTGATCTCGTCTATGGAGAGAATGTGATCATACAAGAATTCTTATATGTGCATGAGCTATATCAAGACACATATGTTAATCCAAAAGCATAGATTAAGACACATAATGTATTTTCTTGCCCTACGATAGGCTTGATAGATCTCCCTTTAAAAGTGGGACCCAAAACATTAACAGTCTCATTCTCCACCATCCCACAATTGGACAAATTTCATGTGAAGCTAGGATATCCATGGCTTCCCTCTATTAATGTAATCCCTTTGGTTGTGCATAAATGTCTAAATTTTCCATTTGGTAATAACATCTTCACTGTGCATCATAGTGGATTGCATCCTGCCTTAGCAAAAGGGAATTTTTCACTAGATTACTTTGGCTTGAGCCTATGGAACCTATCAAGCCTCATGAAGATTTATTGTTCTTATCATATCAAAAATTCAAGGAAAAAAAAATAGAAAAACTATCCCTTCAAAACATGCCTCAACCTATGACCAAACCAACCATTCTTGATGAGACAATGGTTGAACCAAAAACACTTCTAACCATACAAGAACAATCTACATAACAACCTCCTACAATTTCCCACAAGATCGAAAGATAGTACAAACCATCTCGTTGTCCGACCTATGGTCAAGCAAGTTTACAAAGTCAAAGAGAAAGTGATTGAACAATCTATTATTGCCCCTTCTAGTCCTCCCAAGGAAGAGAAGGAACCTATGATTGAAAAACCCACTCTTACGTAAAAAAAAATTGACAATAAACTAAAAATAAATCAAAGTGCTATAGAGCATAGACATAGGCATCATGCTATTTCTTGTAGATTGCAAACTCAAGAAAACAAAAACAACATAGAAAATAAAAATCCAAACCTACCCAAAGCAATGCATATTGACTCTCAACCCTCGCCACAACATAAACAAGAACATTCTATGGAAATTGTTATTTGACCTCATGCTATGATTGACTTAGATGATGACATTGGCATTGCAAAGATTGATGACAAGCGCATGATGAGTTGAATAAATTGTTTTCTTCTTCCATGAGCTTAGATGAAAAATCTCATAAAAAGAGTGTTGAACTTGGTGCGTGTCCTAGTTCAGAACTTGCTCTTGTCCCTTTGGCTAGTTTCCCACCTTTCGTTTATACCTACCGAGATTGGGAGGTGGATGACCTGCTTTAGGTTGACTCACTTATGCCTTACTAGTATTTTGGTTTTTCATTTTTCTCTATGATTGCATGTAAGTAATGTGGTCCCCTATGACATTTCATTTGATGTTCCTCTCTCTTTTGTGCATTCTTCTATATGTGCCTTCATTCTTCTCTATGTCATAGTCATTCTTCATTTTTCTTATGTTTTCCTTTTGGGGATGACATAAGGCATTGAGACATTTAGGTCTCTTCCATGTTGACCCAAAATATTTTCCTTTTATCCTTTTTCTTGTGTTTTCCTTTTGGGGATGATGCAAGGCATCGAGAAATTCATGTTTCTTCCATGTTTACCTGAAAGGTTTTTCTTTGTTTTCACTTTCTTTGTGTCAATCTTCTAGTTCTATGTGTATTTGGAGAATGATGACAGTTCCATGCTCTATGACTACATTGTAGCGCAGACATACTAACCCTAAATCCATAGATCCCTTATGTGTTTGTGGGGGAAACCCTTCCTTCCTATTTCATGAAGTAGCTTGCTTCAGAAACATATGACTTGGCATAGGGTGTTCCAAGGAAATCTCTCATGTCTTGAGACTAAAAACATTGGCTACTTTAAAGAAATTGCTCATATTGATGGTCAAGCAATTGCTTCAATGTGGGGGCATACATAGATGACATATTTTGGAAATTTTCATGGTGTGATTTTCCTTTTTTCTTGTGATGTGTCCTCTTCTTGGTGGTTTCATTGGGTTTGATGTCGTCCAAGAGTGTACAATCTTCTATCATGGCATGATGCAAATGATTCATCCCATGGGCGATGATTTGACACTTTTGACATGTCCTCTCTTGGAGACATTAGGCACAATGCTCCCTAAGAGGAAAACCATTACATGAATAAATCAAAATCCCCTTTAAGCAAAATTTCTACATAACACTCAAAAGCATTTACAGAAAGAATCTTCATTGAGGTGCCTTATTAAATTTATTAGGAGGATAACTTTGGTATGGTTAGTATGATGGGAAGCCAATACACTGGAATGAATTTCTCATTATACGGTGGGAAGCTGATACATTGGCAGGGGAATCTGACACACTGGCATGTCTTTCTCACTAAACCACTTCGTTGGGACAACTCACCTAGTGGAAAGAATGAGGTTCCACTAACCTAGAGTGAGCACACATATTTTGGGACAAACTCACCCAACAGATGACCTAAAGTTTTGTGGCCCCAGAGTGAGTGAAATTTTTTATGGACAAACAACCACCACCTCACATTGGGTTGAATCAGTTGTGCTTGATCCTTTGTTTTTGTTTAATTTTCTTGGCCTTTGACAAGGTATGATCATGTATCTTTGTTATTTCTCCATACTTAAGTGTCTTGGATGTCTACTTTAGTGTGAGTTTGACATGGGGTCATCCTTTCACTAAAGTGAGGGAAAAATGTAGTAACAAAAAAAGTAGCCTTTTCATTGCTTGATCTAATAATTGACATTAAAATTGAACAAATGGTGTCTTGGACTAGTGTTGTAATGTATTGTAAACATTCACACTATTTTAAGACCTTTATTTAGAAAAAACTACATTAATTGGTCCTTTGCAACTTGGGTGTTGTGAAGTGTTGTAACACACTTTAACACTTTTCTAGGACTTATTTGCTTAATTAAGCCTAATGGGCCCCTTTCTAAATAAAATAAACATAATGCATGTACCTTTTTTAAGTGTTGTAAATTTTTTTAAAGGACTTTCAAATTTCTCTAGGTGGTATTAATTCATTAAGGTTAAGTGGAGTTATTAACCCCCTTTTTAGGCCTTCATTTTAACACCTCCTAAGGATATTTCTTGACAAGCATAAATTAAATATCAAACTATTTCATTGGAAAATTTTTGGTATTTGGTAAGTTGAGCCAAGACCCATTCACCCTTGATGGCGAATGGGGCCTCTTAATAGGACCCCCTTTTTTTAGTTGATTTGGAATGGGATTTTTACCTTCTTTTAGCTCCCTGAAGCTTGGTCCTAGAAACTTAGCCAGGACCCCTTTGCATTTGGTGGTGAATGGGTCCTCCCTTAATGAGACCCTAGCTTTGAATTTAATTCTAGTGGGAATTTAATTACCTTTCTTTCTAGATCTAGTGTTGACATTAGTTCTTTGAATTTCAGGGTTAGTCTCCTAATTTAGTATAAATAAGAGGTTAATTCACATTGTTTCTCCTAGCAAGTTTACAAGCAACCTAATATTTTCAATAGAGAATCCTAATACTTCACAAGATAACTATAGAGCATTCCAAGAGCATTCATAAGGCATTTCAAGGAATATTTCAAGTGTTTATTACAGAAATTCAAGGTCTTATCATCATGTCAAGGGTTTAATGCATTCATGTGTATTGTACTAAGAAGTGAATGTTGCATTGAGGATTTACTTACAAGGATCATCCTACATCCGAGATCTAAATTATTCATGGCCACTCCATGATTGTTTTCAGATTTGATTCACAAGACATCATCCAAGGTGATATCATTTATATTATTGCACTTTCATGCTTCATTTTCTTCATTTCATCATTTGGTTTAATTACCTACAAGGCATTTGACTGAGGAAAACTGCCATTCACTAACAAATCAATAAGTTTTTCTTTCCCTTGAGTGTGTGATTGCAGATTTATAGGTTGAAGATCAAGTTGAGCAAGATTTGGAGCAAAGTTGTCAAAGTTTCAAAGTTGCTAAAGTTGTCATTCAAAGTGCAAGATCATAGAAAGAGCTCTACAAAATTAACTACAAGCTTCCAAAACTTGGTAATTGGGATTTCAAGAGTGTAGACATCAAGGTACATGATCCTGAAATCAGTTTTTTAAAACCCTAAAATGACCCATTCGCCACTCGAGGAAAATGATTCCTCCATAGCTTAAAAATAACTTTCTAGCTAGGTACACAACTTTTTATTCTCTCAAAACATTCCTCATAGTTGCTATAATAGTTAGGTTGTATTTCTAGTTTTTTTTAGCATCTTATTTTACATAATTGAAGTTATTTTGGCTTGGGAAATTAGTGATCCATCATCTTGCACCAAACATTGTGGTGGGGATCCTATTTTCCACCAAATCACTCCTTACAACAAACTTTCAACAAGACTTCCTATGCAAGTTAGGAAAGTGTGTTTGTTTGAAAGAATATGAACCCTTGATTCTTTTCTTGATCCATGTGATTATTTACTCTCATCCATTGATGAGAATCCTTGATCCATTTTTCATCTTTCCTCCAATTTTGACCATTGATTAACCTTTTTAATCTCAACCCTTCATTTCTCATTTGTCCTCATATAAATAGGTCACTATTTGGAGAAAAATGGATCCATATTTTAAGAGCAAACTTATGTTGTTAAAATAAATTTCACTTGCACTCATATTTAGCACTTATTTAACATCCTTTTAGCTTAATTTACTTGCATCATTAGCTTAAAGCATCCATTAATGGATTCCATGATAACATAGGTGCATACATTTAGCATATTTTGTAATTAGGGTTTTAATCTTTTGAAGCTCGCATACATTTAGAGTATATTTTCATACACCCATATCAATCATCTTAACATTCATCATGTTAATTTAACATTTAAATGATGTTTTATCACACATCTTTCATTGGTTTCGTCGATTCTCTTCAATAGAATCAATCGAAACAAGTTCATTGTCTAAGGGATTGGGAAAGGGTCACCATTCCACATCAATACGACACTACTCCCCCAATAGGATAAGTTTTGATTGATTGTAATAGGTTTTTTTTAAGCTTTCATGATTTAATATGTTATTTTTAATGGATTCTTAGTTTAGTTTATATTGTATGGATCTTATTGAGACTGATATATAGGGGATTAAATATTCCTTGAATTCATATGGATCAGGTTTAGTTAACCTATACTATATCATTGGTCACATTTTTGCGCTAGAATTAGGGCTTGAACTAATCAATCTGAAAATTTTCTCTTTTGATTTTTATTTTCCTTGTGTTTGCAAATACATCGATGCTTTTGGAGGCTAATGGGTTTTGTAGATTTGGGAAATAAAATTTGAAGTGAAGGGTTATATTACCATTTGAATATAATTGTAACAAGTGTTTCAACACTTATGGGGAAATTATAACCCATTTATGATGCTTTTATTTCATGTTTTAGGACCAAACTAGATTTATTTTTGGGCTTTAAAATGAATGTTCAAATTGGTTAAAACTGAACCCTCGCATCATTATGCTTGTTGGTTTAAAATTTAACAACACAACTTCCAAACTTCAAATTGGTGCTTTAAAAAAACTCATTTTTCTATGATGGATTAAAATGAACATGTGTTTGACTTGCTTAGGTATGATTTTTGCATGTATCCTTTCCCCTTGCACCTATTGGAAATCTTGGGTAATGAAAATCATTTTATGGTTCAAGCATGTGTTACCTTTAGAGGGTCTTCCTAATGCCATTTATCGAGTGGTTGTGGTTTTCCCATACTAATGAATGTCTCCCTTAGTATCCTTGTGATGCGTTAAAACCCTTAGATACTTCTAAGGGTTGGGAGACCTCTTTATTGAGTGAATCATCACGTGTATGGCACCAATTTATCTCAAATATGCTCATTAAAATCCTTTTTTGTAGTGGCTAACCAAGTCTAATTTTGAAATGTATTTTAAGGTAGTACATTTGAGTAGCACCGCTCCAAGAAGTTACTTACCATGTCTAGTTTTTGATTGAGGCAATAAAGCAAATAGGGAAGGGACTCATTTGCTTGGCATGTCAAGACGTTACATTTCCTTGACATAGCCTATTTGTCCATTTCATCTTCACGGATTAATCATCTCTTCTGATGATGGTAAGCCTACTAAGAAATACGTATCCTCTCTATCTAGGATTGTAAATTCTTGTGAGTCAGTTTAACACTTGCTTGGTTCCAAAACAATTACAAACAAACATCAATAAGTATTTTCAAAATTTCAAACTCTTTGGTCTAAGTATGGATACCCTTTGAAAAAGCCTTGATATTGATGCTTGTCTTAAGTATTTATTCTTAGAGACTTCTAAATATTTTTGTTTACATCTCAATCCATACTTTCCAAAGTTAACCTAGGTAAATATGCCCCTAACTTCATCCTTTTCACAAAATGGACTTTATGGAATGAATGATGCTTTTGACATAAAAATTTAGTTTGAAACTTAAGCAAGAAAAAGTGTTTGTGGTAAAAAGAAACTCATTTAAGCAAGATAAATTGACAAATTGAACCCCACATGACCATTTGGTGTCTGATCACTCTGATTGAATAGCCAAACTATATGCCCACTATCATTCAACTGGGTATTCAAATGGGTTGTTTGTGACATCTTCTACCTCATATGGTACCAACCTTGGTCTCATTTCATGTCTAGGAAAAAACACAACTTTGGGTATTCACAACATGAACATTCCATTAACCACCAACTGTCCCCAAAACACAAGTTGGACACCAACATTTTAAAAACCACTTACATTCCATGATGCTACAATGACCTTGACATTTCGAGTCCAATCATCTTTATCCATCACCACAAATACCCCATCATCGTCAACCCACAACCCACTCAAACCATAAAAACTCAAAACCAATCATAGATGTCCCAAGAACAAAACAATCCTACATTGCAAGCACATGCTCTAGCTTTACAACAAGCACAATGGGCTTATCAACAAGCCTCACAACAACAACAAGCCCAACAAGTAGCATTAGCAACTTAACAACAACAACAAGCCCAACAAGCAGCCTTAGTAGCTCAACAATAATAGCAAGCCCAACAAGCAACATTAGTAGCTCAACAACAATAACAATAACAATAGCAATCTCAACAATAAACCCTAGTGGCCCAACATCAATCCCTAATGGCTCACCAACAGCAACAAGCCTATCAACAAACCTTGCAACAACATCAAGCTCGCGCTCTAGCTTTCCAACAAGCACAAGATGCCTACCAACAAGAATTGCAAGCACAACAAGCCCAAAAAAAAGCCTTGGTTGCACAAAAACAACAAAAAAAAAATCCCAACAACAAGCACAATAGCAAGCTTTGCTAGTGCAATAGTATGCCCAACAACAACAACAACAAGGTTTCTACTATAATCCCCAACAAAACATCATCAAACCAAATATGTTAGGAGAATATACACCCCTACCACCATCACCTTCATGATATCCTACACCACCATACACCCCATACAACACCCCATCATATCATAATTCCATGTACAATCCATCTGCCATCCCACAATATGCAACATATGTTCCTCCACCAAACCCACAAGATGATGTAGCATCGCAACTTAGGGAATTAACACAAGAAATGTAGGATATCCAGATGAGAAAAATGAAGAAGCCCCATACACAAAAAAAACTTGTGTCCTTACCCATTCAATAGAAACATTGCAATGTTACCTTTCCCTTCCAATTTTGAGGTCCGAAAATTTGATAAATACAAAGGGAGGGGAAATCCTATGGATCACATCAAAGAATTCAATGTCATGTGTATGGAGGTTTCCTACAATGATTCCTACTTGATGTGCCTCTTCCCAAAAATTTTAATAGGTCCTGCCATGGATTGGTTTTCATAGTTACCTCTAGGTATCAAAACCTTCCAATAAATCATTGATAGATTCATATATCACTTATCCTTCAATCTTCACATGGACGTGAGCCTAGAAGATTTGTACACTCTCAAACAAAACAAAGGAGAATTTTTTTGCCAATTTCTTACAATGATGGAGGCAAAGAGCTAGTAAAAGCAAGTGGACCATTCCTACTGAACAACAAGTAGGGATTATCATAGCAAATGTTGATCCAAATCTATCCTTCCACTTAAAGATGCAATGTATCACCACTTATGATCTGCTTTTCCCTAGGGCCCTCAACATCGAGAGAGCCCTAATCTCACATGGAAACACACAAGCATATAGAGACAATCACCCATACACTAGTTCTAATGAAAAATCCCACTTTTGGGCCAAGAAAAAGAATTCTACTAGTGATGGTGTTGTTGATGCAAAGGTGGTCTTAATTGCTCCTAGGAAAACAAACACACAACAACTATACATGCAACAACCAAACAATCAACCAACGATCAATGCTACAAATATCAGCATGGACAACAAAGAACAAAAAGTGCTCCCAGGCAACAATTCACTCCCTTAGGGGAACCTATAGAGGATGTGTTGAAGCAGTTGATACAGTCTAACCTTATCACACTCCCAAATTTCCCAAACTATCAAGATCCACAAGTATAACCTCATAGCTATAAAGATGATCATAATTTGTGAATTTCACCAATACAAAGGCCATAACACACAAAAAAGAAAAAAGACTCAAACATCTAATAGAGGATCTTATTGAACAAGGAGAGCAGTGCTGTCATAATAGTGGTTTACAATTCCTAAGAGGAATGAATTTTAGCTGAAATCACATATTTTTAAAAAATATAATGATTTAAGCCTTTAAAAGTTCCATTTTAAGGATTCCAATTGAAGAGGGTTTGATCAAATCACCTTAGATCAAAACCCCTTGGATAGAACCTCACTAGTTTTAAACCATACCTATAAATGTGTCTCCTTTACACCTATCAAAATGCTGATAAAAAATCACTTTTGATTTAGATTTTGGGGGATCAAATGAATTCATTTAAAATTTATTTCAAAAATTATGGTATTCCTCAGAACAAGCTATCCAATGAATATAATTTTAATATGTTTTAGTTTTGTTATGTATTTGTTTTTTAAGTTTTATTAAACATAGGTTTTTCATCGAAAATGAATTTCATTGTTCTTCACATGTGGAAAAATAGAAGATTATCAAAAAAAAAAATTGAAAAATATAAGTGCACCAAATATTGAAGTCCTTGATCCAACAAAAAAAATTAAATTTTGACATATACAAAAAAAGTTACGCGGTATATGGTTGCGATGTGTCTGAATTGTAATTTGTTTGACTTTGAAACTTGATTAAGGAAAAACTATTTAATAAAAAAATATCTAACTAAGTGGAAGCACTAGATATCAGAGTTACAAATCTAAATTTGAAAGAATTAGAATTTTATCCTTCATGGAAAAAATGTTATGCGTTATACGGTGTACGCCACTTTTTAAAAATGTTGTTTTCTGAAAAAGAACAATTTTTATGGGAGATGGAAAAAGAAGTGAAATTTGATTCCAAAAATTTTGAAAAAATATTTTTAGAATCTACAGACAAAATTTGATGAGACTCTAGTTTGCACCATCTTCAAATTCCTCACATTTTAGCTGCTATAGGTTCCCGAATGTGAAGATTTAGTTAAAAATAATAATTTCAGTGTCTAGTTTGGCCAAAAATTGTAAACCACTATTATGGGATCACCCAGAGATTGATGGAAATAAAAAATAGAGGAATGAAAATTTGAAAATTTACACAAACCCTATGCCTAATCATACAAAAGAAAAAGATTTAGGAAAGGAATCAACCTCAAATAATGTAAAACATACCCATGATACCATGATGGGACATATTTATTTATCACAACATGAGGAATCAGATATGTATCAACATACTATTTTAAAACAAATTCCAAACCCATCAACAATGTTCAGTAATATTTTGTACCGTAATGACATCAAGTGGGTCTTAGATTATAATATTTCTCCCACATATGATTTCATGATTGGGCATGTTGAAGAAGTTCCAAACAAGGAATAAATATCCATTATTGTACCCATACCCACTGACTATTGCTAAGAATATTTTACTGATGATATATCATCCACCGAAGGATCATGTCAAGAGGAGGCTCTTGAGGATAATGAAAGTTACTTCAAATTGAGTCAAGATCAAGAACCCCTATCCCCAGAGTTTGACCAAGAGCTAAGAGACATCTTCCAAACCATTTTAAACTCCAAAGCTTCCCCTGATATCACCCTTGAGATGTTTCTTTCTGATGGACATAAATTTTCTTCATCCAAAATAAGAGTCTCCCACTCTTGATATTCCTACACAAGAGAAAAAATGGTCGAGATTTTTCATTCTTATAGTGATTGTGCATCATTGACATCTTTTGAATCAACACCAACATCTTTTGAAGTAGTATCAATAGATAATTATGTCATAGAATTAGAGAAAATAGTTCATATTCCTGAATAGCCAAAACCCATAGCAATATCATGTGTTCATGACGAGTCATATTAAGTGGCTATGGATCAAAGGATACACTATCATGGCAAAGGATTAGGTATTGATAATACCTTCACAATGCTGGGGGAAATATTGTTTATAACAAACATCAACATATGGGGCACGAAGGATCCTCATGATGAAAATACTATGAACACTACAACTAGTCATATCATGAATTGTCATCCACCCATAATCTCATACTCAAATTGAGACCAATGCAAAAGGAAAGATTCCTATCAAAGAAAAGAGAAGATCATCAAAGAAAATAAAGTAGTAAATAAAAATGGACATGTCAATTACAAATGGATACCAAAGAAAAATAAAGAAAATCATCCCTCCAAAACTCCACTAGTCAAAGAAACTATGGGGAAAAATAAAAAATGGAAATGTATACATCAAATGCATCGTCAAATACAAAAGCAGGCTTCTCAAGAAAGGAACAAAGTATATCCACTCATTGGTCTTAATTCCACTCAAAGCTCTGTTGTCACCCATCATTTCTCATCTTCCCAAGTTTGGAGAGTCAAAGGTTCCAAACCATCTACCAATCCATCTCACATTCTTTTACAAATAACATCATACACTCTAGTCATGATATCCAATTCTCACATTGACCATGTGTTGGAAGATACCCTTCATCATAAGGATTTTGAAGGTACCATATTGTGATGTTCCCAAATAGACAAGGTTAATTCCGATACCGACAAGACAAATCAGAGTTCCCAAAATTTGCATTCAAGTGTGCATATCTTAGAAAAGAAGCTTCTTCAAGTAGAATATCATTGGCACATTATGATAGTGGCCTCTACATTAGTACCACAAGGTGGTTCAACATGAGGGTAACATTTCCAACAAATCTCAAAAAATAAAAAATAAAAAAAAAATCAAGAAAATAGTAAAAATAAAAATCATCATCCAGTAAAACCACTTTGGTGGCACTTTGGGAAAGTACTACATCAACATGAAAACCTGGAAAAAAGGAATCATGAGTAGAATCAAATGTCTATATGATCCTTCTTAGGCATAAGCATCACATCCTTGTCATGATAAATTCAATGTTCCCTCCATCCATCCAATTCAACTTTTATCTAGATATTCCAGTTTATCTTGATCTTGACAAAGATTAGGTGTATACTTCAACTCTACTCATGGAAAACTTGTGAAAATATATTTACCATTGTATCTCATGAAGTCCCATAACACATATCTAGAATGATAAAACTCTATTAAAATATTCGTGTATACATTACCTATCTTGGATTGTTCATTAAACTATGAAGCGTTGCTAGAAATTGAGGGGAGGTTCTTGCACTGTTGTTTTCAAATAACTCTTGATGCATGTATTTTATCTCACAACGTGACATCGACATCATGATCTAGGCATCGTTTACCTCAAATCTCATTGAAAATTCCAAAAAAATTCATAAAACATTCATTAGAAAATTCAAAACCACTTGCAAAATTAGAAAATCCAAAAACACTTGCAAAATTAGAAAATCCAAAACCACTTGCAAAATCAGAAAATCCAAAACCACTTGCAAAATAAAAAAAATCCAAAAACACTTGCAAAATCTTGTATAGCCGAAAATCCAAAAACATCTAAATTCTTGTATAGCTAAAATCCAAAAACATTTAGAAAATTGTAACTTAGTCAAAATCCAAAACATCCAAAACACATCAAAAATCCCTAAAACATGTCAAAACATCAAAAATCCAAAAAAAGAACCATGTCGAACTATAAGTCTCTGAGCTTGAACATAGGCAAAACCATCATTGATGTGCCCTCGAGACACCCTAGGCCAATCCTTTAGGAGTCCATCATAATAAACTAGTAATCCATCACGTGTTCATATCTTATCATCAATAAGTCAGGTCAATCAAACTATGAGTCTCTAAGCTTGAACATAGGAAAGGCCATCATTGATGTGGCCCTAAGACGTGCCCTAGGTCAGTATTTTAGGAGTTTGTCATAATAAATTGGAAATCCATCAAGTGTTCATATCTCAACATCAATAAGTCAAGTCAGTTGAACTATGTGGTCTCTGTGTGTATAGCGTAGGCAAGGATCACCTTTGAAAAGTCCCCAAGGCCCCTAGAATAGTCTTTTAGGCTAGGTTCTTGGTTGAAACTTAGAAAATCCCTAAACATTCAAATATCATAAAATCCTTAAACATTCAAAATCTCAAAAAACCCCAAAACATTTGAAAATTAGAAAAAAAACAAAAACATTGGAAAACCTTGGAAAACCCTAAATAGCCTCAAAATAATCGAAAACCAAAACATCCACATAAACTTTCAAAAAGATCAAAAACAACCTCAAAAATATTTTCAAAATACTAAAAACATTGAAATATTCTAGAAAATCCAAAACCTTCCATCCCATTTCACTTTCACTTGCAATAAACCTTCACCCATAATAAAGCAATCATCATCTTCAACCTTTGGTAACACAAATAGAAAGCAAGTATTGCAAGTCGTAAAGTGAGAACCTAAGTGACAAAATCTAAAGTCTAGGTCATATGTAAACAAGTTAGTGGAGTTTGTATCAATGGCCTATCACACACATAATCCTAAATCAAACCATCTGATAACATTTCCTAAGTATCCTTCTGACAATGGGCATCAACTTTAGAAATCACCTTAGCTATCTTAAACTGGCAAGAGATATAGATAACACTAGTTTTTTTTCTTTAATTTTTTCTTATGATTTATCTTATTGACTCATTTTGAGGACCTCTCGATGATGTATTAATGATTTAGAGCGAAAGGAATGGGGAATCAATCATTATCTTTCATTTGTTGTGTTTGTGGATATTCTTGTAAAATAATCTTGGCATGTATACATGCTTAGTTGTGTGTAGAGAGGTTGTTTGGAGTAGATTGTTGACTATTGTGTATGCTTTGGTTTGATATATTATAAACTTCTAAGCTACATTCCAACGAGATTTCCTTATGTTAAGGTGTGAACAAAAACTATCCTATCTATTTGCAGAGTCAAAGTCCATTACACTAGATACAACACCATCCTAGTTATCAATACCATGATGCATCATGTCTATGTGATATATAAAAAATAACAAATGACTGAAAATCTCAATCCTGAATATGAGAAAATCATCCATCTCATCACCATATCTAATAAAGTCTTGATGCATCATGGACTTGTTGGACTTTTGAATCAGTCTCAAAATCAATGGTCAAATCCATTATTCCTATTCTTTTATCTTTACTAACATTTCTATCCAAGTATCGAATTTATGTGATATATCAAAATGTACATGAGGCTACCCTTGGCTGATGATTATCTATACATCATAAAATCTGTCTACATTAGACATCTGTGCTTTCTAGTCCTCTCTGAGTTGAACTTATCCTGAACCTATATTTTACCTTTGTCGAGAAATCAACCCAAAATTCAAAAATTTTGCTTGATTTCTCGAGGGGGTAGGTAACCAACTTATTCCTTCTACTGGGGCAACAGTGGGGAATCCAAAAATAAAAATAAAAATAAATAAATATATATATATATATATATATATATTTATATATTTGATCTGAGCAGTAGTTTTATCTGAAAAAGCGTTATTCTTTGAACCAACGTAATAGGTACCTCACTTCAAAGAGGGGGAAAATGTAGACACTTAAAAATTTCTTGAATGATATACACACTTGAATCCAATATATTAACATCGCTTCATCCTAACATCCATCTTCTTTTTGTTTGTTAAATTATATAAGCCTAATTATTTAATTAAATGACTCATTTTCACCTATTAATCTAATTGACCGAAGTGGGTTAATTCACCCCCTCTCACATTGAAATTTCATCTAATTTAATTAAATAATGAAAATTATTTACTTTTAACCCTAAGTCCTCTTATTTAATTAAATATCATATTTGCATCCCCTTTTCATTAAATAAATCAATTATTTAATGAATATCCTAACATTCCTCATCTTGCACATTAAAATTTAGTTTTAATTAACTAAATTTCTAATTTCTCTCTCATCCACTTGCATAGGGAATATTCCAAAGGAATATTCTCCTATTTTCCTCCAAAAAAAGGTAATGATTAGTCCAAACAAACTTTGAAACAACTTTTTAAAGTTGTTGCAAAGTGTGTTTGTTTGCATGATTGTGAGCCCTTGATCTTTTCTTGATCCATGTGATCTTTGATTCACATCCAAATTCATGAGAATCCTTGATCCATGTTTCATCCTCCTTTCATTTGTGACCATTGATAGATAAAATCAATCTCATCCATTTCTTTTTCATTTAATCTCCATTAAATAATTATTTAATGAATATCATATAATTCCCCTAATTTGCATAATTGAAACTTTGTTTTAATTATTAAATTACTAATTAAATCTAATTCTCCCACTTGCAAGGGAATATTCCTCCTTGCACATTCCTCCAAAAGGAATATTCCCATGGAATATTCCTTCCCCTTTGCATAGTTTAATTTGGTTTTAATTAACTAAATATCTAATTATCCTCACCCATGAGAATATTCTCTTTCTTCACTCATTTGAAAAAAGGAATATTCCTCTTTACAACAAACTTTCAACAAGACTTCTTGTGCAAGTTTTGAAAGTGTGTTTGTTTGGAAGAATATGAACCCTTGATTCTTTTCTTGATCCATGTGATCATTGATTATCATCCATTGATGAAAATCCTTGATCCATGTTTCAGCTTTCCTCCAATTTCGACCATTGATTAACTTTTTTAATCTTAACCCTTCGTTTCTTATTTTTCCTCCTATAAATAGGTTACTATTTGGAGACAAATGGATCCATCTTTTAAGAGAAAACTTATGTTGTTAAAATTGCTTACAGTTGCACTCATATTTAGCACTTATTTAGCATCCTTTTAGCTTAATTTACTTGCATCATTAGCTTAAAACATCCATTAATGGATTCCATGATAACATAGGTGCATACATTTAGCATATTTTGTAATTAGGGTTTTAATCTTTTGACGCTTGCATACATTTAGAGTAGATTTGCATTCACCCATATTGATCATCTTAGCATTCATCATGTTAATTTAGCATTTAAATCATGTTTTATCACACATCTTTCATCAGTTTCATTGATTCTCTTTGATAGAATCGATTGAAATAATCCCATTATCCAAGAGATTGGGAAAGGGTAGCCATTCCACATCAATATGACACCACTCCCCTTATAGGATAAGTTTCAATGGATTAGAAAATGTGTTTTTGAAGATTTAATGATTTAATATGTTAGTTTTAATGGATTCTTGGTTTAGTTTATATTGGATGATCTTATTGAGACTGATATATAGTGGATTAAATATGTCTCAAATTCGTATAGATCAGGTGTAGTTAACCTATACTATGTCATTGGTCGTAGTAACATATTTGATAGTTAATATGATCATAGAGAGATGAGTTGAGAAAATGGTTTAAAGGGAAATTCAACTCATTACTAATTGGCTATAGGAATAGTAGTAATTATAAATCCACTATAATTTTACTTAAGATTAAATAAGTTAATAAGCCAAATCCCAAAGTTATTAAAATATATTAAACTTTCCTAACATTTGGAATGTGGTTAGGGGATGGCTTAAGGGGAGTTAAGAGGGTGGATTAAAGGACATGTAGTCAATTATTAATTTTCTATGGGTGTTCTAGTGAATCAGTTAACTATAAATCTACTTAATCATACGCTTACTAAACCAAATTCTAAAGTTGTTAAAATAAATCGTACTTACCTAATTTATGAAACATAGCTAAAGGATGACTTAAATTGAGTTAAGAGGATGGATTAAGAGGACATGAAATAACTTACTATTTTTTTATGACACAATAGAAAATCAACTAACTATAAATCTAGACTAAATCCTAAACTTATCTTTCCCTTGATACATTCTCTAGTGTGCTTACTTATGTAGGGATGGTTGTTGTATCATTAGATATGTTTTTTGAGGGAGAAAAAATCTTGTGTTGCATCTAGGGTTTCAATGACCAAATGTCTCAAAGATTCCACTCTTTAACTCTTATGCTCTTTGACTTTTTTAAAGTTGTCTAAGCTATCAAAATTTTGGTCTCTCCTATATTAATTCAAAGAAATGTAGATTTGATGTGAGGGAAGGGAAAATCCAATTAATGAGATGCAATGTGGATCACCACCCACCAATGGGAAAATGTGTGCTTCAATCCTCATACATGACACAACACTAGAAATAAGTTTCCATTTTTGCTCTACACATGTCCTCCACATTATTACCGTTATTGATATGGATGAAATTATGAAGAGAAAATTGTAGAATCCTCACAAATATATCAAAACAAATCTTAATTTCTTCATACTAAGATCACGATCCAATCTCTTATTTAATTTTTCCCTTATGAAGATTTTATAAAATAGACATGTTTGAATTATTAATAAATAGTCACAATAACACCCACCAAAGCTATATTTTATAGAAAATTTTAAATCATTACAATTTAATTTTTTTAAATAATTTAATTAATAAAATCAATTTATTACTATTTACATCTAAATTATAATTATAGAGACCTAACTCTCCACATAAACAATACTTATATTGATCACATAACAATTTTAAAAGGCTAAACTTAAACAATAAACAAACTAATTATAAAGACATCCAAAACCTCAAATAACTAAGAATCTGCTGGCTTCAAATTTAATATCAACTTAATTGAGATGTGACATTTATATTAGACCATTCACCAAGAGAAATAATGTAGATTCGTTGAAAAATAATTATTGTATTTGTTAGGACAATGCTTCATATATTGTGGCCCAGCTGGCGAAATATTTTAGTTAGCTGTTTGTAATGCACAAAGTTAAAAAGCAGAAAATAACTACAAATTTTGTTGAGTTCCATATTATTATTATTATTATGATAGGGCTTAATTTGATGGTTGACCATATCGTTCAAGCAATTTGTTTGTGACGGTTAATTACTTAAAGTTCTTTTAAAATATTTTTATATATAAATTAAGTATAAATATTAAAATATATAAATTAAAAATTTGATATTTTTAATTTATTTAATGTGAAGTAGTTTTTTTAAAAAAATAAAAATTATATTTTATAGTAAAAATGTTTAAATATAGTTACGTCAAAAGGCATCTATAGTGACATCCAAAATTTTGTATAATTTTTTTTAAGTTGCATTTAAAATGACAGACAAATATAAGTCATATGCAACTACACTAGATTTGATGAAACAAAAAAATCAAATAAAAGAGATTTGATGAAAAAAAAAATCAAATTAAAGAGATTTGATGAAATAAAAAAGAACAAATAAATAATAGAAATCATCAAATTTAAGTTTTGATTTAATTTATAGATTTGTTCTTTCAAATGATTTTAAATAATCATCAATATAGTTTTTCAAAGATGAAAAAATTACAATTGAAGATAAAAAAATATCATCAACAAATTTTTTATTATAAATATAATGAAAATATTCTTTTGAAATTTTTTTATCTAAAAATTATAAATTTTAGAATATATTAATTAAATAAACATTGATAAATGAATATTATAAAAATATGATTATAAGATAATAAAGAGACATAATTTAAATAAATAAAATAAAGTATTTAGTTATTAGTTTAATGAATAAATAAATTTTATTAAGTATGTTAAATTGATTGAAGTATATAATAGAAAAATAGGATATGATAGATGAGTACACTGGAACAAGTAAAATATGCATTTCATTATTTGCATAACTTTTAAAAATGTGGATCTACTATGTTGAATTTTTTAATGCAATTAATCTCTAATAATTTTGAGTCTAACAAAATGTTTAATCTTTTGTATGCAAGTACATGATCTCTAATAGTTCCTATTCTAAGTAATTGTTTGTCACTACTTCTAAAAATTCTTAAGAACTTCATTGTGTAGTCAAGATTTTGCATGCAACTAGGATAATTCCTTCTTTGTATCAAACCCTATAAAGATACCGATCCATGACTTCGAAAAATAATCAAAGACAACAAACAATCATGTAATATGTGCTAGAGTCTTGATGTATTGCTAATGTCATTGATAAATTATTCTTTTAAAGTTCTTTAATGTATGGAAGAGGATCAATTCATATATTTTCTAAATTTTTAAATGAATCAGGATCAACCATTAAATACAACTTCAAATATGTAGGTACAATGTTTCACACTTCAAGTTGGCACGTAATAGTTAAGTGAGGGGAAAACAAGTAGGTCCAACTTTGAATTTGAGATTTAAAATTTGAAGGGTCATTTTAATGATCATGTAAATGACCCATATCACTCCTACAAATAGTGGTTCTTACTTGGAATTGGAAATGTGTGACACTATACAATAAAACTAATTCTTAGGAATGATTTCAAATGGAGTTTAGTATGGATCAAGTTATATGCCAACTCTTAAGTAGAAACTAAGTCACTTGTACATTTTTCATTTCATAAAGAATAATCTAACCAAAGTGAATCCAAGATAAAGATAAAATTAAAAGGTATACAATTTTAACCATTACAATTTAATTTAATAAAAAAATACCAAAAAATATCTTTTATTAACCCAAATAAGATGTGATAGAAATATTCACTATCATAAGGATCTCTAAGTTTATTTAGGAAAAAATATAAGCATTTTCTAGGTTGTTTAGATATTATAATGCACATATTAACAAGGAAAAGACATTTCAAATCTTGATCAATGTACATTGAATGGTAAGGTTTTGCATATATAAAAAATAAACTACAAGAATAGGAGAATCTTATTAAAAAAAGAAAAGAAAAAACCATTGTGATAAGTATGTGATTCATGAGAAAAAAATGATGAGAAAATAAAAATTATGGATACATTAAAGCATTAAAATAGTGGGTTTACATCAACTTTGTTACTAATTCCAAAAAGGTTTAAAAGGAGTATTGTTGACTTCTTAAGCATATTCACTTATCTATTTTTATTTGAATAAATTGCTCACATATTATGATTTACTATGATTTCTTATTATTATTATTTTATACTAATTTTATTGAATTATTCACACTTCCTAAATAATATTATACATTTGAATCATATATAAATCAATTTTTACTAACTATTAATTAAATAATAAATATGAATCAATCAAAATTAATATTATAATATTTTAGTGTAATTTCTATAAATATTGTTAACAATAAGATATATTAACTCAACCATCACATCAAAATCCAATCTCTAAGAACATCAAAGAATCAAATCCAATGTTGATTGATAACCTTTTAGGCTGCAAGTCAATTCCCGACACTTGTTGATCTCGATTCTAATATTTATTGGAAAAGAGATAATTTTAGTGATCTTCTCATTAGACCTAAAATCCCTTTTCCAATGAAACAAATATTATTTTTATAAAAGTTATTAATGTTTTATCTAAATTACATATAATCATATTAAAGTTTTAAAAAAATATTAAAAATAAATTATGAAATTTTTAAATATACTAAAACATTTTATTATGGAGATGTTAGCATGTAAAAAATAAAAAAAAAATATTTATTAAATTTACATGTATAATTTTTTTTTAGGAAACTATTTTACATAGATAATGAGAGAGCTAGGCCAACAAATGCAATTTAGTTTGAATATTGAATCATGCCACATGGTATAGTTCTAAATGGAGAAATATCATGAATAGTGATTAATCTAGACCAAGTGAAATTATAGTGGTGGTTAGCTAGTTTATTAGTGTTGATTAATATATCTAATATGTTAAACCAAGTGTTTATTATTATTGGAGTAAAATAAGGAAATCACCTAATTAATTAATTAATCATTATATAATTAATTATCTCTTTTTCAAATTTATTACACTTAAGCTAAACTTAAGAATGATTTCCTATTTTTAGGTCATGTATTTTTTTATTTCATATCACGTAGGATAAGGGTAGTTGCCATGATCTAGTTTAATCCTCATGTAAGTTTCATCTAGGGTTTTTTTTTCTTTTTCCTTTTATAAGGATTCATAATTGATTATTGTACATCCAATCCAATATCCATTCAATACAAAATCTCAATTATTATGCTTTTTGGATCAATTCAATTCTAAATTTTGGATAGAAAATTATTGTTTTTTCTATAAACGTGATAGCTATTTTGGATGTAGGTATTTTTTAAGAACTATGTGGTTCAACAAATAACTCTAAAAATTATTTCATATTTATGCACGATCTATATAAGATATAGAAAAATGTGTAAAATTGTAAGGAAAACACTTTTATCTCTTACAAAATTCATTTTAAGTCAACACATATTATTGACATAGTTTATACAAATTACCCTAAAACATTATAATAACTTTATAATATTGATTAAAATTTAGATAAAATTTATTTACATAATAGTTTATATTTAATAAATTTGAATAATTCAATAAATTTAACATAAAAATATAATGGTGAGAAATAATAGTAAATCATTAAATTTGACAAATTCATTGAAATAAAAGTATATAGGTGAATATGCTTACAAAATCAACCAACACTCTTTTTAGGCTTTTCTTTGCATGTTTGGTTACTGATAAGGTTCACCTAAACCATATATTTTGATGCCTTAATGTATCCATAATTTTTATTGTCTTTTTCTCTCATTAATCTAATACTTATCAAAATGGTTTTTATTTATTTGTATCTTATACTCTACTATAAGATTCCCTTATTCCCATGCTTCATTTTTATATATGTTAAACCTTTGAATTCATAGGCATTTACCATGAGTTGAAATATCTTTTTATTTTTAATAAGTGCATTATAATATTATAAAAAAATTAGAAAATGTTCAATATTTTTTCTTGAATAAATTTATGTCATTTTTAACATGTGAGATTCTTATGATTGTCATGATGTCTTATCACATCTCTTTTACGTTAGTAAAATTTTTAAAACTTCTTTTATATTGGTGTTCCTATTTTTCTTAAATTAAATTGTAATGTAAAAATTGTCTATTTTGTAATTTCCCTTAGTGTTTTGGATTCATTTTGGTTAGATTATATTTTATACAATAAAAAGTACAAGTGGCTCACTTTCTACTAAGAGTTAGCACATATCTTAATCCATACTCATCTCTATTTGAAATCATTCATAACAATTGGTTCTATCTATTATGTAATTCATTTCCTTTCCCAAGTTAGATCCACAATTTGTGGAAGTGAGTTAGGTCACTCACATGATTGAAAAAATAACCCTTCAAGTTTTAAATATAAAATTTAAATTGGTCTCACATTTTCCCCCTCACTTAGCTATTATGTGCCAATTTGAAGCATGAAATGCTTTACGTGCATGTTTGGAGTTGCATTTAGTGGCTAACCTTGATTCATTTAAAAATCTAAAAAAATTATGAATTGGTCATCTTTTACACACATCAAATAACTTTAAAAGAATCATCTAGTAGTGATATTAGTACTACATCAATACTCTAGGGTATATTGCATGACTAGTTGTCTTTGATTATTGCTCAAATTCATGACTTGGTATCCTTATAGGATTTGATACAAAAGAGATTATCCTAGTCACACACAAAATCTTAACTACACAATCAAATTTTTATGTAAATTTAGACAATTTCTTAGAATAAAAACTATTAGAAATCACATTTTCATAGAAAGATGTAAACAATTTATAAGACTAAAAACTATTAAAAATCAAATTTTCATGGAGAGATCATATTGGTGACTATATTCAATAATTACACATGGTAAATCCACATTTGTAAAAATGTCCAAACAATAAAATAAGTATTTTACTTATTCTAATATATTTTCCCATCATATCCTAATTTTCTATTATATAAATGAATAAACTTGTCACTTTAGCATCATTCTTCATTAACCTAAGAACCAAATACTTCACTTTATTTATTTATTTGTTCATTAATCTAAAATCCAAGTACTTTATCTTATTTTATTAAGATGTGTATATATAATACATTTGATTATTTTATATTCATATTTGAAAAAATATATATTTACCTATAATTATTAATTATTTTACCCTCAAATTTATGGAAAAAATATTTGTTTCTTTTATTTTATTAAGATTATTTTATGCTCATATTTTAAAAACAAATATTTATCAATACTTATTAATTATTTTATCCTCAAATTTATGGAAAAAATATTTGTTTCTTTAAGCAATGAATGTTTCCTTTGATTCCTTGTGAAGAGAGGTGATAATATGAACTACTATGAGGAATTAATATGAACTAATAAAATTATAATGTTATAGATAAAATATTTTCAAAAAATGTTTCAATTTTATTTATGCATATAAGATTATTTATTGATGGTATTCTTTTATATTCAATTATAATTTTATCTATCTCTCAAAAGTTATATTCATGAATATCAATATGAACTAATAAAATTATAATGTTATAGATAAAATCTTTTCAAAAATTGTTTCAATTTTATTTATGCATATAAGATTATTTATTGATGGTATTCTTTTATATTCAATTATAATTTTATCTATCTCTCAAAAGTTATATTCATGAATATTTAAGATCATTTGAAATGAAAAAGTCCATAAATTAAATTAAAGTTTAAATTTGATGATTGTATAATCATATTTGAACATTGCTGTTGTAAAATATAATAAAATTTTTAAAAAATAATATTATATGAAAGAAAATAAATAAATAAATTATCAAATTTAATATAAGATACTCTTAATATTTGGAAAATAACATTCTTACTGTACAAAAAATTGCTTAAAAGACAGGGTAAACTGTCAAAGTTAAGCCCTACCACAATAATATGGAATTGCACAAAATTAGTTAATATAACTCTGCGCGTTACAACGGAAGCAAAGATAAATAAAATCGAAGTTCTGAGGGTGGCAGTGCTCTCATCACTGTGGAACACATCAACTTCATTCTACATGTCATCTCATTACAAAAGCTTTTGCAAGCTTGGCCACAGTCTGTTCATCGTCCAAAAAGACAATATTCCTTGTATTTATTTTTCAATGAATCTGCATTATATCTCTTGGTGAAGGGTCTAATATAAATGTCACATCTCAATTATGTCGATATTACATTTGAAGCCAGCAGGATCTTAGTTATTTGAGGTTTTGGATATCTTGATAATTAGTTTGTTTATTAATTAAGTTTAGCCTTTTAAAATTGCTGGGTGGTCAATATAAGTAGTGTTTATGTGGAGATTTAGGCTTACTACAATATAACTACTATTTATGTGAAGAATCCAACTAAATTGTATAAACCTTTTAAGCTGTAATGACCCAAATCTTACAATAAGATTCTGTCTTCAGTGGCCTTTCAATTTACAATAAGACTTAGTCTTCAGTGGGCTGTCAATTATGAGATTCATAGGAAGGAGTTAGGTGGTCTTTTAGGATAGATAACGATTTGCTGATGCTCTATCACATATTTAAGTGAATGGGCCATAGCTGAAGAAGCACCATTATGACCACCTACCAATAATTCAAACATGTATGTTTTTCTTTCCAGAGAAGCTGTACTTCAATTAGTATTATGTGTTGTGAAATGTTCATTAATATGGTCCATGAAAAGGATTTTAAATATCTCTTAATCTTTTTTGTGACTCACAAAATTCAGTTTGGATTTATGTTACAACGAATATGATATTGATTGAATGGATAGTTTAGCGACTCTCCACGGGGTCAGAATTAAATAAGAGGTCGAAACATGAGCTGGGTATGAAGCGATTCAGATCTGTTTGGATATATTTGGGAGGATTCTACCTTTTTCTCTTTATGATTTCATTCATATCAATAACAATAATAATGCGGAGGATATGTATAGAGTAGAAATGGTCTCATTTCCAGTGCTGTTGAAGCTCACATTTTGCAATTGGTGGGCGTTGATCCACGTTGCATTTCATCAACTGACCTTGCCCTTCCCTCACGTCAAATCTACATTTATTTCCATGAGTGATCACTGTTTAAATTCACAGCAGTCTTTTTGTTTTATTTCTTCTAAAACTGGCTGGGCTTAACCATTATTTACCTTCACAGTTAAATATGTTTATAGGTTATAATTTATTTTAAATAAAAGATGTATTGTGTTTGGTTTTTACTAGTGATTCAGTGAATACAGTTAGATTTGGAAGTGATGATAGTGTTAGTTTGTTATGTAAATTGTAGTTAGTTTAAAGTAGAGACAAATGTAATTGTGAAAGATGCATTCTTTTGTACTATATTCAAATGAGCTGAACACTTCTGATTAAGTAAGTAATAGACAACATCATCATACCATTCGTCAAGTGAAACATCTTGAAGGTGATATTGTTGCGCTATAAGATCTGGACCAGTTTCAGCCATTGTCCTAGTCAATGCTTGACCTCTTACTAACTTCATTGGATGTATCTCTATATCATACTCTTGTAGCATGGTTACCCATTTGGCTCTTCTAGATCACCTAGCTCATTCTGCATCAACAAAAGCTTGACTTCTGGATCAGGAACAATTGCAAACACCTTGTTCCTTAAAATATAGTGCCTAAATTTCTTTACACCACGGACCAATGCATAAGCTTGTTTCTCCACATTAGGATATATCAATTCAACGTCCTTCAATGGAGAACTCATAAATGAAATGGGATGTTCATCTCCTTCTAATGTTAACATACTAGTGCAAGAATGCTCTGAAGCAAATGAGTATATATTAGAATGGATTAGAATAGTCTGGACTTACCAAAACAAGAGCCTGAACTATGGCTCTCTTTATTTCCTCAAATGCTTGCATTGCTTGAGAAGTTCATTCTACCTTTGAATCTTGTTTCAACATTGCATGCAAAGGCTTAACAATCTCAGCAAAACCAGTAATAAACTTTCTAACAAAGTTGATCTTTCCAAAAAATGATTTCATTTCTTTCTTATTGGCTGGAAGATGAACTTTCAATATTGCCTAAATGTGCTCAGGGTCAATGGAAATGCCATTCTCTGAAATAATGCAACCCAATAGCTTGCCTTCTATTACTCCAAAAATGCACTTCTTTGGATTTAAGGAGATACCAAATTCCCTAAACTTTTAGAATACCTTGCACAAATCTGAAATGTGGTCTCGTCTCTTCTTCGAAAAAATACTTACATCATCCATATAAATGATGATGCATTTACCAGTCAAATCCTTGAATGCAATGTCCATGGCTCATTGAAAGGTAGCTCCAACATTAATCAATCCAAAGGGAATTCTCATGTAGGCAAAGGTTCCCCACTTTGTTGTGAAGGTTGTCTTATGCATATCCTCATACTGGACCATTACCTGATTATAACTTGAATATCCATCAAGGAAAGACATCATTTGAGAGCCATTAATGATATTGAATACTTCATCCAATGATGGCATTAGGTAATTATCCTTTTCAGATGCATGATTCAAATTCCTGAAGTCTACACACAACCTAATTTTTCCATTCTTTTTGCGTACCGAAACCAATTTTGCTACCCAAGTTCAATGCATAATAGGAAATATAATACAAGCGAATAGCAATTTTTGTACCTCTTTCTGGATGATAGGTTCTAGTAATGCATTAATTGGCATGTGCCTCTATTTGAATGGCTTTGTATCTAGTTTAAGGGGAATAGTATGTGTGATGATTGGTGTATCATATGTTTTAAGCTATTCATAGCTCCATGCTATGATATCTCTATATTGGCGCAATGCATTGATTATTCCTTCTTTTTCCTCTGAGGTACAAACATTCCCAATGAAAACATTTTTAACCTCTTCTTCAGTACCCATGTTATGTGTGTCACACTGGCTGTCTACTAAACCCTTTCTAGCTTGTTGTTTCTGAGCTCTTATCCAATCAAGATAAAAGATCCTTTCAAATTATACCATACCTCTAGGAATTGTGTTGGTATTTAAACTAATCACTCCTTCCATGCCCAACTCTGCTTCTTTTGGTTATACTTTGTCAATAATCTAAGAAGCAAAAATGTCTCAACTAGTAATGAAATCAAAGATATGTTTATCATCTTCAAATACCTTGAAATTGGTCACATTATTTGGTACTGACATAACTGGACTGAGCTCAACAGTGAATCTCTTCAAACTTGATAAAGACAAAGGCTCTAAAGTACTTGCAGCTTAGGCCAAAGCATCAGTAGTCTAGTTTTTACTTCAAAGAATCAACTAAATATTGAAGGCATCAAATCCTTCTATTAAATTCCATACCTTGTGTGTATAATTTGTTGTTCTTCTATCATGGAATGAGTATTGCCTTCTAACTTGCTTAATTACTAGCTCTGAATCCCTAAAAACTTGCAAAGCCTTAACTTTCTTCCTCAAAGCCATTAGCAATTCATGAATCAAAGCTTCATACTCTGCCACATCGTTTGTACAATGAAATTGTAATCTATGTGCAGCAAAAAATGTCTTACTTGTTGGATTGATTAGCTCGAAGCCTACACCAACTCCCTGCTTTGATTTAGAACCATCAAAATGTAGAGTCCAGAACTTGGTGGAACTTGTACCTTTCATCTTCACTATACAAATTTCATTTTTGGACAAGGGGTCATTCTTCAGATTTTGCTGTTCATCTTCCAGTCGATTCTAGACTTCCTAAATATCAATCCTAACTATTGGTGGTGGATTAATATGTCTCTTGATTTGATCAACAGTTGTCTGGCAAAGGCAAAATTCAAGTTCTGAATGTGATGCATCATGAACTCTACACCAATTAGACAATGATAACTCCTTGAAATCCATTCTTCTTCCAAGATTAATTTGATCTTCAACACATTTATGAATGAATTCTTGAAAACTCTCTAGCAAACTAAGGTTACTATAATCTTGCAAATCATCATCATCAGGCTCAACTACTGCCTCTATGCTACTAGAGAACTGAGTTAAGTCTTTAGGTGCATCATGTAGGATTAAGACTTCTTTTGTTTCCTCTATTCTTCCATGGTTGTAGCTAAAACATAGTTTCAAAGGTTAGTTTTAGAAAACAACACTTCATTTGTTGTGTTCTGATATTCAGTGATCAGGAACTTTAATCTAGGCTCACATTCAATCTTAATTTGATTTGGTATTCCTTTCCATGGGAGCCACATATGTGAATGCTTAGTAGAAATGTAGCAATTGAGTGCTCTTGTGAAATATCTACCTAAAATTATCCCATAAGCATATGGAATATCAACTACTTAAATGTTGATTATTTGTTGCACCCTTAGATCTAATGCAATTTTCATAGGGATCCTAGTCAATTCACTAACTACACTCACCTATGTCTTATCTAGTTGAGTAACCTTTTGTTGAGAGGGAGCAAGAGTAATACCTAATGATTTACAAACTAAAAATGGCATAACGTTTGTAGAGGCCCCAAAATCTAGCAAACAATTGTGCAAATTTTTACCAAATATACAAACAAAAATCAAGGAGTTTCAAGCTTTCCTTGGAATAGGCTCACCGGAGTATCTTCCTGAGGCACTTAATTTTGATCTTACTCCTTACTCCTATATGTTGTGTGGTCTCACAACAAGCCCCAAGAATGTAAAGCTTGGGGACCCAAGTGAAAACTAATGCTTATGGCAGGTGTTGGCTAGAGGAAGAGTTCACCAGAAGGTAAAAGTTAAAGGATTTTTTTTTAAGTATTTTGTGATTCAAGAGTACCAAGTACTGAAAACTGGGTATCAGGAAGCCAGAGATGTAAAAATGTTAGTGCAAATTTTTGAGTGCAATGTTCTGGTCTGAGAGTAGAGGTCTAATAAAATGAAGTTCCGGTAAAATTCGAGGTCCGAGAAAATTTCTTGGTATCGAGTACTGGGTACTGGGTGACAGTGTTAAGTTTAAAAGGTTAAATGTTTAATATTTCCCAAAGGTCTAGAGGTCCAGTAACTTGATTGGGATAGAATAATTATGTGAGAATATGATATTTTAAAAAGTGTGATATTTATGATGGTTTAACATGATGATTTATTAATAATGATTTCATTTTCATGAGAGTTTTATGAATGTTTTAAAAAAGGGATTTGATGTTTGAAATTTGTACTTGCAGGAGAAGCAAATTGTAATGCAATATTCAGGTATGGATGGTTAGGAAAAATAAGGTTGCGAATAGATCCAATGGTGTTACCAAGTTCGACAGTACACTTTGGAAGCTCATGCAGGAATAAAGTTCGATGCAAAGAAGCACCAAGTATCGGGAAACCGAAAACCTTGGTATTAAGCATGCAACGAAAGAGTGTAGTCATTTTGGGGATGATCCATTCCTCAGAATGTTCAATCTAAATCTGAACCTGGATGTAGGAACAAAATGTCCACTTAATCATTCTGAATATATAGGAAGTTCCTATATTTTGTTTGGTTCCAAGATGGAACCTTGATAATAAGAAGATAAAATAACCGAAGGACATTAACATGCTAAGGAAGGTTGACATCCGTTGACTTCGTTAGCAACTCTCTTTCCATTTGTCATATTCCACGTGCTTTATCATGATTCATCCCTTGGATTTCCTCTCATGTACTTGTCTTATCTTCCATGTGTCTTGTTCCTATAAAAGAACAACAAATGTTTCATTTTAAGTTAAGTTCATAATTTGTGGATGTCGAAAGATCCAAAACTTCTTTAAGTTTTGTTCTTTTTTCTTGTTTTTTGAATCATTCTGGATTAAAAACTTGTATGCACATAGAACTGATCAATATCGAAGCTAATTTGAAAGCTACCAACGGTTATCTTTTTTAGTTGGTTGTTTGTTTAGCTTGACAAGAATGTATGTTGCTCCATTTAAGGACCTACATATAGAACCTACTTGGTATCCAAATTAAATTGCCTTCTTTAAAAGCTCACACCATTCTATGCCTAGGTGTGAAGAAATCTAGTAAAGTATAGAGTGGTTTTTTTTTTATTTGGTTAATTCTTGGGGCATGCATGAATAATACCTAGGAGCTCTTTTAGTTTTCAAGTATTTTTTATGCTTTGTTTTAGATTAGATGTTTCAATTTCAGAAAATGTACCAAAAAAGAGATGAATGAATGGAAATTTATTGCAAATCTTTTGTTTCCATTATATTGTTGAATGCTTAAAGCTAAATCTACTTAAGTGATAGAAAATTTGTTTGGAATTCATGAAATATTATTGCATATTTGTCGATTTCATGAAATTATCTAATAATCAACCCAAGAATATCTTTCATTGAACCTTATGATTCCTTTTAGAACTGGAAATTACCATTTACTGCTCGTGATTAGCAACATTGTCACAACGAACCCTGATGTGAACCTAGTATGGTCAAGACCTAACTTAAACGAGCCTTGGGATTAATTTGAGTTAGCCTAAAGATTTAGGTTGTCCTAGTTCAATCTTTCAAGTAAAGATAGGTTCCTACAGTCTATTTGTGAGGATTTATTTGCACTATTGGTGTGCAACTTAGATCATGATCAACACTATCCTTAGTTTGAACTTGAACTTGATCCTTTATTGGCTGCTTGACTTGATCTTTTTTTGGTTGTGAATCACTTACAGGTGGGTAAAAGTAAATTTTCTTGCTGCAGTATTTTGTGAGTATTTAGAAGGTACAACTTCATCTAAAGAACTTAAAAAAATAGTCCTAATTGTGGAAACTCTTAATAATTCAAAATAAAAGAGGCTACCCTTTACCTTCTTGAGTTCTTCAGTGACATACTCACCCATTTTTATACACTCATTTCTAGTTGGTCATTTCTAACTTGAAATTCTTTCTTTCCTTTGTTAACATCAGTCTTTCATCCCTTGGAAGAATCATATTGTGCTCCTTTAGAATGATATTGCATTGGAACCCTTGGATAGGAAGGATTATTGCTTGTATTAGGATTAGGAGGTGTGTTGAAGTTATTTGGATGGGTAGTAGTGAAAGGTCCTTTAGCCTATCGATTTCTCAAATCATAAGGTCTGGTGCACTGATGAAACATCAACACCTCCTCCACTCTTGATTCTTCTTCATCTAGTGGACCATTATCAATAGCATCACCATTCTCAAATAGTTGGGATATAGATTCCCCATTGTATACATCTTCCATTCTGGCACCACTTTCTACTGACTATTCTTTGGGCTTATTCTCTTCACTTTGTGGAAAAGGAGCATGGTTCAACACCAAAATTGAATCGTATAAATCTGAAGGCACTATTTCATTTCCACTTGAACCATCATTACTAGTGACTTGTTGGACCTCCATCTGGAATATTGCAGCAGTAATTTTGAATTTTGTACAATCTAATTCAGAATGTTGATTTGTCTTATGAATCCTACACCATCCAAAAAATGCACCCTTAGCTAGATAGACTCCATTTGATGACTTCTCTAGATTGCTAGGTGGGTTCAAAGGTGTTGGAACTCCCCCATTATTAGGCCTTCTATTCCATTTTTTTGTTTTCCTCAAAGTTTGTCTCCTTTCAAAAAAAATCTTGATCCTTGTCCTCTTTCAAAACCTTGTCTAGAACCTAGAGAAAAATATCGGTTACCTCAATTGTAATTAGACTAAATACCCCTCTGCGAAAATAATAATTGATTGTTATGATTTCTCAAATAAGTAACCTTTGTGGATAACTGAACTTCACCTATTCTACTAATTCATCTATCCTCTCTTTTTCAGTACTACTCTGTACTAGGGAAGATTTTTGCAAATAAACAAGATGTGAGTTAGAATTTTTTGGATGAGGCGACACTTTAGAATTCTATAAATATGTGGGGATATTGGTTTGTTGTTGGGGATATATTGGCAGGCTAGAACTTTGCAAGTAGCTTGGAACTAACTGAGCTTGACTCATTTATGGTGGACCTAGATTTGGGACTAATGGTAGCTAAGGAGTTTGATTCATTAGGGATGTCTAATTTTCTAGAGCATAATTTAACCCCCGAATTTTCCCAAAATTAGCAACGAGTTCTGATGATGGAAGAGGTCCTGCTAAGTGTTGTCCCAAATAAGTACTAGCCTTGATTTATTTTGCATATGCATCTATTAAGGTGCCTAGGGGTTGATGCATCCTTTTAACTAATGCAGAGGTGAGATTATCTAATGTATCATAATAGACAGCCTTGGCAGATGCATCATTAATAACATATGGATCATGCAACCTACTATAAGCGCAATGAAATCTATTATTGAATGAACTTATATAGGCTCATTGACTTCCCTTTTAACTGAAATAAACTACCTACACAATTTATTGGGACTGATAGGGATTTTAAATTTTTGCAAGAAAGCATTTTCCATTTGACCCCAATTAGTAATTGAACCAACATGTAAGTTATTATACTAGTAAAATGCTTCCTCACCCATCGAGTATGGAAAGATCCTACATGCTACATCCTCATGAGCAATCTGGTTTTCTTGAAGAGCAGTTTGGAAATTCCTAATATGTTCTTCAATTGTCCTATTGGGATCATTGACATGGAACTTAGAGCAGAAATTCTTAGGATTTTTAAGCATGGCATGATAATTATTGAATGATATGGGTGAGGTTTTATTTGCTAAGAAATCCATTGGTGGAGGTGGAGGTGCTAAGGGATCATCCACAACAATTTGTGGCTAGGATACGATAGTAGGAGTGTGCTTAGAATTTGAAGATGAAGTAGATCAAGCAGATGATGGAGAAGATGGAGGTAAAGGTCTGATGGGTATGGATGATGAAGCTTCCCCTTTCTTAGCCCTTTTATACTTGGTAGGAACCTTTAATTCCTGCAAATATCCCTTGTCATCTATAGACCTAGTTTATCTATGAAACCTTTGAGGAGATAATGATGACCAAAGATGGTAAAACTTTGTTCAATGTAACCTTCCTTCTACTGCCATTTCTGTTGATGGTGTTTTTAGCACTGCAACACATATAGAATACAAGTATCCTATCTCTCTTGAAAGGTAAATTTCTATCAGTGAGCCTCAAGAGACAACATCAAGGTCTCTAATGTCAAGTCTTGATAATGCACAAACAACTCAGTGATGATATGATTTGTTGGTTAACACAAAGGGAATTTATAGTTAAACAAAATACTAAAGCTCTTAGATCAACAAGATCTAAAAATGAAAATAAACCCTATAATTTCCTAGATCTATGGTCTGGAAATTATCTTTTCATCAAATATAACAATTTAGTGATGCTTTCAATTCCTAATAATAATGATCTCAAAGAAATATCAAAAAATAAGGGTTTAAGAAGATTTATAATCTAAATTCAAGATCAATCATGAAAATAATAGAGCATTCAATGTGGACCAATCTTCATAAAACATTTTTTGCTTAATCAAGATCAAATATACAATATAACAGAAACGGTGCGATCTCTAAAGGTATAAAATATTTTCAAACTATGAAACATCCAAAAATTCACCCAAAATGGCATGAAATGCATAAACATCCACAATTGAACTATTGCAATGAGAATAGGCCCAAACTAACTTTACACGACAACTTATGATCAAAAAATTGCTAAAAGTATGGACTAAAGATTCCTCAAACACCTTAAACACTTTATCATAAACATGAAAGAACTACAACTAACTCTAATCTAAATCTAAATCTAAAACTTTAATCAACTAAGAAAGCTTTGAAACATAAGAACCATGCACATAGATGAAACAAAATAGAAAAGAGCACTAGAATCAATGTCTTTTCTTGTATTCACTTCACCAAGATTTTGCAACAATTCTATGATCAATCTTTACAATGATGAGAGATCTCCAATATATAGATTTTTTATGAACATGTCGGCCTAGAGGAAATTAAATTAGGGCTTCTAACTTAGGTCGGCCAAAATAGGTTGGCCTTGGTATATTTTTTTCCCATTTAATTTTATAATAAAATATTAAGAGTTTGACCTAAAAGATACATCAAAATTAAATGAAAGGCCTTTTGGTACAAATCTTTATGCATGGTCGACCTGAAGATCCAGCTAGCTGATGAGGTACAAAATTCAAGGTGATTATGCTTGGTCGTACAAAAATTTCTTAGACTTTACAAAATACCCTATCCTTGAGTCAACTTGATCAGGAACCAAAATAACTTTCAACCTTGCCTTAATTGATTTTCTTGTTCATATTTAACTAAGACTTTACTCCAATCCATTTGCATTTACTGATATTTATCCAAATTTGAAGTATACATAGCTACATCTTCCAATTGATTTGATGTTATGGGTCCATCCTCAACTGGTGAATAGACTTCTCACTACCATTTCTTTAACTGGTCAATTTTCAAATTCTTCTTGCCAAAATTTTCTCTTCATGCTACAATCTCTAAAAATGAAATACAGCTATTTAAAATATCTTTCAAATTATTTTAGATCTTTGAAACTTTCTCTAAATATTTACTCATAAGCTCCCTTTTTATTTCAAATGATTATATCCATTCTCTAGGCTTACTTACATCCCCATCTGCAAAGATATCTTCCTTCACCAACTTATCCTTTGATAATTCAATTATCTTCATCAATTTGGCAAAAGAAGCATCATATGTTCCCTTACACTCTTATGTTGGTTGTTGTACCTCATCCAAGAAAGAGGATGTCTTCTCATATACATGTAAAAATTTCTAAATCAAAATATCTCCCTTCTAAAAAACATCATTCATCCATTGTTGAGTGACTTACACAGAGGTTTTCATTTTCTCAATTTCATTGATAGCATCTTTGGAAAACAAGTTGACACCAAAGGTAGAAGTACCCACACCATCTTGTGCTTGAAATGGTTTCACCAAGTGTTGGATATACTTTTCTAATTCTTCCACTTGTTGTTGCAGCTTCTCTTTAATTTTGGTTTCATTATCTAACCTTTTTAAAATTGCATCCATGGACTCTTTTAGATCTTCATCTTCTTACTTCTTTTTGGATGGACCCAAATTGATTTTTTCCACTTTGTAGTTAGAGGAAGTGGCTTCATGTTTATTCTTCTCAATAATAGATGTAGCAACCTACAATATTTTGTTATTAGTTTCATCTCTAGATATCCTAGAAAGGGTCTTGGCCTTTTTATTCTCTTTAGTTTTTCCTAGATTTTCTAAGAAACTACTCCAATATGGTGCTACCTCCTCAACCACCACTAGTTTGAGCTTCAAACTCTCCTTCAACTAGTTAGGAGCAGTAGACTCCTCCATATTAATTTCATTATGAGGACTATTTTTCTCTCCATGATCTTCTAGTTGATTTGTCTCAATATTCTCTTCCTATTTTTTCTCCTTATATTTTCCTCATCAAATTGATGTGTTTCCTCTTTCCTAGGCAATTTAGAAGGTACCTCCTCTATCCTTTCAGGTTCTTTCTTTTCTTCATTATCTTGACTTTGTACCTCAAATGTTCTATGTTCCAATTTTATCTTGAGGTTAATAAGATCTCCACTCTTTGGAATTTCTAACTCCTTATTCTTGTTGTCCTTGCTCTTGCTCCTTGGAAATATTGACTTCATCCTCTGCTACCTTCCTTCCTCTTTCTCAGAATGCACATGTTGGGGAGGCAATTGAGGAGGAGTACCTTATGTGAAAATCTCTTTAATATTTTCACCTTCATTAGCAAGTGGTTGATTGGTAGTTTCCTTTGCTTCTCCAACCACTTGCATAGTATTTTCCACTATATTATCAACTTCAGAAGGAGAAACCCTAGGTTTAGGAGAATTTCTCCAAACATATACCTAACTCCTCTCCCCATAACTCTCTACCTCAATTTCTTTTGCTTGGGTTGCACCTTCTCCACTATTCTTAGTTTTCTTTGACTTCTTTGAAGGTGAACCCTTATCTCCTTTAACAAGTCTTTTTTTCTTAGATGGTTGAGCCTTAGTAGCTCCTGTAAATGATTATTTTGGTTTGCCCCTCACAATGCTTTGCTCCTCCTAGGGTTTTTCACCTAAAAAAAGAAAGGGGATTGGGTGGGGGACCAAAATGCAAGGGCTTACACTCAATACTAATGCTAATGAGATGTATTATGTCTAATTAAGATATCCTACTACTCTGATATGAAATTGAAATGATCTAATGATGCAAAACTATGAAAATGTGAAGTTCTAGAAAACACAATGTGATATGTAGAAATGCCTAAGAATGTAACTAAATACTACAATAATAGAACTAAATGAAAGAGATGCAACTGGAATCAGAAGTTTGATGTTGGCAGATTATGGAATCCTAAAGAATTTGACTAGAATGTTGACCGAGACACTTAGGCTAGTCCGAGCGACTTAGTCCCAGTTTCAGGAAACTTTGTCGGGACATGAATCTGTCAAATGGGTATCTAGAAATGTCAAAATCAATTTCCAGACCCAGAAGCAGGACTAATTTCCCCCTAGTAGTCTCAGGTCTACACTTCCTTTTCTAACAAGTGTTTGTACTTAATTCTGTAGGAAACGAGGCAGAAAGTCTCTCCAAGCTTGAAATAAGGTGATGTTCACTTTATTGACTTGATGCACTTTTTAATCACTTTTCAACACCTATTGCTTGACAAATCTGCATACAAAAGTCACATGCAAAAAGGGGAAAAATGGTTGGGGGTTAGAGAATAGGGGTTTTCCTTGGTCAAACCCCACTAAATGGTAATCAAACCCTAAACAATGAAATGAGATGAAAAGAGTGATAAATAGATAACGTGCAAATGTCATAAACTTACCACACCAGTGGTGCTCAAATTTGAAGATATGCAATGAAGAAATCCAATAGCTTGACTTGATAATGCTTGATTTGCTTGAATGCTTAATGAGTGAAAGAGATTGTATGTGATTTGGAGATAGATGATTGTAGGAGATAGGAATTGTAAAATGAGGTGAAAAACACTTAGTTATACTTGATTTTACTAAAATTTCTCAAAAGTAACACATCACAGGTCGATCTTGAGGGTTAGAGGACAAAATTCTGCTAGAAATTTAAAATAATTTTGTGTTTTGTGCCAAAAAGGACTAAGTCACCCCTATGGGTGACTTGGTCCCACTTAAGCAAGTTAAGTGGGTGTCAGGAATTTTGGGGCATTAAAAGTTGTCCAACAGGAATATCGTTAACAACACACTTGAAAACGGTCGGAAAGTGTATTAAGGGGTCATTTAGACATGAGAAAGGGTTGAATTAGTGAAATTAAGCCTAGAAAAGCATGAAATCTTGTTACAAGAGTTTACAACACTTCAAAATAGGACTTAATAAGTGATAAAAAGGTGACTTTTAGGTGAATTGTAATGAATAGAGTCTAGAAAAGTCTAGAAATTTCTTACAACACTTCACAACACCTTCACAAGACATCATAATTTGAATGTTTAAGACATATTACAACATTAAGCCCTAGGAAAATCAAGCCAAATCCCATTAGAAAGACTCAAGTGAGCGTAAAAATGTCAACTATACATTAAGCCCCCACTTTAGTGAGTGTATGAACTTGCTTCAAACTCTCGCTAAAGTAGCCCAACATGCACATCAAGAGGAATCCTAATGTACTCATGTTGGTAAGATGAAACAACAATAATAAAGAGGGACGATCAAGACCCCATGTTCAAGATCTCGTGAAAAACCAAACATAAGAACAAAAGAAACATGCATGATGATGAAAAGGAATGAAAGCTTTGATTGTTTATCTAGCTTATTGTGGATTAGATCTAGGCTGGTTGTTTGAAATAAGAAATGTGAATTCACTCTAGGGCGACGAAACTTATGACTGCCCATTGGGTGAGAAAGCCCAAAGCCCAAGTATACTCAATCCAGGGCCACAAAACTTTTGGTTGTCTGGGAGGTGAGAAAGCCCAAAAGGAGAGATACATATGCCAGTTGGTATGCACTCACAAACACAAAGGTGGCTATGGGGAAAGTCATGCCTCAAATGGGCTTCTTGCTCAACCATATCAAAGTTACACCTCCTGATAACTTTAACAAGGTGCCATAAAGGAAAATGTCGGTTAGTGCTTCATGAGACAAGCAAAGCTTTGTATGCTTAGAACTCATGAACAAATGAAAAGGTACCACAGGTATGCAAGCTGCGTTATGCAAGGTGGAAAAAATGTAAAAATGTAAAATGTAAAATGTAAAAGATGTTCAAAGGAGTCTTGTTAAGTTTATGCGAGGTCTACCACTTAGGGAACATTGTGTCTAATGTCTCCAAGAGAGGACTGATCAAAGAATAAAATATTCACAACTTAGGGGATGTAGTGTGTTGCATCAAGCCACCAAGAGGAACAAAATATGTAAGATAGATCACACTTATGAAAGAAATCACACCCAATGTCATCCACAAAGTAATGAACGCATCATATGAAATGACAAGGTGCACTAAGAACCAAAAAAAAATGAAATATGGTAATGTATACCCCCCACTTTAAAGGAATTGCTACACACCATTATGTGAGAAATTACTTTAAAGTAGCAAGGAAAGAAAATGAAAAAGAAAACAAGACATGAGAGACAACTTAGAAAGCCCTATGCCAAGTCATATGTTTCTGAGTTAGGCTGTGTCATGTAAACGAAAAAGAGAACAAAAGAAAAGGGAGTTTCCCCTGAAAAGAACACACCAAACACATAAGGGATCTATGGATTTTGGGTCAATATGTTCGTTGTTGCAATTTTTTATTAACGAGCTCAGGATTGTCATCATTCCCCAAAGCACATAGAACTAGAAGAATGACACAAAGAGAGTGGAAACAAAAAAGAAAAAGAAAAGTATGTTTTGGGTCAACATGGAAGAGACATTGTGGTCTCAACACTTTGCATTGTCCCCAAAAGGAGAAACACAAGTGAAAAGAAAAGAAAAAGGAAAAATAAAATGAAAAGGAAAAGCTTTTGGGTCAACATGAAGGAGACAGTTTGGTCTCAATGCCTTGTGTCATCCCCAAAAGGAAAGACACAATAAAAATAAAAAGAAAAAGAGAAAAAGGGCCTTTTGGGTCAACATGGAAGAGACTTAGGGTGTGTCAATGCTTTGCATCATCCTCAAAAGGAGAAACACAAGTGAAAAGAAAAGAAAAATGAGAAAGAAAAGGAAAATCTTTTGGGTCAACATGAAGGAGACATTTTAGTCTTGATGCCTTGTGTCATCCCCAAAAGGAAAGACATAAGAAAAATAAAAAGACAAAGAGAAAAAGGACCTTTTGGGTCAACATGGAAGAGACTTAGGGTGTCTCAACACTTTGTGTCATCCCCAAAAGGAAAACATAAAAAAAAAATGCAAACAGGAAAGAAACCTTTTGGGTCAACATGGAAGAGACATAGGGCATCTCTACACTTTGTGTCATCCCCAAAAGGAAAACACAAAACAAAAAGGAAAATAGGAAAAAGACCTTTTGGGTCAACATGGAAGAGACATAGGGCATCTCTATGCTTTGTGTCATCCCCAAAAGGAGAAACACAAAATAAAAAGGCAAATAGGAAAGAGACCTTTTGGGTCAACATGGAAGAGACATAGGGCATCTCTATGCTTTGTGTCATCCCCAAAAGGAGAAACACAAAACAAAAAGGAAAAGACAATGCACAATAGATAGAAGAATAAAGGTACAAATAGAGGAAGTGTACAAAGAGAGAGAAGATCAAACAAACGATATAGGGGAACACGATACCTACATAAAACAAATGAAAATGTAAAGGGAGCTAGAAGGAAAATGTAAGTCAACCATTAACCAAGGTATTGGCTTCTCTAGCTTGATTATTACAAGCGAAAGGGAAATAATGTAGTTAAGAGACAAGAACAAATACATTACTAGGATAAGGCTAAAAATTCCTTTCCTCCACAGAGTGTAAGCCAAGAATGAGCCAAGATAGGGGATGGCAAAGGATCATGCAAGAGTGAAAATGGGAAAATTATACAACTATGGCATGATAAGAGGTATTTAGTGTAAGATGTATTTGCTATCTGATAAGTTTAATAGGTCCAAGATCGTTATGCTGATCCAATATACACTATAAAGCTTTACACTTATTAGTATGATGTTCAAGGGTGCGGTGATAAGTACAATACTTTGTGTTGTCTTTGACAAATTTGGTTCTAGTAGGGGGTGGTAGAGTGATGAGACCATGATGAATGAGTATTTGCAAAGCTTCTTCATTATCAGATGGAAGAAAGAGTAATTGAAAAGGTTTATCAATAGTTGTGATTGAATATGGGGAAGTAGGACCAAGGGTGATGTCTTTCTCTTGGTCATTCTGATAAGGCAAGGATTGTTCACAAGGAAGGAGAATGTTCAAGTCAAGAGGAGAATCAAAGATTATTGTAAAATCATCTTGAAGTCTCTGATATTCAAAAGGAGGCTTGTTGTCATGAGGAGGATCTTGATATCCTAATCTTGTTGTGTTTTCTTCTTGTGGTTTTTGTTCAAAGAGTTGGTGGATGTTATATTTAGTTGTTGTATCACAACCTTGTTTGCTTAATATAGTAAAGCCTTTGCCATAGGTTTCTTCAAGGTTGATGGGAGTGTTTGTGACTTTTTAAAATGGTTGTGGAGGTGCTTGTTGAGAGGAACAAGGTCCACCTGATGGAGGGAACTTAGGTCCTTCGGTTTTTTCAGGGTGAAAATAACCAAATGTATCAAGGGGTGCAATAGTAGGGAGAGTTTATGACCTCATGGATGGGTAGAAGGTTGCATTGGCTTCAAGGTTATCAAGACATTCATTGGAGAACTTATTCATGATATCGTTATCTTCTCCAATGATGTCTACATCATGAGGAGAACAATCATGAGGATTTGGAGGAGCATGAATAGGCTCAAGATCGTTAGGATCACAGCCAAAGGCACAATTGGACATGTCTACTAAGGATTTCAAAGAATGTCAAATCTTATCAAATGAAAAGGCCATGATGCAAGAGAAATGAAATGCAAGAAATGGTAAATATGAAAAGTCTGATAGAGTACAAAGACAGAAAACAAAATTATAGAAAATTCCTAGAAAATGCAATACAAAATATGCAAAACGACTAAGTCGCCCAGGGTGGCGATTTAGTCCTACTGATGATTTTTTTGTGTTTTTTCAGAATTTTTAAATGCAATTCTATGTATTTCAGATGCACACACGAAACTACAATATGTAAATGCAGATTTTTTGTGTTTTTCAATGCAAAAATGATGCAAGAGTGCAAGTTAATATGAACTTTTTCACTAATGCAATTGAAAACTCTAGGATGCACTTTAACCAATACAATCTTGATGCAATGCAAGTGAAACCAAGTATGCTCTTGAAAATTAGAAAGGAATAATGTTCAAAAGAGGTAGGTTCACCAAAATGTAAACGATGATTTTGGTTTGCCCCTCACAATGCTTTGCTCCTCCTAGGGTTTTTCACCAAAAAAGAGAAAGGGGATTGGATGGGGGACCAAAATGCAAGGGTCTACACTCAAGAATAATGTTAATGAGATGTATTATGTCTAATTAAGATATCATACTACTCTAATCTAAAATTGAAATGATCTAATGATGTAAAACTATGAAAATGTGAAGTGCTGGAAAACACAATGTGATATGTAGAAATGCCTAAGAATGTAACTAAATACTGAAATAATAGAACTGAATGAAAGAGATGCACATGGAATTAGAATTTTGATGTTGGAAGATTATAGAATCTTGAAGAATTTGACTGGAATGTTGACCGGGACACTTAGGCCAGTTTGGGCGACTTAGTCCCAGTTTCAAAAACTTTGTCGGAATAGGAATCTTTCAAATGGTTATCCAGAAATGTCAAAATCAATTTTCAAGCCTAGAAGTGGGACTAATTCACCCCTAGTCATGACTTAGTCCTCCTACAGATTTTTGGAAATTCGGGATAGAATCTTGTAGTCTCAGGTCTGCACTTCCTTTTCTGACAGGTGTTTGTACTTAATTCTATAGGAAACGGGGAAGAAAGTGTCTCCAAGGTTGAAATAAGGTGATGTTCACTTGACACACTTTTTAATCACTTTTCAACACCTATTTCTTGACAAATTTGCATACAAAAGTCACATGCAAAAGGGGAAAAATGGTTGGGGGCTAGAGAATAAGGGTTTGCCTTGGTCAAACCCCATTTTGGTAATCAAACCCTAAACAATGAAATGAGATGAAAAGAGAGTGATAGATAGATAACATGAAAATGTCATAAACTGACCACACCATTGATGCTCAAATCTAAAGATATGCAATGAAGAACTCCAATAGCTTGACTTGATAATGCTTGATTTGCTTGAATGCTTAATGAGTGCAAGAGATTGTATGCGATTTGGAGATAGATGATTGTAGGAGATAGGAGTTGTAAAATGAGGTGAAAAATCCTTATTTATACTTGATTTTACTAAAATTTCCTGAAAGTAACACATTACAGGCTAACCTCAAGTGTTAGAGGACAAAATACCGCTAGAAATTTAAAATAATTTTGAGTTTTGTGCCAAAAAGGACTAAGTCGCCCCTATGGGCGACTTGGTCCCAGTTAACAAGTTAAGTGGGTTTCAGGAATTTTGGGGCATTAGAAGTTGTCCAATGGGAATATCCTTAACAACACACTTGAAAACGGTCAGAAAGTGTATTAAGGGGTCATTTAGACATGAGAAAGGGTTGAATTAGTGAAATTAAGCTTAGAAAAGCGTGAAATCTTGTTACAAGACTTTACAACACTTCAAAATAGGACTTAATAAGTGATAAAAAGGTGATTTTTAGGTGAATTGTAATGAATAGAGTCTAGAAAAGTGTAGAAATTTTTTACAACACTTCACAACACCTTCACAAGACATCATAATTTGAATGTTTAAGCCACATTACAACATTAAGCCTAGGAAAAATCAAGCCAAAGCCCATTAGAAAGACTCAAGTGAGCATAAAAATGTCAACTATACATTTTTTGGAGACACAGCCCCTTCAACAATCTCCTTTGTAGAATTCCTCTTTTTAGGAATTGGTTGTCTTTTAACTTTTTCTTTAGCCAAAGCCTTAGTTTTCCCTCTAGTTCTTCTTTTGATAACAAGCTTGGTTGTTCCTCAGAATCTTCCTCTTCTTAGGTAGTAGGTGCACTTTCTTTAGTTTTCTCAAAATCATCATCAAACGATTGAGACTCTAAGTCTCCCATCAAATCAAAGGTAGGCTTGACTCCATCAGCCTCCAATCCCAAAAAAAATTGTTTGACCCACTATTTTGAATACATAGTGACTGGAGAATTAATTTGATCCAATTCAGCAACTTCATCTTCTTCCTAGTCAATAGTAGGAAGAGGTTTTTTTTTAAATTATGTTTACTCATGATATTGCACGGGATCCTATTCATCCTTAATCTAATCAGGTACTTGTGTCACTCTATGAAGTCTAATAATTCTTAATGAAATCCTAGAATATTTCCTCTTAATTACTTCATGCTCATCACTACAATTGTCTCAATAATCTTCTATGGTGTCTCTATTCCTATAATCCATATTGGCCATTCTTTGGGCTATCCCATGTGGATCAAAACTACCTCTATCTGAATGAAGATTCAAATGTAGATAAGCCATTTTTGTATCTGAATGGTGGGCACTCTAGATAGATGGACAAGCCTCCTAGTTGCCAATTCTCAATGGGAATTCTGCACCAATTCCTATTTTATGAATTCCTTTCAATATTGCATCAAATCCTACCAATTTCCCTATCAACTCAAGCAAGATCACCTTATCCATTGGATACCTAGGAATTCTATAAGGTACCTTGGGGCTACCATGGATTCTGATATATGAAACCTTGGGAAACTAAATAACCAATAGCCATATTTCTTAATCAAATCCATGGCCTCTACAGAAATACTCACATGCAAAGTATCTTGCAAGGTTCTTGTTATACATACATAGTAAAGGCATCATTGACCCTCCTGCAATTAGAAGTGTTCAAGTGTAACTAGGGGTATATTTCATATACTCTATCTTTACATATTGTGCCTTTACAACTCAAACCTTTATATATGAAATTCCTTGCAAGCATATATACAACATAAGAGGTCATGGTAATTTTTTTTTGTATCTTGCACCTTCCTCAATTGCATATCCAATTTGTCACTAATGGTGCCTTCCCAATGATAATTAACTCCATTTTCAATCGGTGATATAACATAAAACATCCACTCCTCAAACACTGAGGCCTTCTCCAAACCTACCACTATGTTAAGAAGAGTTATCATATCACTATACTCTAACTTAAAATCACTCCTATGCAATTGTTTTGGTAGCTTGGAATAGTGAGACTTAGGCTTGTCAATCCAAGATTTATTCATCATACTCAATGCCTCATTTGGATCACTGTCATAGAACTACCTTGCTATTTGCATGTTTATCTTTACCATTTTGTGATGTAAACTGATGTTGAAAGCCTCAACTATAGATTCTTCTATCAAGTTTTCCATGACTCTACCTTGAGGACTTACTATTGCCCTTTTGTCTAAGTCATAATGCTTTGCACATTCAATAATCAACTCAAGGCATTGTATTGAAGGTGGGAACCCAACTACCTATGCCAATCTTGTATCCACTAATATTTTAGCCAAAGGAGTGGGGGAATAGAAATACATCCTTTGCTTGAAGTCTTCATGGTCTACATGACCCATGTTAGTGTCTCCAACTTTATCCTAGTAAGAAATTATCTTAGACTCTGGAAGTCTACCCTTGAAGTCATACTTCATATTTTCTGCTCTGGTGGTTGGTTCCTCCTTGATTGGTTTGGTAGATTTTCCTTTAGATCCCTTAGCCTTGCTAGAATCTGCCTACATCTAGTTAGAAAAGATACCATAATTACTAAAGTTCAAAGCAAAGGCTAACTATAATATTATGGCATTACTAATTTCAACATCAAAGCACATATGCAACATGTGATCAATCATAAGTTATCCTTAAAACCAATAAAACCAAGCCACCAATCCTTAAGATCAAGCTTAAAGCACATTTTGAGTTTTTGAGAACCTTGTGGATTTTGAGTGTTGAAGGATTTTGGGGAATCCGACCCCTCATGGATTCCACGAAGAAGGAATCCCTAGCATTTTCGTGAGTAGGTGGATTTCGTGAAGAACAAAACACTTAGCCAAATTAAAATAATCAATCATAAAATACCATTCAAATGACTTGAAGGCATGGGAAGACCTAAAATATAATCATTAAAGTGCAATCCACATATCCACCATATCGCATGACTTTATAGAATGAAAATCACAAAATATCAGGGAATTTGAATGAGGATAGAATCCACAAAACTCAAACATTTGGGAAATATGCTCAGTAAAGTGGAATCAACAAAAGACAATCCTTGGGTTATTCTCAGTCTTGCAGAATATGAAAAAAGGGTAGCACTTCAGGTAATGTGAGCCTTAATAGATTTAGTGAAAATTCATGACTCAGATCACCTAAAAGATGGATGTCACAAAATTCGAACACCAAATTTATTTTCTCAAAGATAACTTTATAAAAGAACAATTGAGCTATCTAATTTCCCAATTTTGTCATTGTCCACTCATAGCAATAATTCCAATCTATTACAAACCCTAGTACATAATCTTTGATTATTCATTGAACATTCCAACTTTGGTTTGTAGCTAATCACACTTAGGGTTCCACCAAGAATGCATCTAGTAATCTTGAATCGACATAAGGACAAGCAAATCAATTCATAATACAATTCAACTATGGGGTATTGATTCCCTAATTCAAACCAACTCAATGTCAAAATTAACCAATGTATTAAACCAACCCTAATCTATCCAATGATGCCCTAGTTCCACTTCCCAGTTTCAAAGGCATAAAATTAAGATAGTAATAACCACTCCCAAACTGAATTGAAGTAAAGTTGAATTTCCCAAACAAATGAAAGAAAAACTTATACAAATTCATACCCTTGATACCAAAACATAAAATATAATTCAAGTTGCAATGAAAAGGCACATGAACCATTCAAATCGACACTAAATGCATTCATAAACCCATCAAAAAAGTTAAAAGACCCACCTTGCGATCTAGATGACTAATAAAGCACAAACGCACTCACAGGAGAAGACAACTAGTCGCTCAATAAAATACTCCACACAAAACATAGAATCCGTAATCCTCAAGTTCTCCCAAATACTCAACAACTCCCAAGGATGCAAGTTATCAAAATATCAAAAGAATAATGACACTAAAAGGATATAAATCACACCACAAATCTCTTTAAAAGCCAACATTAATGGCAATTTGTATGTCTACAGAGGTCAATAAATGAAGTGACAAGACATTTGATGAGGCTCGAGTAAATCATAGGGTCACGAATATTGAGGAATCTAAAATACTCCAAATTTAGCAAAAATGAGATCCTCCTGGAATTCAGGCACCCAAGGATTAAGTGAAAAAGATCTTCAGTGATTTTGGGTGATGTCGAATTCAGCGAAAGTTAGAATCTTGTGGATTCCCAACCCTTACGAAATCTGAAAAAGTAACTCATACTTAGCTAGTTTTGATGCCAAGTGATATCTCCATGAAACCAATGACTTCAAGCATCACATATAAGATCATTTTTTGTAAAATAAACACACTTAAAGTGTTGATGAAACTAAAAAATCTCAACAAGTGAAGTGAATCAAAATTTCAAGGACCTATCCCTTAAGGGGAAAAGGTAGAACCTAAGAAAAAAACAAAAACAAAAAACAAGCAAAGAGGGTCCCCATCTCTAGTGGGGCATGTGTGCAAAAATAGCACAACAATGTGTAAGATACAGGTAGTAAGACAAGATACACAAGCATACAATGTCAAAGTTAATGCAAAAAGGGATGGACTATCCATGGTTGAATTTTTGTCCATAAAATATGCTCACAAGGGCTAGTGCAGTCCGATATACACTAGGTGAGCCCCGAAGGTTAGATGAGAAACACACACGAGGTCTACAAGGTGTGAACTCATAAAAAGGTGGTAGATGTAAAATTCATGCCAAGTCTATAGGACTTCCATACATTAGCCATACCAAAAGTTATAATCTCTGATAACTTTGATAAGGTGCCACAATATGATCAAGATGTTATGCCAAGTATGTGCAGGATCATCATGGAAAAAATAGGCCCTTAAGTGGAAAAAAAATTAGAAAAATCAGAGCTAGGCAACTTGACGTAAAAAATTGAATAAGTTATCTATATTATTTCAAAAATATGTAAGAATATAATCGATAGCAAATTGAATGTAGTTTCTAAACTACTAGGTTTATTTTAAAAACAAAAAACTATTTGGTGAAAATTTGAAATTTCAATGCAGTAGTACTTAAATTCCAGGGAAAAAATAAGTAGGTGTCTGTCTGACCACCCTAACCACAATAAAATGATAATATTTTTTTATAAGATTTTAGATATAAGTAGAGGACTCATGTCTCAATGTGATGCATAGTTTTTTGTAATTTTTTTCCAAGTAAATAATTAATTATGATTTTTTTATTACAACTTTAAAAAAATATAAAAACTCGTATGTCTGACCACCTTAACTTGGTCAAAACTTCATGAAATTCATTTTTTTTTTTAATCTTATAGTATGTGAAGCATAGAATGTGACATGTGTTTCAGATTCAAAAAATGTGATACCATTTGAAAGCTATAGATGTTTTTCAATCATCCTATCAATTAGGAATTTAGTTGTAATTCAAATAGAAAATGAATAATAATTATTTATTAAATGCAAAGTAAAGCATAATTTATATTGGTGGAAAGTTGAGAATCTCCTTTAAAAACCCTTTTCATTTTATCAAATTTTGGTTAAAAAAAAGTCATCAGCCACATACCCTACACATACCCATCATATCACCACTTTTTGGCCCATCATGATCTTGCACATACCCTACCAATGCTACACTAAGTTCAACCTCTATGAATAAAAGTGAAGCAACAATGTTAATGACAATGTAATAATGCCAATGAAAAGATCACACTTCCTAGGAGATGTATGCTATCATCACTAAGAAGGTAACATGCAAACAATGAGCAGGGGACTATATGCCCCAACTTAAAATATAAAAATACTTGCTATGTTGGTATTTTAAGTAGAAAGAGAGGAAGAGGGGATCCTTGAAAAGGATGCAAACCTCCCAAAAACCATTTATCCTTGCCCCGCAAGCATAGATACAAAGATAACCACCAAGGACTGTCATGTTGCTACCAATATAAATATGGTTGCAATTAATATTGTACCACCATGAATGGAAATGGGCAAAACACATAAAGCTACCAATGCCACATAGTGATGAGCTACATGGCAAGATGAAAATCATTATCAATTAGAGGAAGTGGGTGCATCAACACAAGGAAGAGCACCACAATCCTTAAGATGTTGAGTTTTATTACTCAAAGACTTGCATTCATTAGTAGAATGATCATGCACTCGATGATATATACAAAATGAGCTTTTGTTGTATAATTTCTTTCATGTTTTTGAAGGGAGAGATATCAAGTGGGCTTGGAGAAGCCTCGACAAGGTACTCTCTTGATCAATAGTAGAAGATATTCCTTGCTTTTGTGAAATAGATGTTTCTTGCTTACTACAAGGTGTCATACATACACAAGACTCTCTAGGTTTAGATTGTGATATTTTGTACTCTCCCAAAAAGGAGGTTGTAAAATCTAATGAACACAAATCATCATTAAAACATGTGTTTTAAGAACAAGCATGACCATGATGTATATTTTTCCTAGGAGTGTTTTGTGTGATGACATTGATACTAAGCAAATATTTATTTGATTTTTTCATTTCTTTCAAAGGACAATAACCAAGACCTCTTGTTTGTTCTTGCATGATAGGTTCAATAGGGACATAGATACCTTGTTCTTTAACACCATATCCTTTTCCATTATAGCCAAGTTATTTCAAAATATCATAACCTCTTCCATAAAGTTTTTTCATTTCTTTTGAAGAAGGTGGTTTCTCGTGATCACACTCGTCATATGTGGATGTATAATTTTTGTTTTCCTCTTCTTGTCTAAAAGTTATGGACTCACATACTCTTGATGACTCAAATTATGTTGATATTATGTCAACTTCTTTCTCTTTTCTTGATTTGTGTGTGATTTTGTATTCTCCCATGAATGTAGGTGTAAAATCTAACGAACCCCAATCAACATCCAATAGTTCTTTTATTGTTGAAAAGAACTTATTTTTCTCTTCTTCTTGCATTGGTTCCACTTTTGTAGTTGGTGTCCATGTTCTAAGAGGATTTACCATTCTTGTTTCAATTTGTAAACAACTCTCAAGTTGAAGGTCAGCTTTGATTGTGTGGACTTTATTTTTATAAGTGTATTTCATTAGACGATGAAGAATTGAGGGGACTCCATTCATTTCATGAGTCCATGTCTTACCCAAGAGAATATTATATGAAATATCATGGGGCATGACATGGATAAGAGTTTGCAACGTAACCCTACTAGCTGTAATAGGCAATGTTATCACACCAAGTGGTTTTTTTCCCACATTATCAAAACCACAGATAGATAAAGAATTTTGTTGAATTTTAGTCTTGTCCACTCCAAGTTTATCCAAAAAAATTACACTACATATGGGTAAGTGCACCAAATTATGACACAAAAAAGGTACCACATTTTTAGAAAACCAAAAAAAGTGCATTTGGTGAGTGCCACATTTGGTGAGCACCAAATGGCTTGACCATTTGTCTTGTGCCAAATTTGGTGCTCACCAAATAGAAAAGGTAAATAAAAAATAGCTTGTGAAACCCTATCATTTTTCAATTTGCAACTTGTGCTTACATTTTTTTCCCCTGCAAATCACACTTTCCAAAAGATAATTTTTTACACTCTAAGCTTGTGATTCTTCATGAAGATGCCGCCAAGACATCAAAGAGGTCAAAGAGGTATGTATTTCTATTGTTTTATCTTCAAATTCTAATTAAAATGTAGATTGAAATAGGTATTTTAATTATTATTTTTTAAATTTCCAAGAAATCAATTTCCACCTCCAAACATTGATAATTCACAATCATCCCCTCATGAAGACCCTCTTGAACAAGAGGAATATCAAACCCCTCCCTCAATTCATAGGCATCCTCAAGGAAGTCAAGAAAATATTTTAAATCAAATAGAAACAAAAAAAGAGAGCTTGAAGAATTGATTTCCAGATTAAATGAACATGCTACAACCCAACCTCATAGGAGAGGCATTATCGAATCCTTAAAGTCGATTGTAACTCATGTAGGATAAATGAGTGAAAAAATTTCTTTTTGGTCAAATAAGAGGGAGGAATTAAAATGATTTTATGCTAGTGGATTTTCCTATGTGCAAGTGAAGAAATAAAAAATTAGCAAAGCCAACTTGTGTGCTCTTTTCATAGATCTAAGAACCAATGCACCATTATCACATGCATGCAGGAGATTCCCCATCCATTAATTAATTAAAAAAAAGTGGGAGTAGTGGTGGATGGTTTTTGACCAACCTCCATGTAATAACTACAAGGTTCTGTAATATTTTTAGAGGAAACTCTATTGTAATTTTTTCCTCAATAAGATGTAAAATTATTTTGACTATCTAGACTTTCAGGGTAGAGGAGGGGGATCCACACATGATAGAGCGATTGCATGATGTAATTTGTAGCTGGCACCGAGAGCCTTGTCCAAACCCATGGTGGAGCGTGTTATTGTTCCTTCCGTTGTGAAGGATTGTATTGAGGTGAAAAAGTTGGACTTGATTAGCTCGATCATTCATAGTATTCTATAGTATGTGAGGCCTCTAGTAAAGCTTGATGTGGGCGAGAATTCTAGGCCCAAAGTTCCAATCCACTATTGTCATTCTTGTGGTGATGTTTGTATGTATGATGGTTAGAGTGCTTGAGATGTAGCTACATAGCGTGCATCAACTACAGAGAAGATAGTTATGATAGAAGCTTTGCTGAATGAAACATTTGGCATTAATACTTAGGTAAAATTCAGCAAGTTCATTTAATTTTGTTTATTAAATTCTAGTTTGAAATATAAGAATAACTAAATTAGTAGAATGACTATGATGGAAATTTAGGGTCAAAGTGTTGATGATATGTGCACCATTCCTTTAGACCCCTATATGTTTCCATTGTTGAGTCCATAGGTATGCAACCAATATTAAAGAAATAATTATCGAATGTGAATAGTTGAATCTTATATGAAAGATTTTCGCATAACACTTTGTATGCCAAACAGTTTTCTTGTGGACCTTCATCATTGACACCTCGCTATTCTCATCCTCAAACAGCTCTCACTCAGGTAACCTTTATTCATTAATGGTGTTGTAAAACATTGTTAGCTAATTTGGTAATTGAAAAAACACTATTCCATATATGATTGTACTTTTTAGCACAATTCCATGTATGATTGTGTACTTTAATGAATTGTAGAAAATAGATTTTTGTAGTTTATATTTATACCATTGATTACATTGCATTGCACATTTTCAAACTCAAAGCATTACTTCAGATTACATAACTAATAACTAGATGTTGATAGATGACAAAATTTCAATTACAATATAGTTTTTATAAAGTCAACCTAAGCAGGTATGCAATTAATTACTTCACATTGCATAACTAATAACTAGGAGCAGCTGTCAATTGTATTTTCTTGTCATGGCATTCCATGAGACCACATTTCTCTGAGGTATTTTTTTAAATAGTTCATTGCCTTGTTGCTAATGAATTGTAAAAAATAGATTTAGTTCACTACTAATTGCTTCTAATGTCTACCAAAACATTTTATCAAACACTTTGTTGCCTTGTTGCTAAAGATTTTAACTAATGAATTGTAAAAAATAGATTTTTGTAGTTTATATTCATATCACTGATTACATTGCATTGCACATATTTCAAACACAAAGCATTACTTCACATTGCATAATTAATAACTAGATGTTGATAGATGACAAAATTGCAATTACAATATAGTTTTTACAAATTCAACCTAAGTAGTTATGTAATTACTTCACATTGCATAACTAATAACTAGGAGAAGCTACCAATTGCATTTTCTTGTCATGGCATTCCATGAGACCACATTTCTTTGAGGCATTTTTTCAAACAATGAATTCCCTTGTCTATGCTACCACACTTTTCATAAATTTCTACCAAAGAACTTTATCAATCAGTTCTCTGCCTTGCTACTATGGCTAATTACATAGATATATAGAGAGAAAATAAAATAAAGAGTTTAACTAATGAATTGTAGAAAATAGATTTTTGTACTTTATATTCATATCATTGATTACATTACATTGCACATCTTTCAAAATCAAGGCATTACTTCACATTGCATAAATAATAACTAAATGTTGATACATGTCAAAAATTTAATTACAATATAGCTTTTTAGAAATTCAACCTAAGAAGTTATGCAATTACTTCACATTGCATAACTAATAACTAGGAGTAGTTGCAAATTACATTTTCTTTTCATGGCATTCCATGAGATCACATTTCTTTGAGGCATTTTTTCAAATAGTTCATTTCCTTTTCTATGCTACCACATTTTTCATACATTTCTACCAAAGCATTTTATCAAACAATTTACTACCTTGTTGCTATTGTTGATTGCATTGCATTGCACATATTTCAAACTCAAATCATTACTTCACATTGCATAACTAATAACTAAATGTTGATAGATGAAAAAATTTCAATTACAATATATATTTTTTACAAAGTCAACCTAAGTAATTATGCAATTACTTCACATTGCATAACTAATAACTAGGAGTAGCTACCAATTAAATTTGTTTGTCATGGCATTCCATGAGACCACATTTATTTGAGGAAAATTTTCAAACAATTAATTTCCTTGTTTATGCTACCACATTTTTCATACATGTCTACCAAAGCATTTTATCAAAAAATTCAATGCCTTGCTACTATCTCTAATTGCATTGCATTGCACATATTTCAAACTCAAAGAATTAATTCAAATTTCATAACTAATAACTAAATTCTGATAGATGAAAAAAATTCAATTACAATATAGTTTTTTACAAAGTCAACCTAAGCAGTTATGCAATTACTTCACATTGCATAACTAATAATGAGGAGAAGCTACCAATTGTATTCATTTGTCATGGAATTCCATGAGACCACATTTCTTTGAGGAAATTTATCAAATAGTTCACTGTCGTGCTGCTATCATTGATTAAATCGCATTTCACATTTTTCAAACTCAAAGTATTAATTCACATTGCATAACTACTAACTAAGTGCTTGACAAAATTTCAATTACAATATAGTTTTTCACAAATTCAACCTAAGTAGTTATGCAATTACTTCACATTCCATAACTAATAGCTAGGAGTAGCTTCCAATTGCATTTTCTTGTCATGGCATTCCATGAGACCACATTTCTTTGAAGATTTTTTTCAAATATTTCACTTCCTTTTCTATGCTAAAACAATTTTTATACATGTCTACCAAATCATTTTATCAAATAGTTCACTACCTTGCTGCAATGGCTAAAAGCCTAAGACAAGTGCTTTTGAACAAGCTATGGATGCTTGGAAAAAATCTATCAAAGCATAATAGTAAGCAATAGCATAGAAAAGGAAGCAAATTGTTTGAAAAAATGCCTCAAAGAAATGTGGTTTCATGGTGATGGAATGTCATGACATCACCATGAGACCACATTTCTCTGAGGCATTCTTTTCAAATAGTTCATTTCCTTGTCTTTGGTACCACATTTTTCATACATGTCTACCAAAGAATTTTATCAAACTATTCACTACCTTGTTGCTATGGCTAAAATCCTAAAATAGGTGCTTTTGAACAAGCTATGGATGCTTGGAAAATATCTATCAAAGAATAAGTAATCAATAACATAGACAAGGTAGTGAACTGCTTGTAAAAAATGCCTCAGGGAAAAGTGGTCTCATGGTGATGGAATTCTATGACGAATGCCATGACAAGAAAAAAATGGCATTCCATCACCATGAGACCACATTTATTTGAGGTATTTTTTCAAATAGTTCACTACCTTTTTTGTGCTACCACAATTTTCATACATGTCTACCAACACATTTTATCAAACAGTTCATTTTCTTGCTACTATGGCCTTAACAGTTTCATATTTTTTGATATTGATGACTTATTGGTTTTATCATCATATTGGTGGCTTATTGGTTTCATTTCTAAGTGTTTACATTAAATAGCCCTAGAGATGTTTGTGGTGCAATGGACCATGGATTTTCTGCTATAATAGCTAGTTCTGATCCTTTGACAGAGGTATGTGATAGATTAGTAAAGTTGACATTATATTTTCTCTTAGATATGGTCTATTATTGAAAATTTTCATGATACTTAAATATGTAGTTTAATTGCTATCTTGATACTTGCTATAAGTGCTTGTTACACCATATTGTAATTGTGTTGTTGTTGTGAATGAGCATGATGATTATTTGTTTTCAGTAAGTGGTTATTTTGTTATATATGTCATTTCATAATTCATTTTTTATATATTAACATCTATACTTCTTATTGTATCAATTGAGCTCCATATGACTGAAGAGAGGAGGATGAGTGAGTGCATTTGAAATACAACAACATCAATAGAAACTCCATCCATCTGACAGTCGAAGTTTGCACATGATCTATTTCCTTCCCCTAGTGGCAAATGACTATGTATTAGGGTCGTTTGTTGTATGCCTACATGGCATTTTTGAACATATGTTAAATTTACTATCGATATATAACATTTTATGTCCATATGGCTTTTTTGTACTAATTTTGTATGAATTTATTGGATATATTATATACTTTTATCAACATATATCGTTGTATAGACTTATGGCTTTTTTATTAATGTAAATCTTATTTTACCACTATTATCAAATTATATAGTTTTATCCTGAATACATTGTCAACATGAGGATTAAGTAAATCCTATTTTTGATAGCTATTCTTGAATGATGTTATCATGTGTATTGTGTAAATCATATTCTTGAATAATGTAGGTGTGGGTGTTTTTTACATCTTGTTATTGATTTTTATTGTTTAATATTCACTGATTATTCATATGATGATTAAATAATTATTGATGATTTTTATTACATTCAATTTTTCACTCGTGCCTATAGCTTTCTAACATTCATGAAAAATATTACTAAGTAGACATTTAATTATCTAAACAATCCTATAGTTAAGGCTAATAAATATGAGTGTTCCTTTCATGTGTATACTTGTGAGTTATGTGTATTCATACTTTGTGACTTGTACACATGTGAATACTTTGTGACTTGCATGTATTAATATACATATACTTCATGACTTGCAAGATATGACTTATGTGTATTAAACTGTATACTTTACAACTTATGTGTATACTTTGTGACTTATGTGTATTCCAATGTATACTTTGCGGCTTATGTACATATTCATGCATATACTTTGTATTCATGTGTATACTTCATGACTTATGTGTATTTGAGTACATGCTTTATTTATTCACATGTATGCTTCCCGCTTCATGTCTCATGTGTATTTATGTGTATACTTCATATATTACATTAATCCACGTGTATGCTTCATGCTTCTTGTGTATACTTCATGTATTCATGTGTATGCTTCATGCTTCCTATGTATACTTCATGTGTTCACATGTATGCTTCATGCTTCCTATTTATACTTCATGTGTTCACGTGTATGCTTCATGTTTCCTATGTATACTTCATGTATTACATGTATTCACGTGTATACTTCATGCTTCCTATGTATAATTCACGTGTTCACATGTATGCTTCATGCTTCCCATGTATACTTCATGTATTACATGTATTCACATGTATGCTTCATGCTTCTTGTGTATACTTCACGTATTATGTGTATTCATGTGTATGCCTCATACTTCATGTATTGTGTATACCTATGGGTTTTCTTCATGACCAAATGTATCTTCAACAAGATTAATCCATGTGTGTATTTATGATTACCTTATGCTTAGAAATTATGAGAATATTAAAAATGTTGTTTCTCAAAATGCTTTATAGGTCGATAGGCACTAACAAAATAACTTATCCAAAATTGAATTACTATTAGTATCCAAATGCAATAATGAAGAGTTGTAATGATTGAAAAGGTGTGATTCCCTCAAAATTGTGACATAAAAGGGAGAGCATTTCATTTGAGAAAGACATCCATAACATGTATGTTTCATGCTTTCTATGTATTCACATGTATGCTTCATGCTTCATGTGTATACTTCATACATTATGTGTACTCACTTGTATGCTTCATGATTCTTATGTATACTTCATGTGTTCACATGTATGTTTCATGCTTCCTATGTATAATTCATGTATTACATGTATTCATGTGTATGTTTCATGCTTCTTGTGTATACTTCATGTGTTCACATGTATGCTCCATGCTTCATGTGTATACTTCATGTATTGTGCGTATTCACTTGTATGTTTCATGCTTCCTATGTATACTTCATGTATTATGTGTACTCACATGTATGTTTCATGCTTCCTATGTATACTTCATGTGTTCACATGTATGCTTCATGATTCATGTGTATACTTCATGTATTACGTGTATTCACATGTATACTTCATGCTTCATATGTATACTTAATGTATTATGTGTATTCACGTGTATATTTCATGCTTCCTATGTATACTTCATTTGTTCACATGTATGATTCATGCTTCTTGTGTATACTTCATATATAACTTGTATTCACGTGTATGCTTCATGCTTCCTATTCTAGAAATGTAGCTCAGATTGTTCTGACATGTTTCGATGCCAAAAAGAACCTTTCCTAGCATAAACCAACCCATCCAAATTTTTTGGAACTATCGGTTTGGTTGCATGATGAACAAAACAAAAATTACACCACCTTGCAACTTTACACTACATGCATATGATGCTTTTCACATCAACTAAAAACTTGAAACCATAGAAAAATGGCTCAGAGATATCAAAAACTGAGAGATGTTCTTGTAGAGGGGCCCTAGATGATCATTTACCTCAAACAAAATGTTTCTAAATGCCACAGTTTATGAGTAATAGCTCATCAAAGTTTTCTTGTTTTTTTGTGCTTTGGTCTCTTAAGAGATATCATTGGTGCAATGTAGCTCCAACTTTTCTGACATGTTTGGGTGCAAAATAGGACCTTTCCTAGTGTAAACCTACCCATCCAAACATGTTGGAATTGTCGGTTTGGTCACATGACCAACATAACAAAAATTACACCACCTTGCAACTTTACATTGCATGCATTTGACATATTTCCATCAACTAAAAACTTGACACCATAGACAAACAACTTGGAGATATCAAAAAATGAGAGAGGTTGTGTAGAGGGGCCCTGCATGATCCCATAATTTTAGACGAAATGTTTCTAAGTGCCACAGTTTTTGAGTAATAGCTCATCAAAGTTTGCTACCCTTTTGCACTTTGGCCTCTTAAGAGATATCGCTAATGCAATGTAGCTCAGACTATTCTATCATGTTTGGATACAAAAAAGGACCTTTCCTAGCATAAACCTACCCATCAAGACATGTTAGAATTGTTGGTTTTGTCACATAATGAATAGAACGAAAATTACACCACCTTCCAACTCTACACTACATGCATTTGGTGTTTTTTCCATCAACTGAAAAACTTGATACCACTGGAAAATGGCTTAGAGGTATCAAAAACTGAGAGATATTATTATAAAGGGGCATTACGTGATCTCGTACCTTTAGACAGACTGTTTCTAAGTGCCATAGTTTTTTAGTAATAGCTCATCAAAGTTTGTTGCCTTTTTGCACTTTGGTCTCATAAGAGATATTGTCGATACAATGTAGCTCAGACTGTTTCAGCATGTTTGGGTATGAAAAAGAACCTTTCCTAGTGTAAACCTACCCATCCAAATGTGTTGGAACTATCAACTTGGTTGCACAATGAATAGAATAAAAATTACACCACCTTGCAACTTTACATTGCATGCATTTCATGTTTTTTCCATCAACTAAAAACTCAACACCACGGGCAAATGACTCAGAGATATCAAAAACTGAGAGAGGTTATTGTAGAGCAGTCCTATATGATCTTTTACCTTTAGATGGAATGTTTCTAAGTGCCATAGTTTCTGAGTAATGACTTGTCAATTTTTTCTACCATTTTGCACTTTGGTCTTTTAAGAGAGATCACTGGTGCAATGCAACTCAGATTGTTTCGGCATAAAACTACCCTTTCAGATGTGTTCGAACTATCGATTTCGTTGCATGAAAAAAAGAAAAAAAATTACATCACCTTGCAACTTTACACTACATGTATTTGATGTTTTTTCTATTGTTGATGGGTGTTTTATGCACTTTCTCAACACAGGCAGTGCATATGCGAACTACCTCTCTTGAAAGGTAATCTCCAACAACAAGTTGTTGAAAATCACCCCAAGGTATCTTGGGTGTCAAGTCATGATGTGCATGGACTTTCTTAGTTGATGCTTGATGTGATTTTGCTGGTAATCATAGGGCAGACTTACGAAGTTAAGCTGAGGAAAGGTAAACCTTAAAATGGAGTTCCTGAGATGGGAAGTTAGCATGCAATTTGTTGCAGGTTCGAACAACAATCTTAAACTCCTATTTTATCTTAAAATCTGGCTTTACACTGTGCAATGAACCTTAGCATAGGTTACTTATTAAAAAAATGAAAAGGGGTAGGGAAGAGAAGAGGTTCCTGGATCTGAAACTAGCTATGAACAGTGATCATGGAGCGTTCTACTGTAGACAACTTCCTTAAAATAGAATTTCACTTAACTAGATTGACTCACAGTATCATGAAACTTGGGCAAGCTTCTAAGGACTACAAATATTCAACCATTCATTCACCATAAACATGCATGAATAAAAGATAGAAGTTTGGAGCAGCTTTTAGTTTATGCCCAGACTAACTTTACACATCTATCTACCATTAGTAAACAACAAAAAGTATGGACAAGAAAGGCATCAACATAGCAGAAATCTACACAACCATTGAACAACATTAACTAATCTATCAAAGTAATCTAAAACATCAAAGTAAATCTATCTGAATCAACTAACTATGGGAGATGAACCATGTAACATGCAATAAAAACTCAAGAGTCCACCAAAATCCAATGAACTATTAAAAATTTTGCATCATGCCTTTACAACAACTCAACTCTCTCTTGAAAATGAGAAGAGACCCCCTATTTATATTGTTCCAAAAGAAAAATGAATGGCCAAGATTGATTTGCATTATGTGGCCAAGATTCACTACAAACTAGGGTTTCACCTACCCCCAAATATATTACACTTTAAAATACATTTTTGTCATTTTCCCTATTTTGTCATCTTGTGGCAGCACTATAGCACTTTTGTCTTTTGTTAATTTCCTTTGCTGCAACTATTATGTGAGGAGATTTTCATCAATAATTGGGTTTCCCTCCCGCTTCTTCAAAGTGGCATACTCTATGAATTTGTTGATTAATTCCTAGAGCTTATCAATCTCCATTATGTTAGATTGGAGCACCTGGTAGTTCCATTGCTTGGATCGGCCTATGAGTGCATCCCAATCTACATCATACTTAGCCATGTTGTCCCTGGCTTGTTCATATTGGGTAAAAGCCTGAGCAAAAAAACTCATAAAATTTATGGTAAGCTTGCCCAACATCCCATCTTCCATCTTCTTATGGAAATAAGGCTTTATCTTTTTGGGATCAATCTTGACAGCGAGCATATCATAACCTGTCATTAATTTCAAATACTGAATACAATCTACCCTAATGTTTGTGGCCCAATCAATGTCTGGCTCCACTTTACAAAGTACTTCCTCTATTTTCTCTTTCTTGTGATCAAAGTCCAGCTTCCACACATTCACCAGCCAATGATCGTCCTCTGCCAGTGCAAGCTTCTTTTCCCATGTTTTTTGAGGCAGCTTGAGGATGGCCTCAATTTTAGGATAGGTGGACCCGTATATCTTTGGGAAGTCAGTGCAGAACTTCCTTGTGCCCTCAAGGTATCTTTTTACTTCTAATAACTTATTTTCTATCCTGCCAACATGATTGATGCCCATATTTCCAGCATACAAGACCTGTCAAAACCAATCCTTCGTAGTCTTAGTCTAGTTCTTTCTTTTCTCAAGCTTGTCGATATGGTCCTTGGAAAGCAATTGTGGTGGTTCCAAGGATGTGGTGGGGAGCTCCTCCATTGACGACCATTGTTGAATATAGTCAGTCAAATTAGCCAATTGTGCCTTTAGTTCTTCCTTGGAGATTTATCTTTCTGCATCAGATGCACCACTGTGGCAACAGACTCTTGGAGATCTATTTTCTACTCCCTAGTGGTTGTCCCCATGTTGATAGTGGAGAGGTCATAACCTATTCCTTCTTCTCCCACCACCGGTGCGGCTACTTGCACGGTTCTAGATCCAGAGGCATCCATGGTCAACTTGGATCTAACTTTTGGCTTCTTTTCTTTCTTGGTGTTGATCTGAGCTCAGGCCAAGATGGCCTCCAATCTTGCCTTGGGATCTATGGGAGTCAAAGTCTTCTTCTCTAATTTCTTTTCTAACCACTCGGGTATTTGAGACTCTTCCTTGGGTGATTCAAGATCATGCTCTTCTTCATGGGTGTGCTCAATTTCCATCACCTTACCAGCCAGGGTTTCTTGTTTGGTCCTTTCTCCTTCTTCTTCCTCTGAATCATGAATGAATACAGTTTCCTTTTGTGGAGACTAAGTGGTTGTATGCTCTTTGGGGCTATCTTCCCCTTTGGAAGCTTCCTTTTCTTCTTCTTCTTCCTCATGCTCATGTTCTTCGGGATTCTTTGTTCCTGGGCCTTCATGCATTTCAGCCTCTTATTGGGGTTTATCTTCTTCTTTATTTTCCTCTTCCCTACGTTAAGGTGACACATCTTCTTATTCTTTCTTCTCTTGCTCTTCTTGCTCTCCCGAGAGAGGCAATTCTTCATCGTGCTCGGGGCTCTTGTCATGCTCCCTAGTTGGAGGTTCAATGTCCTCCTCCATCTTATCACTTGATTCCTTTTCTTCCTCAGAAGGCAGCCTTTCTACCTCTCCAACATTCTTCAATTTTTGAGCTAGCTCTTCCTTGAGATCCTCATCAAAGGTCTCCACAATATATTTGGTGTTGGCATCCTCTTCATCACTCTCAGAAGACTCCATTTCTTCTCCTTCACGGAACACCTTATCAATTTGCAAATGTTGGTGCTCTGGGTGTTCATGATATTCATTTGCTCCCTCCTTGATCCCTTTTGCATCTTCCCTTTGTCGTCACTCCAATTCTTCAGATATTTGCATTATAGCTTTCATTTCTGGTGGTTCCGTTGGAGGAGTTGAGGTGGGAATGTTGGAAAGAATTTGTTCCAGGGAAGCTTGAATAGTTGGATTCGTCAATACTCTAGACAGCTTTGAAGGAACATTCTGCATATGTCGGGAGAATGCCTCCGGCAGAGAGAGTGCGGGAATTGGTATTGTTGTTGTTGCTAGGGATAATGATGTTGTCGGAGACATGGAAGCTGAGGAAAGCAGAGAGGTGGTGGTGGAAGAAGAGTCTATGGTCACAACCTGCACGGTGGGTGGAGAAGAGGCAAGGTGGGTTGAGATATCCACTGTAGGAAGAGAAGTAGCAACCATCGCCTAAGAAGCAAGCAGAGGGGCAACAGTAGTGGAGGCAGCAGGTGGGGTTTTTGGTTGCTCCACCTCCATTTCCTCCCCCTTGTGAAGTGGATCTTCTTGAATGGTAGGAATCTCTATGAAACTACCTGATCTCTTGTGTTTCTTAGAAGGTTCACCTTCTAAAGCCTTTCTCACATATACCTTGGCATTGGGTTGTTGTTTTGTAGTTTCCTTTCTCTTTCTTGACATGGTGATTGGAGGAGATGTTGAAGTCTCTCCCAACAGGGCAGCAGTTGTAGCACTTTTTGTTTCACTAGTTGGCTCATTTTTGAGCCCCTCATAGGTCAAGGGGACCCCTTGCTGCTTCAATTGGGCAACTTTCCCATCAATCCATTCCTTTGTTCTGGCCTCGATGGGATTAATCAAAATATCAAGTTCGTCAACCTCTTACTCATCCCAGTCAATTAGCGGAAGTGGGAGATTGGAAATGGTGTTGTACTAAGGATCCATCACTATATTTTCATCTTTTGCTACCTGATCTGGTACAGGAAACGGGTTGATCCTCTTTATGAAATATCTAGTCATTTGCATACAGTTCCGCATTCGCACTTCTTTTTCATATTTGCAATTAGCCCAAAATTCCTTGAGGCTATGTAGATGGGTGTATTTAGGTCCAAGTGTTTTCTTAAGTTTACCATAGGGGTCCATCTATGGTCGGGCAGTGTGGAGTCTCAAATGGTACCCTGCCAGTTCCTTCTCTGAATTATCGGCACACTAAGAGGTATGGAGTTCGTATATCCCTTGGCCAAAGGAGAGGGGATAAGGCATCCCCGCCTTATGCTTGCCACTCAAAAGGGTGTGTGTATGTCGTAGCTATCAAGAGAGTTCTAGTAGTATTATCTGATCATTGGGATATCGGGGCAACTTGTATGGTCTTTCTGAGAATCCTTCAGCATGAATGTAGGCGAACTTTGGATACTGGATGAATAAGAAGGCAAACTATTTTAAGAATGCATTGGCACTGTGGGAGATTCTCCTCTCGAAGTCACCCCTGAGCAACCTAACAATATGACCTATGAAAGCCTCATTGACCTTGCAGTAGTCCCTCTTGAAGTTTCTGAATTGTAGTTGAGGGTAATTATCATAAACTTTCAGCTCTATGCCCCGTTCCTCATCTGGAGCTCTAAACAAGCCTATGAATTGTATCTGTTTGGCTAATGAATAGACTAAGTATGAGGTCATGTAGAATCGAGAGGTCTTCTTTATAGCCATAAACTGATCGTGGAAGCAATCACTGATTATCCCCGCCTAGTAGAACCTGGCTTCTCCAAGGAGAATCTCCTCTATGAAATATACCATCCAGTCCTGGAAATAGGCTGCAGTTGGGAGGCCCATGACTCTACTCAACAAGGTCACCAAGGCATGGTATTCCTCGTAGAAGTCACTACGGAAGAGCTCTCGGGGCACCTTTGCAGCACTGCCCCTCTTCTCCTTCAACCAATACTGATTGATAAGTCTTTTACACTTGAGGGGGTCTTGATCCCACATAGCCTTTCCATCATCCATGGTTGGCACTTCCATCTCCCCGAAGGTAGGGATATGAAAATTCCTTGTTATCACCTTAGCATACATGTCAACTAGAACATTTCCATCTCTGTCTACTATGGTTCTAATCTCTTGCTACACCTCTTTGCAGGCCATAACAAGCTCAGGGGCGACGAGGGCAGGAGGAAAGCCCACAACTTTAGCCAACCCACTACTTCTGATATTTCTTGCATTCTCTATTTTAGGGTTGATTCAAACTCTCTGCTTGAATTCATCAATGTTTATATGTTCGATGTTTGTGTCGGAGACCTCCTTCTAGGTTGAGGTGACTTTGGAATTCAGGGTTCCCCTTGGAACTTATACTTCATTTGATCCTTGTCATATTCTCCACGGGGCATCTTGCCTATTTTATTTCCTTTATCTTTCTTCATGGCCTCTCCTGAAGGTCCTACACCTGATTCCATATATCCTATAGGAAAAAGGGAGGTGAGCACAATCAAGCATGAAAAACATGGAAACGTTAGCCAAAACCCCACAAATAGAGTTAGATTGGATATCAACATTTAAGAAATCTAACATATAATTCAGATTAACATTAGCATTCTTCAGGAGGGAGTTTGAACAATTCGGGCCCCAGGGGTCAGACTTCCCTGGCTTGATGGCTATTTTTGGAGGAGCTGTAGGAGGGATGGCAATCAAGGCACGGCAGCCCGCCTATCTCGATCCGCCTTTAGATTTGGTCATTTTGAGGAGTCCACTAAGGGGAGTGCCCTATTTTAGCATGTGGGTCAAAGTCAATTTGGTAATTGGAGGGTATTTGGATCATCTCTTGGGCAGTCAGAACTAGAGAGGAGCTCTGCCATTTGAGTCCATCATTCAAAACGGCTCTGGGAGGACATCATTCTGGTGGAGGAGTTTTGACAGGAGGGGCTCACAGCTTTGGAAGGCGGTAGCATAGTTCTTATCACTCAAGCATCATTCACTTATCTTTAGGAAATTTGGGTCTGAGGAGGTGGAAATCCGCTAGGTGTTTGTGTCTTAAGTCGGCGGATGTCACACGATGGTCCGATCTAGGCAACCCACAGAATCGGGTTCAGATGAAGACAAGGTTTCTTACCTTGTGTTTACCATCATTTGAAAGTTCTACGGCTGGGGCGAGGTTGGGTTCTGAGTCACAGGAGGAAAAGAGCAGTTTTCTTTTTGAGTGATGGTGAGGTCGGGACAAAGTTCTGATCACGGAGGTCCACATGAGACAACCCGATGAAGGTTGGGCACTTGGAAATTTTCAATTTGCATTCAAATAGTCGTCATGGAACTGGAACCTGAATGGCGAAAGGATGCTACTTGGAAGCCGTAAGATATGGTGTTGTCAAAACAGCAGCCCATGGACAGAGGTCTGCTAGCTAGGACCCAAAGGGTGTTTGGCATATGGTCGTTTATAGGGTCCAGAGTGAAGGTGGCTGGTGAAGATAGGTTTGGGACCCAACAGCTAGAAGGACAGACCATGAAAGCCGCATTTGAGGGAAAAGCACTGACGAAATTCTACAAATAGAAATCCATGAGGCAGGATCCGGGTTGGTCATGTCTTGAAATTTCTCCAAGTTTTCATCGTAGGGTAGTCGGGAAGCTAGGGTTCAGAGATCTGTAAAGTTGTGGTTTGAAGTCTGTTTGGAATGGCGAGTCACCAGTGATGGCCCGAAGCGGGAACCCCGTAGGGTTGGGCTCGATAGGTTCACCAAACCTCCATTTCAATCAAATGTTTCTCTAGGTTTGGGCGGCGAATGAGATGGGACTTTTCGTGATGGCGAGCCTAAAAGGGTCATTTTCCGTTTATAAGTTATCTTCATTTCAAAGGTCATTAGCGGCAAAGGGAGTTCACGAGCCCGCAAGAGGTGATAGTCTTGGCTCAAGAACAGTGGCGGAAAGTAAAAGTTTCACGATCATCATGTAGATGATTTGTGAGGTTTGGCAGGATTTCATCATGTGGGTTATGTGCACATTGATCTCTCCTACTTAATTCATGAGTTATTCTCCTTTCAAATTCACCATTTTCCAAGAAATCAAAGAAAAAACATTAAACGAGGCTTGGGCGCCTGACTCACCTCAAGAATCCGATGAAGGAGGCAATCAAATCAGCTAGCAAACACATTGGATCAGCGGTAGTACTCATTAGGCTTGGAGGAGGCGCGGGGAGATGGCTCTCTGATTGGCTCTGATAAAACTAACAGGTGAAAATGACCTTTCATTATCGGCTATTTATAGACTTAAGCACATTTAATGCCCCTATTTAATGTGGGTACAACGAGTTGGGGAGTTGGTGATCCATTGGATTTTCAAAAGCGGTTGTGGGAGGGGAAAAGTCTGTAGGGCGAACGGCTGTGAGTTGCTCAGTGTTAGACATATGACGAAGGGCTCCCCGTGTTCTGATGGGCAGGTGGCAGTGGGCTGATGGCCACCTAAAAGTTTGGTGATGAACCGGTGGCAAAGATAACTCCAAAACCCAATAAGAAAAAATCCAACAAGGAAAGGCCTTAAGGGACGGCCTCAGAATGATGAAAACTTAGGAAAGGTGGCCCAACAGGGCGGGCCAGACGAGCTCCATGGATGCCACCTTAAAAGAGCTAAGGAAAAGAGCCAACTGGATTTCGCAAGGACTAAGGACTTTAAAAATTCGAGCAGGAAAAATATGGTTGACTTAAGATGAACTCTTTGGGACTCACTGACCATTTTGAACACTAAAACAAGGGGCATGCAAAACGAGACGGTAACAAAATGACTCAGCAAGGTGAAGGAAAGAGAGGGTCCCCGTTCCGAATAGGGCATGTGTGCTTAAGGAACAACATCTATCAATTGAAAACTTGACACCATGAGCAAACAACTCGAAGATATCAAAACCAAGAGAGGTTATAGTAGAGGGGCCCTACATGATCCCTTACCTTTAGACAAAATGTTTCTAAGTGTCATGGTTTCCAAGTAACAACTCATCAATTTTTTCTACCTTTTGTACTTTGGTATCTTAAGAGATATCATCAGTGCAATGTAGCTTTGACTATTTTGGCATGTTTGGGTGTGAAACAGGACCTTTCACTAGTACAAAAACAAAAATAAATGACAAAAAACTACTAAAAATTGGTCATGTGACCATTAGTTTGGTCACGTGACCATTAGTAGTGTATTGTCAATCATTTATAACACGACCAAATTCATGACTAAACCAGTTTTAGTCATTTATTGGTTGTTTTGATTGATCAATTTGGTGGTATATTTAGTCATTAATTTAGTCATTGATTGTTGTTAACAGATCATTTATTTAGTCATGGTAGTCATTTATTTGGTCATGATAGTTGTTTATTTACTCATGGTAGTTGTTTATATAGTCATGATAGTTAGTTAATTAGTCATTGTATCCATTTATTTAGTCATGGTAGTCATTTATTTTAGTCATGGTAGTCATTTATTTAGTCATTGTAGTCATTTATTTTAGTCATGGTAGTCATTTATTTAGTCATGGTTTAGTCATTTATTTGGGTGAATCAGTGATTAAAGTTACAAATCAAATATAACTTAATTAGTCCTCACAAATTCATGCATATAAACTTCAAGTATCATAGATATTCAAATGTTGAGAGAAGCACCATGAAATGAAGACTAAAGTACTTGAACAAATATGATTGATTAGACACAAATAGATCACAAATCAAGAGGAGCCACAATACAATATTTCTGAGTCTAAAAATTTACTTCATTAAGCCTCATTGGAAAAACAAAACCTCAATGGTTACAAAAATTATTGAAGAATTGAAGAATTCAAAAAGAAATAAAAAAAGAGAATCACTCTGTATCAATGAATTTTTTTACTTAAAAGTTTCATTTGGATTTGAAACTCAAAACCAAATGAAACTCAAGAACCTTTACAACAGTTATACTTTATAGATCTTTACAACACAATTAGTACACTAGAACATTTGAGATGAGCTTCAATTCAATTTTGAATTGAAGTTAATGCATGGCTAAGTTGAGAATGGGCTAATGATAGCTTCTTCACTGCCACTACTTTTCCACATTTCAACGTGCCTTGCAACCAAAAAAGTCATCAAAAAATGGACCCTTTAAAAATAAACAACTAAATACACTAAATGCTTCAATCGAATTAATGATTTTATAAATTTGACCTTTCACTTTTGATGGGAAGCCTTGCTGGTTAAAACCAGCAAACTCATAGAGACTTCAAATGCTAGCAAACCCTCACAAGGAAATTCAGGACTAAATTTAAAAACAAACAACTAAATACATCGATCCTTCTTAACCAATGTCAAAAAGAACAAACAATTGCAGTGTTCCATTCATGTGGTAGGGGCGACGACAATACAATGTGTTTGGCATCAAAGAATGACCTATTTACATTCAATATTATCAATATACAAATTGGTTTGACTCTACAGCCAATCGACCAATGTCACAAGGTATTGAATACTATCTTCCTTCCATCGTCCACTAGTTTTTGCATCATGAAAACCCCCAATCTCTTCCGCTCGAACCAAAAGCCCCTATTTCAGTTTCTTGATCAAAATGAAGAAGCCAGATGTGAGTGAAGCCCTGCATCAACTTCTCCAATTTGGTGAGTTGTTGCTTGAAAATAAAGTTTCGATGAGGGTTTTAGAGGATGCTTATAAAATGAAAATTACGGCCAAGATCCTAATACTAAGCACATTTAGGTTTTAACATTAGGGCATCCTTTACCTACATTTTTTGTTACTTTCCCTGCCACTATTGGATTTTTCTCCTCCAAACTCTTCCTCGCTGATATTGGTTTTGGCCCCTCCAAACTCTTTCGCTGCTAATGGATTCCCTGGTATTGACCTTTCACTTCTCCAATTTGGCGAGCTACAGCTTGAAAATAAGGTTTCAATGAGGTTTTTAGAGTATGTTTTTAAAAATAAAATTATGGCCAACATCCTAATACTAAGGAAATTTAGGTTTTAACATTAGGGCATCCATTACCCGCATTTTTTTTCTTTCTCAGCTACTATTGGATTTGGCTCCTCCAAACTCTTCCTTGTTGGTATTGGTTTCACCTCCTCCAAACTCATTTTAGAGTTTATTAAAATATGTTTCTCGTCCCCTAAAAAGGATTAAGGTTTGTTTCTTGCTTACTGATTTCAAAATTGGATTTCAAATTAAATAAACTAGACAGCGGATAAATATCCTACTTATGCACCCAATAAATTATAATATTATAATATTATATTATATTATATTATAAATACCATATTATATTATAGTATAGTATAAATATTAAATTATATTATAATATAATATAATATATATATAATATTATATAATATTATAATATTAAATACATTATATTATATTATTATATTATTATATAATATTAAATACATTATAATATAAATATAATATTATATCTTATTATATATATATATATTATAATATATATATATATATATATATATATATATATATATATATATATATATATATATATATATATATATATATATATATTATAATATAATATATTGTATTGTAATATATAATATCATATTATATTATAATATATATAAATAATATAATATATTGTATTGTAATATAATATTTTATTATTATATTATATTATAATACAACCAACTCCCTCATTTCAATTTTTTTTTTAAATTATCTACTTTAATATCATATTGTCTAATTTTTATTTGTGTGACTAATTATTTAGTTGTGTTTTCTACCCAATGATCAAATTAGTCATTTATAGTTGTGTTGCAAAAAATGAGTAGAATTTAGTCATCTTTCTAGTTGTTGTAACTAAAAGTTTTAGTCACGTAGTCATTTATTTGTCAAATTCTACTAGTGTTTCCTAGCATAAACCTACCCATCCAAACATGTTGGAACTATCGGTTTGGTCGCACGATGAACAGAACGAAAAGTACACCACCTTGCAACTTTACACTACATGCATTTGATGTTTTTTCCAAATACTAAAAGCTCAACAGCACGGGAAAACGACTTGGAGATATCAAAAACTGAGAGACCTCATTGTAGAGGGGCCCTATGAGATTCCACACCTGCAGATAGAATGTTTCTAAGTGCCACAGTTTTTGAGTAACATCTCATCAAAGTTTGTTTCCTTCTTGCATTTTGGTCTCTTAAGAGATATCACCAGTGCAATGTAGCTCTGACTGTTCCAACATGTTTGGGTGTGAAATAGGACCTTTCCTAGCATAAATGTACCCACCTAAATGTGTTGAAACTGTCGGTTTGGTTGCATGATGAATAGAACGAAAAGTACATCACCTTGCAACTTTACACTATATGCATTTGACGCTTTTTCCATCAACTAAAAACTTGACACCATAAACAAACAACTTAGAGATATCAAAAATCAAGAGGCTATTGTAGAAGGGCCCTATGTGATCCCATACATTTAGAAGAAATGTTTCTAATTTTCATGATTTCCAAGTAACAACTTATCAAAGTTTGTTTCCTTTCTCCACTTTGGTCTCTTAAGAGATATCATGGTGCAATGTAGTTCTGAATGTTTTGGCATGTTTGGGTGTGAAACAAGACCTTTTCTAGCATAAACCTACCCATCTGGACATTTTGGAACTGTTAGTTTGGCTACATGACAAATAAAATGAATATTACACCACCTTACAAGTTTACACTGCATGCATGTCATTTTTATCTAATGGCATGTATTCCATTGAGTTTCATGATGAGTCTTAGTGCACTTATGTATTAGAGTTAAATGGTGTAGATTGTATTTCCATTAGACGTCAAAATTTTATGTTGAATGCCTAATGCATTTATTTATGCATCATAATTGAGTGACATTTACTCTCATCTTTGATTATTTGAATAGAGTATGACATATGCATTAGGTTGAATGGCATATATGACAACATACTACCAATTTTGGATTTTGTGTTAATCATACATCATAACTAGTATTCATTATGGTATGCTTGGTGTGTTTATTCATGCATGTTGATTATGAATTTTTGAGTGAAGGTTCTAATAACATATATGCCACTAAGTTATATGGATTTTAGTTTATTCATGCATTTTTATTATGAATTTTTCCATCAACTAAAAACTCAACAGAACTAGTGAACTGTTTGATAAAATTCTTTGGTAGACATGCATGAAAAATGTGGTAGCATAGATAAGGCAATGAGTTGTTTAAAGAAACGCCTCAAAGAAATGTGGTCTCATGGAATGCCATGATAAGAAAATGCAATTGGTAGTTGCTCCTAGTTATTATTTATGCAATGTGAATGCAAAAAACGTGAGGTTATGAGTTTATGATCAAAATTTAGTGTAAGTTTGAGTTTCAGTGTAAGATACAAATATGAAGTCATATTAAAAATTGGGAAAGAATGCTATTTGAAAATTTGAAACTTTATAATATATGTGCTTTTCTCATTTCCATAACAGATTTAAAAAAACAAGATAATGATACATATTTGAATAACCCAAAAGAATGGTCAATTTAACATGACTTTACAAATTCAATGTACATACTTGCAAATCATTCCATTGAACCATCTAGGTCTACTCTACTCTTTATTGTGTCAATTATTGTCTCATGGTCAGACTCACACACCTACAAGATCTTGTTTGTAGGTCTACCTTGATATTTGATCAAATGAACGTCGGTTGCTACAACAGGGTTAGAGTAGTAAAGAATCTTTCAATGCATGTCAAAGTCCTCAAACAACCAAACTGGAGTATTCTTAATTGGGTACCTTTCAAGCCATGTTCTACTAACAACCACTGAACCTACATAGGATATTCTTTGTTTTTTCCATCTATAACTAGGGCCTCCAATTTATTTTTAGCCTCGATATAATGACACAAGTAATAATTTGTTCTGGATAAAAGCACAAAGTTGTGTCACACTTTATAAAGGAAATGACCAACACTGACCCAACTTTTAAACTTGAATCACTAAAAAGTGGCATATATGTTTTGAATTTTGAAATGATGTAAACTAGTAAAATATGTATTTTTTAGTATATTTTATGTTTGTATTTTATTAAAAAAAATTAAAAATTATTTTAAACTAATTTTTAATAAATTAACTCTATAATTTAGTTGCTGATAAAATGTTGAAAAATGAAGTTGCATGAGACCTCAAACTTTTTATAGTTAATTTTATTTTTATTTTTCAAATTTTTTGTGTGTATTTATAACTTGAAACTTTAGTGCATGGATATATTTTTTTTCAATTTTGATAAATATATATTTTTAAATAAATATTAAAATTTGCATGAATCAAAAAATAATTGTTTCCATCGGACGTCAACTTTCATATTAAATATTTATCTAAAATGGAAAAAATATATATACCATCTTGAAATAGATTCTTTTATCTAGTGCATCATATTTTATTTTATTTTTTTTAATAAGTTTTGGTATTTTTCCTTGGCATGGTAATCAACCTAATATTTTGTATGGATAACTTAAACTATTTAAATAAATATATTTTTGAAAACTATACTTATGGATCTACAAAAGGGTATTTTTTATATTTTAAAAAAAATGTTATTTACATTAGTAGGAGTTATTGAACTTCAAGTTTCTCAAATAATTTTATTTTTTTGGTAAATTGGACTCAAAGTGGTGCTCCACATATTTTTAGCTAACAATTTTAGTTGAGAAAGTTGTGGAAGTATCCAACTTATCTATAATGAACCTTACTAGATCATATGTTTGACCAAAATTGATTTTTAGTTGGAAATACTTAAATTAAGTTGTCTTGATAAGTTGGTTGAAAGTGTGATACAACTTTGTGCTTTTACCCTTCCCTCTTCATTATCTTCATTTTCAATCACTGTCTAAACATGCCCTGCATTGATATGTTCATCCAGTTAGATGTATTTAATTAACATTACAATAAAACTACAAAGTAAGATAAAACTATGAATTTTGTATTAAGTATGCAAGAATCTATATTACCTAGTTCTAGTAGATCTGGTACATGATCAAAGTCAATGGATGATTGCATCTATGTGATTTGTAGATCTTTCAGGAGATGGTATATTTCTAGTGGGGTTAGAGTTCTTAATGACCAATCACCAGGGTATGTGCAGGATCATCATGGAAAAAACAGGCCCTTAAGTGGCAAAAAAATTAGAAAAATCAGAGTTAGGCAACTTGACGTAAAAATTTGAATAAGTTATCTATATTATTTCAAAAATATGTAAGAACAGAATTTGTAGCAAATTGAATGTAGTTTCTAAACTACTAGGTTTTTTTTAAATCTATTTGGTGAAAATTTGAAATTTCAATGCAGTAGAACTTAAATTTCAGGGAAAAAATAAGAAGTAGGTGTCTGTCCAACCACCCTAACCACAATAAAATGATAATATTTTTTTTAAAAGATTCTATATATAAGTAGAGGACTCATGGACTGATGTGATGCATATTTTTTTGTAATTTTTTTGTGTAAATAATTAATTATGAATTTTTTATTACAACTTTAAACAACAAAAAAACGTGTATGTCTAACCACCTTAACTTGGTCAAACCTTCATGAAATTCATTTTTTTTAATCCTATATTATGCGAAGCAGAGAATGTGACACATGTTTCAGATTCAAAAAATATGATATCGTTTGAAATTTATAGATGTTTTTCAATCAACCTATCAATCAGGACTTTAGTTGTAATTCAAATAGAAAATAAATAATAATTATTTATTAAATTCAAAGTAAAGCATAATTTATATTGGTGGAAAGCTGAGAATCTCCTTTAAAAACCCTTTTCGTTTCATAAATTTTGGGTAAACAAAAAGTTGTCAACCACATACCCTACAAAAACCCATCATATCACCATTTTTTGGCCCATCATGATCCTGCACATACCCACCAACCTACTCTTTTGAGTCACAATCATTCCATGCTTGAACTGTACATGAAGAAAAAAAGCATGCCATCTTTTACATATGGATAGTCCATGAACCTGCATTGGAGCTTATAAAAGAGTGCAGCTCACTCGATCCTATCAGTGTACAACAACCCTCATATTTTGCAATGTTAGTATCTTCTACCAACCAAAAAAATCTATGAACTAAATAATTACCTTCATTACCTAGACCAATAACATGATTACACCTGTGGACAATTGATTTTGCATCTATCAACTTTGAAATATATTTGTACTTTAACTCTTCTCATGCTAAGGATATTTTGACACACACTCTTGCACTATCATGCTCCCCATTTCCATGCTCGACCTCTAAGAAATTCCACATATGTTGAACACCACTGATCCTATACATCCTTCTCAACCAATAAAACATTTTAGAGTTCTTGAATTGTGATGTAAAATTATCTGACCATATGATATGCTCACTAAATGATATGCCCCTACTAGCCAAATCAGCATAGAACATCTGAAAGCAACCTTGCACTAGCTATATGGGTATGTGCAGGATCATGATGGGCCAAAAGGTGGCAATATGATGGGTATGTGGCTAATGACTATTTTATTACCCAAAGTTGATGAAATGAAAAGGGTTTTTAAAGGAGATTCTTAGCTTTCCACCGATATAAATTATTCTTTAATTTGAATTTAATAAGTAATTATTATTCATTTTCTATTCAAATTACGACTAAAGTCCTAATTGATAGGCTAATTGAAAAAAATATATAGCTTTCAAAAAATATCACATTTTTTGAATCCAACACATGCGTCACATTCTATGCTTCACATACTATAGGATTAAAAAAAGAAAAATTGAATTTCATGAAGTTTTGACTAAGTTAAGGTGGTCAGACATACAAGTTTTTATATTTTTTTAAAAGTTGCAATAAAAATACATAATTAATTATTTACTTGGAAAAAATTACAAAAATATGCATCACAATAGGGCATGAGTCCTATACTTATATATAAAATATTATAAAAAATATTATCATTTTATTGTGGTTAGGTGGTCGACACACCTACCTCTTCTTATGTTTTCCTAAAATTTAGGTACCAGCATTGAAATTTCAAATTTTCACCAAATAGATTTTAAAAAAAACCTTATTGTTTAGAAAATACATTCAATTTTCTATAGTTTCTATTCTTACATATTTTTAAAATAATATAGATAATTAATTCAAATTTTTACGTCAATTTTCCTATCTCTGATTTTTCTAAATTTTTTGCCACTTAAGGGCATGTTTTTTCCATGATGATCTTGCACATACCCCTATAGAATGTGTGTGATCATCACTAATGTAAAATTGATATTCCCTCAATACCTTCATGTTATCCTATGTACTATTAGATCTACATGAATGAATTCTATATGAATAAATCTAACTTGTATGGAGTTGTAGTATTGTGATTACACCTCATTCTATGGTTGTAGTGTGTAGTTCTCTACAAAGTCGATAACTGAAATGATGCTATGAAGTGGAAATGTTTCCTTGCATAATTTGAATTGTGAGTCCAACCATAGAGCTCTATATGTATTCCTTGCATACTCATAGACCACATGATCACAAAAAATTCCCATAACTGATATGTACTAAAAACTTTTTAAAGTGCTTTAGTGAAGATATTTGCAATCTAATCCTTAGTAGGTACATACTCTATTCTGACTTCATGCTTTGTAGCCTTCTCCCTGGGTGTGTGCAAGAAGTTGAGTCCACTTTTTGGCCAAAAAGTGGAAGTGTTTTCCCTGACTTTCAGTATTTGACACATCTGACCTTAAAATTTGAAGCACTTAGAGATGAAATCTTTAAAAAAGTCACTAATCATAAAATGTAGTGCTCAGAGTCTAGTTTCCAAATATGTAATTTATTTCAATACCCAGATTGTACAAATTGAGTTTTAATAGGAATTTCTAAAAACCACTTTTAAAAGTCTTTTTTTTTTTACCATACCATGCGTGTACGACATCCATATTTTCCTTAAATTATCATATTTTTTTCTAAATCCTTTTGGGAAAAGTTTTATGACTCACTGAAGCTTGTTCTTGATATTTTTTATAATTTTTTATTGAATATTTTTTTTTTGTTAATTTTTTATTAGACAAATTTGTCGTTTTGAAAAATCGTCATGTACGACATGCATAAGATGACCTAAACTTATCATTTTCTGATTTTTTTTTCAAATTGAAAAGAATTGTCTGAAGTTTGCTCTCATGCAATCCATTTGTCAAAATGTTATGTTGATCAAAAGTTATTAAAATAGTAAAAAACTCTGATATTTAAAGTTTATGGATCAATTTTATTAGAAATTAATTGAAAAATAGAAAAAATAAATCAATTGCAAAACAAATTACATATTTAGAATCTGCATCGTTTCATCTAAAATGGGTTTTAATTTCATCAGAAAATTTTGTAAAAAAGGTTGTCAGCCATATGTCCAAAGTCGGTATTTTTCTTTGACATTGTTAGGGCCTTCAACTTGCAGGTCAAACCAGGTTAAAGGCCTAGGTTTGGACTTCCAATGCTTTTCCCGAACCAAAAACCTTGGAAAAAACCCGCCCACGATGCAAAACAAAATTCAAATTTAAAAAAATGGGATCCCGATTATAAAATGAGATCTCATTTATTAATAAACGGGATCCCGTACTATAATTGGGATCCCATTCCCATCCGACAGTATTCAGACCATTGTAAATGGAACAGGCTCTCGTTTCATAAATGGGATCCCATTACCTTTACAACGGCTCCGACATTCAATGTTGGTGAACGGGATCCCGATTATAGAGCGGGATCCTGCTTATTAATAAATGGGATCCTGTTTTATAATCGGGATCCCGTTTTATAGTAAGCGGGATCCCGTTTTATAAATGGGATCCCGCTTATTTTATTTAAATACACTGTGCAAAATTACTGTGAAGTCTACAACTTTGCAACTTTATATGTACGGCCGAGAGCACTAAAAATGAATTATTTTTCATAAGTTATTGTATTTACAGGTGGTGAATTTGATTTTTGGTTGATTTTATCAAAGGGAGCATCATCTACACCATTTTTGAAGTGAAATTGTGTTATTTTTGTGCTTGTTTGGAGGAACAAAAGGTTTCAATTTGCAATATGGATTGAATTTTTCAAAGGAAGCATGAAGAAAACAATTTTTAAAGTGGAATTGTGGTAGTTTTCTACTTGTTTTGAGGAACACAAGAGGAAGAATTTTGTCCTAATAGGTATTCAACTTCCAATTTGGATTGAATATTTTTGAAGTATTTCACTATTAACATTCATTTTGCTTGAGAATTTTATAATTATGGGAGATAAAACTCGTAATAAGAGAAGAAAGACATTGACTCCTCAAGAAGTTGAAGCAAATAGAAAAAGAGAGACAAAGACAAAGAGAGAAGAGAATAGGGAATGAAATCAATGAGCGATGGTGGAGCAACCAATTCAACAACTATTGAAGATGAAAACATTGAAGATACTATAGTTGTAGATGAAGCTAATTTGCAAGGAGTCAATTTGGAGAAGAATATGATTATACAAACAAGTCCTACTATGTCTTCAAATCCCTCTTTGAATGTTAAGGAGAATGTTTCAATATGCACAAATCCAGGTACATCTTCAAATCCACATGTTAGTGAAATGGTAAATTTGTATGTAGAAGTTTTACAAGATGCTGGATATAATGATGTTGACATTGACTATATTCAGAGAGATGAAACTTTTATAGAATTTGTTGAAAACAAAAAAGAAAAATCTTTTTGTTGCAAATGAGAAATCAAAATGATCATTTTCTTGAAAATGAAAACAAAACCTATATTTTTGATGAAAATGAAAATGAAACCATTTTTTGATGAAAATGAAAATGAGAACCGTTTGTTAATGAAAATGAAGATGAAAATGAAAATGAAAATGAAAACCGTTTTTGTTGATGAAAAATGAAGATGAAATGTAAATGAAAATGAAAAGATGAAGATGAAAATGAAGATGAAAATCTAGAATGTGATGTTGAATTTAATGAAAATACTTTTTTAAAATTGGAAGTGGTGTTTTCGATAATCTTCCTCAAAATTTCTTGGAGGCAAATAAGAACACATGCGAATAGAATATACACCAAATTCTTTTATCGTAAAAAAATTGCATTTCAATGTCAACTAATGATGCAATTTATGAGAATGCAAAAAATGAGGAAAGTAATGAAAAGGTTAGGCTTTTATGTTAAACCAAAAAGAAAAGATCAATCATTAAAACATGTTATGTCTACTGTTGCTAGTGCCATTCAATCTATTGGGAAAATAGTTGATCTAAAGATAAAAATGTAGCAAGAAGAGCTATAACTATTGCTATAGTTAATAAAACAACTTTGAATAAAAGAATGGTAAGCAATATTAGTGAAGTTTTAAAAATGCATCTAAAAACATTACTATGAGTGGCAAAAGAAGTATAAGAAAGAATGATCCTATCAATCAATGTTGGAGTTTAGTGGGCTGACAATGAGATTACGATATAAAATTGAATGTTGAAATTAAATCTTTGATCCCGAAAAATATTGGCATGATAATACTAGGGTTTCATCTAATGCTACAGAGATGTTTTAAAATTAAAGGGGTGGGGTCCAAAGTTAAAGCGATCCTCACCCCAAAACACCTAATGAGCCTAGCTTACAAACTGAATTTTATAGAAAATTTTGTAGCGATTCAGTGTTACCTGGTAATATTAAAATAAGTCAAAGGTCTTTTGAAAAATGTAAACCTTGGTATGTAAAAATTAATAAGCAACGAATATTTTGTTGTTGTAAAATACATGCTCAATTTCATTATTTTTATGATGTTTTTCGATATATACGTTGTACCTTGCATTCTAACATGATTGTATAGGATTGTGGTATTGATATGCCACCTGAAGCAATAAGAGAGTTTATTTCAGGTTTGTTTTGTGAAAAATCTAATAATAAATTATTTTATTTAAGTTCTTGTATTTCTGGACAATGCATTAACTGCAGAAATCTTTCATTTTTAAGAATTTGTTTGCATGAAAGTGTTGATCATGATTTTGGACAACATTTAGTAGATTTCAAAAGATTTAGGAATGTTCACTATTCTTTAAAAGATGGAAAAATAGGAAAGCGTTGTGATTTAGTTACAGAAAAAGTTAGTGTGCATGCATTTATGAGTGAATTTAATAATAAAATTGTACCAAAATATGTTATGCACTCTGAACATGCTCGATGGCTTGATGGCCAATTTCGTGCATGTAGAAACAAATTTCCAATTGGTACTATACTTTCGGTGGTTGATTTTGTAGAGAATTATACTCTCCACTCTGCAAGAGGAAATTCAATCTCAATATTACCAAATTCAGTGCAAAATTAGCTATGTTTGTCCATATTGTTTATAGACATCCAGATGATAGCACTGAGGATGATAGAAAAGTTTTGAGGGAGTATCATTTTTATTTGAGTGACAATCGGTTACACTCATAAGAGTTTGTTCAATATTGTTTTAGTATATTTTATAGAAATTTAAGACAAAGAGGAATCCATATGAAAGAACACCTCATATGAATTGAGATAATTATGCGGGGCAGTTCAAAATGCTAGGAGAATGTTCTATTGGTTAAGTAGGGTTCACAAGGAACTTAATGTCCAACATATATGGAGTTTTTTTGAAGTTGGGCATGGTAAAGGAGAACATGATGGAGCTGGTGTGTGTGTCAAAAGAATTCTTGCTAGAGACCAATTAAAATTTGAGGATTCAGTAAAATTTAAAAATGCACATGAGATTGTGGATTGGTGTAATAGAAGATTATCTGCACTTGGTTCGAGTGATTACTCTACAGTTCATCAATTCTTTTGGTTGGTGGAAGAAGAGAACATTGTATCTAGAGTTTATTGTGAGACAATTAGTGGATCTACTAAATGGCATTCATTTAGGAGTGCGACAGCAAGCACATGGACTATTTGGACAAGGGAGCTTGCATGTTTTTTCCATTTTTGTATCTTAGGAGATTGGGAAGCTTGTGAAAATACAAAATGGGTTGAACAGTGGGAGCAAAGATCGTTGACACCTGTAGAAGCACATAGTCAATATGAAAGAACTATTGAAGAAAATGATCAATTGTTTGCATCTGAAGATTATGATCGTGTTTCAGACCTTGTACAAGAAGGTAATTTTAATTTAATTTATTTCATTTTATTTTGTTTTATTAAGTTATTTTTTAATACTAAATTGGATTATATGGATATGCACAGAGTTATTAAATTGAATTTTGTTGGCCGGGACATTTTGTATGGAGTTAATTGCACTGAGGGAATGAAGAGCAAAACAAAATATTGGTTAGCTTCGTTATTGTGGAAACTAAACATAGAAGTTATTTAACACCGAGAGATGATGATGGCTTTCATTATCCAACAGGTACGGTGATCCCCTTAAGACACCTCCTTAAGCAAATTTTGATAACAAGTTTTAGATCCCCTTAAGCATTTTTTTAGAACAAGTCTTTGATCCCCTTAAGTAAATTTTGAGAAGTTATTTGATGATGGTTTTTGAACATGTTTTCCAATAGGATCGGTGGTGGTTGTTGGCACTTGGCTACGAAAATACTTGAGAAGAAAGAATGGTCTACTTGCATTCAAAGACTATGAAACACATAAAAAGATTATGCATTATTCACATTTGGTGGTGGCAACAAATATAAAACTAGAAGCGATTATCGTGGAAGACCTTCAAAAATTTCATAGTCAATTTCTATGGAGCGTAAGGGCAATCATAGATGCATTACAAAGAGAGGATGTGAGATGGTACAATGGATTAAAGTAAATGCAATTAAATATAGTTTTAGTTTTATTTGTGTCCTTTAAATACATTAAATGCAATGTTTCAACATTGGTCAAAGTGTGTTAATGGTTAAGTGATTTAAATTGTTCTTTATATATCCTTAAGGCATAATCACAAGGATCTAGTCCATGCAAATTCAACCTAGACAACATGGAATGCTTGGTAAAATAGGTAATTATCGAGTTAAATTATATTTTAAATGCATGTTTTGATTACATATTGATATTGCTTGGATAATAATAGTTAAAAATTGATTTATTGTCAGAACATATCCTAAAGCCATCATTGCATTGATCTCACATACTTTGGAAACAAAAGGAGAGGATGCCTAGATTCAACCTACAAACATGTGTGGAATACTTTTAAATGCAGGTACTTGAGTTCTGTACATATAGATAGTTTTATATAAATTAAAATATGTATGTTTTGATGATTTCATTGATATTGCTTGTATCGTTTTGATATCAGGTGGTGTGAAGACCTACTGCATTCTAGCCACGAGTTTGAGATGTTCTTGAGATGTCATATCCAAATTTTGTAAACATCGTTTTGAGATGACATATATGTACATACATACTTACAAAATTAAACATACTCTATGTACTTCTATGTATCAAATCAATATTCTATATATTTAGGCATATTATGACTCCTTAATACATCCCCTTAAGACGTTCTATTATGACCCTTTTAGACATCCCCTTAATTAACATGTTCTATTATGACCCCTTTAGACATCCCCTTAAAACCCCTTAAGACATCCCCTTAATTAACACATTCTATTATGACCCCTTTAGATATCCACATAGGACATATTATAACCCATAAGACATCCTTGAGGGCGTTCTAGTATGACCCTTTTAGACATCCTTAATTAACATGTTCTATTATGACCCCTTTAGACTGTCCCCTTAAGACCCTTAAGACTGTCCCTTAATTAACATGTTACATTATGACCTTTAGACATCCTTAAGACATATTATAACTATAAGACATCCTTAAGATGTTCTATTATGACCCATAGACATCCTTAATTAACCATGTTCTATTATGACCTTTAGACATCCCTTAAGACCCCTTAAGACATCCTTAGTGTATGTTCTATTATGACCCCTTTAGACATCCCCTTAAGACCCCTTTAGACATCCCTTAAGACCCTTAAGACATCCCTTAATTAACATGTTCTAATACTTGACCCTTTAGACATCCATAAGACCCTTAAAGACATCCTTAATTAACCGTTCTATTATGACCTTTAGACATCCTTAAGACATATTATAGCCTTAAGACACATCCTTAAGACATTCTATTATGACCCCTTTAGACACCCCCTTAAGACGTCATTATTTGTTTTGACAACTTATAAATTAGTGTTAGATGAACTATTATTTATAGTATTTATTAATTCTTTTATTCTCTAATCTTCTATGGTATTGTTATGGTTAGGATTAGAATTTTAATTAGAGTTAGAATTGAACCCTGATTCTAACTATAATACTAATTGAACCCTAACCCTAACCATTATTAGAACCCAACCCTTATTGAACCCTTACCCTATCCTAAAATTAATCCTATCCCTAAGCCTTGTTGTATCTAACCCTAATTGAAACCTAACCCTAATTGTAGTTGTGTCCTAATCCTAACCTTTACCCAAAGCTTTATCCTATAACTCTAGTTGTGTTAATTCATGTGTATTTTGAGCAATCATTATTATAGTTGAAGATTATTTTGATTTTATAACTATTTTTTCTTTTTTTAAATGTTCTCAATTTTTCCTATAGTTAAATTTGACATGTTAAAGACTTTCATTACCAACTTGATATTAATCTAAATATGCAGTAATCCAAAGACTTTACATTCACATGATTATTTCCAAATAATATTAAAATAATAACTTATGTAGATTTTGGAAGTGCATCTACACATTTTAAGCATAAGATCCATGTTCACTTGACCCATATTTTAACGCAATTCAGGTTTAGACCCTAAATTTCTAGTATATAAATAGATTGCTTTTGTTTGTAAATTATGATTTATTGACTGATTATTGTAAATATTAAAATGTCCTATATTAATCCATGTATGAGATCACTAAATTTCACATTAATGTCCTATATTAATGTCTTGACTATGAACATAAAATGCATAAATGTACATGTGTAAATTGAAATTTCAAACAATAATAAATTCCATAATTTATGTAACATATTAAGTGTATGAAACCAATTTATTAAGCACATGAAATAAAGTC
>VDFB02322083.1:24328517-24365520 GCA_007258455.2 Sequoia sempervirens | reverse complement strand
CAACCAGGAGAAATCATGATCAGTAGATAGTCATAAAATATATACTATTATATACTAATCATTATAAGTTCATAAATTCCACAAATGAATAAATCATGTCATAAAATATCCATCTAGAACCAAAATCATAAATTTGTGTCACTAAAAATATCCATTTGGAACCAAATTTATAAATTCATCACACAAAATATCCATCGTTCACCAAATTTATAAATTCATAACTATTTAAGATCATTGTTTTAATTTATAAACTATTATGGCTCTCTACTATATAGATCTTCATTTCTTTGTGTTTTCCTTTTCAAAATCAGGAGTTATCCTCTCCTCTAGCCATTGTCGATGCTCATCTACAATCCTATCCATAGCCTTGATAGCATCAACAAGGGTTTGCATCCTAGGTGCGAACATCCTCACAGGAGGTGCGACACATTCTTCATTTTGAATAATGTTGATTCGATCTTGGATGGTTCTAGCAGAAGCATTGATTTGTGCTTGCAAAAGAGCATGTTCATTGATTTCAGGTGATGGAGGTGGGGGGTTACGAGGTGGAGGTGAAGGTGTTGGAGATGGATGGCGTGGAGGTGGATTGCGAATATTATTGAATGGATCCATTTGATCTTTAAGATATGAGTGAACCTGCATTAGATTTGTAATTTCAAGATGTAAGATACATGTTTAGGAAATACCTTTAAACCATTCAATATAAATGACCTTAAATAATTGAAATAGGATGATAAAATTATATGTAAGCCTCATTTATATGTCTAAGACACATGTTACTTGAATGAAAATACAATTAACTATTGATATTGTATAATCTTGTAGGATCTTATTATTGTTAAATTTGGTTGGGCCTTGGGAAACTTTGATGACCAAATTTTAAGAACTTCTTTGATCCCCTTAAGAAATGTCATATTGGAACCCCTTAAGAAAATCGAATTACGATTTAGGGTGATAGGATGGCTTAAGGGGATTCACATCTAGTGAGGTCCTAGGCGAAAATGGCATGGCTCAAGTGAATAAAATTTGGTGAAGTTGCCCAAGGCAACCAAATTTCATTAAGAGCATTTAAAGAAAAAATGATGGCTTTAGGGTTTAGGTTTTAGACTTTAGAGTTTAGGGTTTAGGGTAATAGGATAGCTTAAGGGGATTTACATGCAGTAAGATCCTAGGAAAAAATTACATGGCATAAGGTAATGGCCTATAGCTGCCTGTTGCAACCAAATTTCATTAAGAGCCTAAGAAAAAATGATGGCTTTAGGGTTTACGGTTTAGACTTTAGAGTTTAGGTTTTAGGGATTTAGGATAACTTAAGGGGATATATGTAGTAAGATCCTAGAAAAAAATTACATGGCATAAGGGAATGAAATTTGGTTGCATTAAGAGCCTAAGAAAAAATGATGGCTTTAGGGTTTATGGTTTAGACTTTAGAGTTTAGGGTTTAGGGTAATAGGATAACTTAAGGGGATATATGTAGTGAGATCCTAGGACAAAATTACATGGCATAAGGGAATGAAATATGGTGGAGTTTCCTAAGGCAACCAAATTTCATTAAGAGCCTAAGAAAAAATGATGGCTTTAGGGTTTAGGGTTTAGACTTTAGAGTTTAGGGTTTAGGGTAATAGGATAACTTAAGGGGATATATGTAGTAAGATCCTAGGACAAAATTACATGGCAAAAGGGAATAAAATATGGTGGATTTTCCTAAGACAACCAAATTTCACTTTATGATCCTGAGTAGGACAAAATGAATGGTTTAGTGTTTAGGGTTTAGGGTTTAGAATTTGGAATATTTAATGAACTTGCAAGTTAGTGAAGAACATTTTCTTGTGGAATAGTTGATTGAGATCTACTCAAATGTTTCAACTGACCAACCTAGATCATGATGGCAACTTTGATCACCAAATTTTAAGAACTTCTTTGATCCCCTTAAGAAAATTGAATTACGATTTAGGGTGACAGGATGGCTTAAGGGGATTTACGTCTAGTGAGGTCCTAGGAGAAAATGACATGGCTCAAATGAATAAAATTTGGTGAAGTTGCCCAAGGCAACCAAATTCTATTAAGAGCCTTTAAAAAAAAATGATGGCTTTAGGGTTTAGGGTTTAGACTTTAGAGTTCAGGGTTTAGGGTAATAGGATAACTTAAGGGGATGTACATGTAGTAAGATCCTAGGACAAAATTACATGGCATAAGGGAATGAAATATGGCGGATTTTCCTAAGACAACCAAATTTCACTTTATGGTGTTGGGTAGGAAAAAATGAATGGTTTAGTGTTTAGGGTTTAGATTTTAGAGTTCAAAGTTTAGGGTTTACAAAACTTAGGGTAAAGTTTTGGTGCCCCTTGGAATATTTAATGAACTTGCAAGTTAGTGAAGAACATTTTCTTGTGGAATAGTTGATTGAGATCTACTCTTGTTTCAACTGACCAACCTAGATCATGAAATCTCATTCATATTATAATCTTGCATGATCTTATTATTGTTAAATTTGGTTGCCTTGGGCAACTTCACCAAATTTTAAGAACTTCTTTGATCCCTTTAAGAAATTTGTCATATTGGGACCCCTTAAGAAATCGATTTACGATTTAAGGTGATAGGATGGCTTAAGGGGATCTAGATGTCTAGTGAGGTCCAAATTTAGTCATACTATAGCCTCATTGGTTCCATCTAGCTCTGGGTCAAAAGTGTTTACCCCTCTAATAAAAAAAAGTATCATGATGTTAAAAATGAATCAATCTATACATATCACAAAAATAACAATAATCTTAAATGTAACCCATACTCTAACAATAGTAGAATGCTAAATGATCCCCACCCCTAACCATATCCTAATTGAATTGCAAACCTAATTGAAACTTAATTAAATTATAACCTTTACCTAATCTTAAATGTATTCCTATATTATATTATATTTAAATTAATTTATATTTGTATTATAATTATATTAATATTTACTATATATTCCTAATTGTAACCTAACTATTTACTACAAACCTAATTGAATCTTAAGCCTAATCCTCATTAAAACCCCAAGTAAATTGTAACATTACCTATCCTTAATTGTAATCTTATATTATATTTTATGATATTAAATATTTATATTATTTAATATATTATATTAAATATAATATATTAAATAATATAAATATTTAATTATATTTCTTTTATATGAATCATCCTCCTATTTCTAAATTGTAATAATAGCATGTAGTTCCTCCAAACTATCATCATGTACCTCCTCCCTTTCCCATGTAATAGGTGTACCTTGTAGGTGTTAAATGGTTCCATCTTGGTCTTCTTATTGATGCATTTCTATCCTTCCACATAAATCTATATAGTATCAAAATATAGGTAATTTTATGGTTATTGAATCTCTCTTAATTGCTAAAGAATCCATTATGATTGAGGATGGGTGGATTATTATCTAGGATCACATCTTAAAAATCCTATAGAGGTCATGTGGTATGTTTTCTTAATACATATATTCCCATACAAACCTCTTTCCATGTATTATCAACTCTCCTATATAATAGACACCTTCCTAGATTTAAATTTCATATAATATATATGTCCCAAGTGTTTCAATTGGAATTGCTATAATTATACTTTTATGGCATTCTAGATATTCAAAATAGTTTTCATAAATCTACCAAATAGACCATTCTTGACATTGAACCTACATAATTTTAGGTATGTCCAATGAAAGATTAGGGTCTAGGGTTCATAAATTTCAAATGCTTTAGTGTTATGGGTTTAGATTTTACAGTTTAGGGTCTAGGGTTTAGCAAACTTAGGTGAAGTTTGGGTGGCCCTTGGCATAATTTATACTTGCAAGTTAGTGTCAATTGGAATCGATTGTATGTGTTTAGATTTACGAATTTGCTAACTAAATTTGCAAACAAACATCAAGATAAACTTTATGAATTTTAACTATTCTTTAACATATTGATTTCTAATCTAATTATAATTTAATATTGAAACTAAAGTTTAATATATATCATTTTTTCCATACAAAGCAGATAAAATTTAAAACATTTAAGCAATGCGAATGATTTTTTTTAGCTCGAAATTACCTAGTTTTCAAAATCAAAATGATTTGTTCGATTCCAATTTAGGGTTTTAACAATTTTTTTTGTTCCAATTCAATTTAGGGTTTCAATTTTAAACAATTAGGGTTTTTCATGCAATTTTTTCGTTTCAATTCAAACTAGGGTTTTCAAATTCAATTTTTTTGTTTGATTTGAATTCAGGGTTTCGAAAAGCTTTATTTGGATTTGTAAATGCAATGTTTTTATTTCATTTCGATTTCTAGGGTTTTGAAATGCAATTTTTTTTGTTTTCTTTCAATTAGGGTTTTCAAATTCAATTTTTTTTGGGTTTAATCGAACAATTTAGGTTTCAACAGTTAAATTTTGTTTCTAAAACACAATTCAAGGTTCATTTTTTCATTTTTATTAAAAAACCTTTAAGTTTCATTGCATTTTTTCGTCTATTTTTACAATTATTCAATTCTACTATAACAGTTAAAAAAATGCTTAGAACGTGAAATAAATTAAAAAAACATGCTAAATTAACTTATTTTTTTCAAAATTTCAATTCAAAATAGAAAAATGCAAAAAAATGGCATGTAGGTGGGTACCTGTTGTTGATCGTGGGGGTCGATGTCGCCAGTATTCGGGGTCCCGTCCGCTGAGCAGTGAAATCTGTCTTTTAAAAAAAAAAAATCAGTATAAAACAGGATCCCAATTTATAAAAAATGGGATCCCGATTTATAAAAAATAGGATCCCGATTTATAAAAAACGGGATCCCGATTTCTATAAATCGGGATCCCATTTTTTGACAATCGAGATCCCATTCCTTTTCCTCTGGTTCGGGGTCCTATGGGAAACGGGATCCCAAGTTTTAAAAAGTGGGATCCCGTTTCATCTCAGGCTCAAGATCCCGAACTATAATGGGATCCCGATTTTTAAAAATCAGGATCCCGTTTATTAAAATCGGGATCCCGTTTCCTCAATGTTGATTTCAATTTTTTTGGTTAAGGCAAAAACTTCCACGTTTCGTGGACTCAACTTTGTCCACTTACCCCCCTTAGAAAGTGATACTAGATAGAAATGTGTTTGGTCCTTGAATGCATCACCAGATTCTTGGAAATGTTAATTACATTGGTATTATCACACAATATGGGAATGATTTCATCATATACCACCTTTAAGTTCTTCAAAGTATACTTCATCCAAAGCAACTGGCTGCAACAATATACTCAACTTCTTGTGGATAAGGACACTAAGTACTACTTTTTACTAAACCAAGAGACCAATTTGTCTCCCAAGAAAAATGCACTTCCACTGGTGCTTCTCTGGTCATCCACACATCTTTCCCAATCAGCATCAGTATAAGAACTCAAAGAAAAAATTTCATCCTTCTTGTAATACCCCCATGTTGCTGATACTCTTTGATACTCTTTGATACTCTTATGTGTTGGTTTGATACTTGGTTTGAGATGGTAATTAGTTCACCGACTTAGTTGTGTGTGGATTCATAGTTTGGTTGGTTTGTTGCACTTGACATTATTATGATGATTTATGATACATTATAAGGTGGTTAGATTATTTGGTTATGTTATGGTTTTCTTTAATATTATATGTGACGATGTTGTGATTCTATGATGCTATGTTTTTTGATGTGTGGTTAGTGAGTCTTGGTGAAAGGACAGAGTAGCATCACTCGCTTGCGAGCGCCCTACTACCCCGTGATTTCCTTTCATGGTGTGTCTACAATGGAGATTTACATGTTACTTGACGTTTGTTGTATGCAGGAATTGCACGAATAAAGTCTCGATTCCACCTACTTCGGTAGGACATGATGAGCATTAAATTAACCCAACAGGTATGATGTTGAAAAAGGGAGTTGATAAGGAAGTGTCCCCATCCCAAGTCCGTCACTTCATTGTGAGTCTTGTTGTGTCATGGTTTTGGCTTTGTCCTTGTCTCACTATTGTGGTTTTTTATTTATTTTACTATGGTTAGTTGTCATTTAAATTATCTTTATTTTATATGGGATAAATTAATGATATTTTGTGGATATTATTAATTGTGTGTAGTTGTAATTTGGAATTTAAATATTGTAAATTAAAAGTTATTTAATTAATTAAAAGGTGAAGTAATTAATTTAAATATATAATGATGGAGATAGTTACATATTATCTTTTTCAAGATATTAAAATTAGAATTTAATCAAAAGAGAATATCTTGTGAGGATAATATCATGTGAAAATAATGAATTTTTTAAAATAAAATTTGTGAGATAAGTGTGTTCTTTTAAAAGCAAGAAAAGAACCAATGAATGTTTAGGATTTTTGAGGAAAAAGAAGAAGAGATTTATTTTATTTTATTTATTTTATTGTGAGGAAGTTTTACAGACAGAAGGGTTTTTCTGGTTTTTGTCTGAAAAAGAAAAAGATAGGTTATTGTGCTTCTTGGTAAAAAAATGTTCTGCAAGAAAAGAAGAAGGGATTGATTCAGAAGTTAGCTGAATGAAGGAAATTGAGAAGAAGTTGCAGAGAGGATTCTACTTTCAAAAAGGAAGAAGGCTATTGTGTTGGATTCATCTTTGAACAAAGGACTCCAGGTTCTTTTAAATTTATTACTTCTTTTGATTTATTGTTTTGTAAACCAAATCTTGTCTGCCAAGTTTGAAAATCAATTTCTCTATGTTTGAAAGGGGGTTTTGTTTTAGAAAATCTATTTGTAAACCTTTGAATCTTCTATAGAAAACTGTAGGGAAACCTTCATAATTTCGTTAATAAAACTTAGTTGTGAAATTTGTGATTTGGAAGGAAAATCAATTTGTTAGGGTATTAGAAATTGTATCCCTATTTGTCTTGTGTCTAGTGAAAAAATCAACAGATTATTCATATTAATTATTTTAAATCTTGTGAAAATATATATATATATGTATAAATATATATATATGTATAAATATATATATATATGTATAAATATATATATATATATATATACATTTAGATTTTGTCCTTTATAAAATATATATATATATACTCTCATTTCATACAGAAGAAATGTTGTACAGTGTTCTTGGGAAAAGAATTAAAAATAAATAAAAATTATATTTATCTTTTTTTTTTAGATTCTTGTAAATAGAACAAAAGATAAAATAAAATTTATTAATGTGCGTTTCTTTTTTTTCCGTGCCTGGTTTTGAATGTTGAAATTAAATTAAAAAAGAAGAAGAAGTATTCTTTTGTAATATTGGGAAGGGAGTGGTCGGCCGAAGCCATACTGCCCCCGACCCTGTGGCGGTTGTACGCAGCCACCACAGGCTGCACACAGCAGCTAATGGCTGTTGTATGTAGCCCTGTGGGGGCTGCAGCCTCCCCACAGTGGGGACCACAGTACCTATGGGTTGTGGCCTATCTTTTTGGGGACTGTAAACTTTTAATATTGATTCCTCTGAATAACTTCAATGCGGATTTTTGTATTTCATTTTTTATTATATATATATTATATATATATATATATTAATATATATATTATAATATATATATATATGGTTGTGGGTAAATTCACAGTGTAACATTTGGGTAATTTTATTATGGGATTTGAATATATGATTTTAATATATAAATGTATTATATATATATATATATGTATATATGTATATACGCATAAAAAGCGTATATATATGTGTGTGTATATATATAGAGAGATGGTTTTATATATGCTGTGATTATGAGGTTATTGATAATTTTACAAGTTGCAATGTTATAATGTAATCGAGAAAATTAGAGATAAGTTATGTGTTTTAAATTAAATGGAGTTTTCTTGAGTAATTGATTTATTTATTTGTTGAAATTATTATGTATTGGAAATGTTTTATATGGCATTGTTTAAACATAATTGTTATTCTTGAGATTATTCATTAAATTTATTGTGGTTTTCTCTTTTATTGGTTTTTGTGTCATGTGGGAAAACCCTTAGTTTATTTTGCTATAGGAGCTTAAGTCATTGATTAGAGACTTCCAGAGGTGGGGTTACTGATGTTTATATTTGATCTTGTACTTTGATATGTGTCATTATGTTTTGGCTATGGTTTTGATTTGAGTTACACATGGATTGTACCGTTTTATGGATGTGTTTCATATGATTTTGGCACTCGAGATGGTTATGCCTCTCGGATGTTCCATTGTTGGTTCAGTGTTCTTGTTGGTACAATTCCTTGGTATTAGATTTTATGTTTTGGGTGTCTAGGGAGAGTGGCTCTAAGTGGGGGTCGGTGCACAAAGGGGTTGTCAGGGTAACCCACATAGAGTTAGAGTAATCAAGGATAACCAAAGTAATTAATTAGGGGTTGGGTAGTTAAACAATAAACAAGATAATTATGGATGCCTCGTCCGCCTGTTAGTGCTATCATAGACTAAAGGTGAGCCGAGAAGGCTGTGGTTGGCATGATCATTGCCTCGTCCTCACGAGAGGTTAACGATTCCACATGAGTAGCCCTATGGAGCGGTGCCTTTTGATAGGCTGTTAGGAGAACCATAGATGGAGGTGGCACCTTGTGATAGGTTGTCTGGATAATCCATATAAATCCATGTGATGAAACTCTCTCCTAGCATTGCTTTTGAGTTTTTTTATTGAAATCCTCTGGAAGTGGTCTATTGTTATGTTTTTGGTGATTTGTCGATGTTTCATTTTGTGAGTAGTCTTTTGAAAATATGTTATCTTTTTCTGGAGTTTAGTCTTCTCTTACTGTTTGGATGTGCTTGGTCGGGGATCCTTCCTTGTTTACTCCCAACACGGGGGTGGTTGGGTGGAATGTGCTACACACCCGGGCGTTGGGTCCCCTTGGATGCAGTTGGACCATTCAGTGCATAGTTTTGCTAATTTCGTTGATCTAGGATTCATTATTTACCAGATGTATATTTGTACACCAAATGTATTTTATTTATTGATGTATCATTCCAACGTGCGTTGGGAAGACCTTGATGTAATTTTGTATATATTTGCATTGAGATGTATTATCAGACTGATGTAATGTATTATCTTACCATGTAATCATTCGTAAACTACCATTTGTTAATACTGTTGATGTTATGTTTTATCTATGGAAATATATATACTTAATATCTTCATGATTAATTTATTTGTGATTTTCATGTATGGTTTTATATGGATTATTCTTATTAATGTGGTTAACATTAATGGATGTTTTAAATGGTGATATGTGAATGAATGGATTCGTAATTGAATATTTAATGTTTAATCTATTATCTTTGTTATGGGTTTGTTTGGTAATGTCACCTCGTGTACCCCAAGGGATTTAGTTGTGCAACTTAGAACATTGTTATGTTGGAATACTTAAGTACATTTCTTATGTTATTTAAAAAAAAATTGTTGTTTTTTTACTTGTTCCTTTGGGGTTTGCACAATGGGGTGTTACACTTCTTATACCACAAACCATAATCCAAAGTTCCCCTCAACTATCTGAATATTCTTTTCACTACCTTCTCATGAGTTTTCTTAGTATTAGCTTGAAATTTGGAAACAAAACATACTGCATTCATAATATCAAGTCTAGAAGCAATCAAGTACAACAAACCTCCAATTATAGACCTATAAAGAGTTTGATCAACCTCTAGAGAAGCATTGCTCAAATGACAACCAGTAACCATAGGGGTACTGACTTGTTTGGAATCCTTCATTCCAAACTTCTTCAACATCTCTTTAACGTACTTAGCCTGAGAAATAAATATACCATCATCTAAGTGCATAATTTGAAGTCCAAGGAAGAAAGACAACTCACCAATCATAGACATCTCAAACTCTTTCTTCATCTCTTCTACAAACCTCTTACGCATATCATCATCTCCACTACAATCAAAATTGTGTCTTCCTATACCTTAATGTAAAGATTACTATTTGCAATACCTTTCTTGAATCCTTGATGAATCAAATACTTATCCAACTGAGCATACCAATCTCTAAGAGCTTGCTTTAGTCCATACAAATATTTCTTGAGTCTACATACTATTTCAAGATATTCTAATAGCTAAAACCCATCTAGTTTCTCAATGTAGACCTCTTCCTCTAGATCACTATTCAGAAAGTTTGACTTGATATCCATCTAATAGACTTTGAAATTCTTGTGAGTATAAAAATCAAGAAACATCCTTATTGACTTCATTCTAGCCGCCAAAGAAAAAGTATCCTCAAAATCAATACCTTCAACTTGTGAATAAGGTACCTTACATACCAATTTGGATTTGTTCCTCACAACTTCACCATCTTCATTCAGCTTGTTTCGAAACACCCACTTTGTCCCTATCACAGTCTTATCAACTAGTCTAGGAACCAATTCCCATGGTTGATTCTTTTCTATTATATTCAATTCTTCTTCCATTGCTTTTATCCAACCATCATCTTTGCTAACATCAACAAAGTTATTGGGCTCTACCTTTAACAATAAACACAAGTTCACTTTCTCACTTGCTTGTGAAAACCTTCTCCTAGTCAGTACACCTTCATTCTTGTCTCCAATGATTTGATTTGTAGAATGATTCTTTTGAACATACTTTGTTAGAGTCTTAGGAACCTTCTTTGGTTTTGGTTCCTTCTCTTCTTTCTCTTCTTCTTCTTCAATCTAAGGAGGTATATCAGATTTGCAAACCTTTGGTTCTTATGAGATTTGATACAAATCTTCATCTACCTTAATATTTTTTCTTTCAATCGTATTTCCCAATCTCTTGTTGTAGCATTTATAAGCTTTTCTACTAGTTGAGTAGCCAAGAAAGATCACTTCATCACACATTGAATCAAACTTTTCAAGGTTTTCTTCACCTCTTCTGATGTAGCATTTTTTTCCAAAAATCCTAAAGTATATAGCAGTGGGAGGCCCACCATACCATAGCTCATTAGAGGTCTTAGTGCTATTAACCCTCAACTACACCTTGTTAAGCAAATAGATAGCAGTGTGAATTGCTTCTTTTCAATACATATTAGACAAATCAACATCTTTCAACATATCCCTAGCCATCCCTTAGATAGTCCTATTCTTCCTCTCCACTACCCCATTCTATTGAGGGGTTCTAGGAGCATACAAATGTCTCCTAATACCACGATCTTCACAAAAAAATAAAATTCATTTGAAGTAAATTCACCTCCTCTATCTGACCTTAAGCATTTGATCTTAGCATCCATTTCATTCTCAAATTTTTCTTTGAATATTTTAAACTTGTCGAAAGCTTTGGATTTATCTCTCAAAAATGTAACCCAAGTCATTATAGTATAATCATCAATAAGGAACATGAAATACATTTCACCTTATTGACTCCTTGTTCTTATAGGTCTGTATGAGTCAAAGTGAATCAGCTCCAATGGCATTCTACCAGATCAGTACTCCTTGCGCTTGAAACTTTTCTTTGTTTGCTTTCCCATTTGACACTCCTTGCATAATGTGTTTGTAGGTTTTGTTATCTTAGGCATGTCTCTTACTACATGAGTAGAACTCATTTTTACCATATTGTCAAAGTTGGTGTGTCCCATTCTTTTGTGCCATAGCCAACACTCACCGGATTGAGCCAATAAATTGATTCTTCAATTTTCCTCCTTTAGATGACACACATTTCCATTTGTCCTTGTACCTTCAGTTACTACTCTTCCATACCCTTCTTTTCTAATCTCATAACCATTGGCATGAAATGTAAGATTGTATCCTTTGTTGCATACATCTAACTGACACTAAGAAGATTAATCTTTAGACCTTTGATATAGAGGACATCCTCTACCATGTTCTTTATGGCAACCTTTCCAAAAAAAAATTTGAATCATCACCATCAAACTTTAAAACTCCACCATTACACTTCTTAAGAGTGATGAACCTTCCCTTGTCACCAGTCATGTGGTTAGAGAAACCACTATCAATCACCCAAGAATTTTCTTCTTCCTTTGCATGAAAGGAATTCCACACAACCATAGATATTTCATTATTTTTGTTAGGCTACAAAGTACTAGACCTCTTACATTTTTTAATATCACCCTTTTTTTCTTTCAAATCCATGAATGGGGTTTTATCATTTGAATCATTTTCCTCATCTTCTGAGGAACAACTGCTCTCCTTAGAATATAAACCTCTTTTGTTACTATTATCTAATTCTTTATAAGGAAATTTAGATGCAAAATGACCAATCCTTCCACAATTGAAACACTTGAAAGTTAACTTACCTTTGTATATTTTGGTGCCTTTCTTCAATCTTCTCACAAAGTTTTCTTCTACTTCATCAAAGTCATCATTCTGATCTACAATTTTATCTTCCACCTTTTTACTAGTTGTGAATGCAGCTTCCTTCTTTGGAACATATTTTTCAAATTTTCTCATTTCAAAGGCTATAAGAGCACCAAAAATTTCATCTACTGAATACTAATCCAAGTCCTTATATTCTTCAATAACTTAGACACTTTATGACTATAAGATTTAGGGAGAGATCTTAGAACCTTCTTCACAATCTCATATTCTTTTACTTCTCCACCAAGACCTCTGATGCTATTAACAAATTCATCCACCTAGAGCATATAACTAGAAATATATTCATCCTATATCATCCTCAGGGTCTCAAATCTAATCTTAAAGATTTACATCTTGGCTTTTATTACTTTAGTATCTCCTTCATATATGTTGCTAAGTTTTCTCTAGACATCCTTAGGAAAACTACAATTCATCGCCTTCAAAAGTTCTGAATCAGCTAACCCACACAAGATAACATTCTTAGCCTTGGCATTGTTATCACACAACCTAATCTTAGTTGGATTTGTTAGAGGAGTAGCAGGAGCAGTATAACCATCCTTGATAGATTTTTAAACACCAAACCCTAGAGAGTTTAAATGGAATTCCATTCTCAACTTCCAAACGGTGTAATTTATCCCATCAAACCTAGGACCTTTGTAAGCTCCATCATGTGTCATCTCAAGCCTTTTCCTCAAGTGGTTAAGCTTCTTCATAATAACTTGGCTCTAATACCAATTGTTGAACACACCTAGATATTGAGAGAGGGGGGTAAATTAGTATCTTTAAAAACTTAAACCCTTTTAGATCATAAAATCTTTAGGAATATACAAATTTAGACTCTTAGCAAGATCAACAACTCATTCACAGATCAAAAAAACTTAATCTAATCAACAAAAAATGAAAGATAAGGCAATGAACACACATACACAAGACAACACTAGATTTACATGGAAAACCTAAGAAGGGAAAAACCACAAAGAGGAATCTCTCAATATAGAAGTTCATTGCTTACAAAATTACAATTTAAAGGCTTGACCTACTATGGAATTGTAGGCTAAGGAACACAACCTTAGAGAAAGATACAAGAGACTTGTAGTACTGAGGTGCACAACCCTAGGGCAAGATACAAATTACAAGGACCTGATGAGATTCACTATCTCATAGTAGGATACATAAAGATTTAGGAATTATAATATTTGTCAGCAATACACTCTGTTGACTGAGGTGTTAAAGCTCATTTCCCTTTTCTTTTCACAACTCACTACTTCAATTCATCTTCTCACATATCCACACACACACCCTTCTTGCAACTAAAATTTTCTTGCATTTATATCCTCCACAAGATCTCAAAACATTAATGAGGTTAGCCAAAAATAATACAACAAATGATTTCAATAATTCGTCCACAAAAACATAATGTGGTCCTATCTAGAAGATAGAGAGGACTAAAAACAATATTCTTCCAATGTGATCCCAAACAACTCACATGTTGGCACACATCAACCCAAGTCAACAACAAGGAAACATGTAGCACAATACCAATCATCCCAAAAGAATAACTTCAACTAAATTTACTCAATGTGATTCTCAACAAGATAGGTCAGGACCCAATACATCTTAACACAACTTCATATGATGGCACAAAACCCCAAACACACTGCACAAGCAAGATAATAAGCTTTGTCAGCCAGATATCCACAAATTTATCTGAAAAACAACTCAACACAATATGTGGCACTAAAGATATCAACCAATGTTGTGTGGACCACAAAGAGATGTTCCATGAACACCCAAAAAAACTTCTAGAAACTTTGTTCATACTATCATGTCACAAACAACCACCACAAACCAAACATAAGTAGAACACTTCACCCTAGAAGTATAAAATACACAACCAAGAGATAAAAAATTAACAAATCAACTTGCAATACACACCATCACATGAAAATTAAACTAATACATTGCATAGTCACTGAGAGTGCATACACCAAGATGCAAGACCAGAAACATCAATATAGAAAAATCTAGAGTATTTTTCAAACCAATCCAAATAACCAACAAAACCGCCAAACACACTACAAATAGAAGAAACCTCCCTGGCAACACTAGTGACCTGAAAAGATAGGAGTGCAACATCTACAAAGCACAAACACTAATTCCCAAACTACAAGACCATATCTTCAACATCAGAGGGATGTAGAGCATTCTCCGAAACAACCTTCAAAGCATCTTTCTAAAATAGAAACTTTTACCAACTTATGGAGACTATAACTTCCTTGGAGCAACACATACTTCCTCAGGAACAATAGAAGAGAGCATACAACACACTAGAGACCATAGACAACATCTCTCCACCATCAACATTACTTCTAATCCTCATCTTAATGCTTCTAATCCCTTAATATATCATCTTGATGTGATATCTTGTCTCTTCTAATAGCAACCATACTCAATAATAATTGATATCAACTAAGGCATGACAACCAACCATGAACATTAGCAACATCAAAAGCATGGCATACTACCAATTCTAACCAATCGCCATATAGTATCAACAACATACAACTAAAAGAACCTTAGCAGAAAGCACCAATGGCAGCCAATGTCAACCAATAATCTCACAAACATGTGCAACAATATCCCTAAGTGTTGACAACCAATGCCAACAAACTCACCAAGTGTTGACATCCCAACAATCTCCTCAAGTGTTGACATCAATGACAGCCAATGCCAACAAGATCATGAATGTGATGGAGGAAATTTAGTATTTGCAATCAACTCTTTTTTATTATGGAATGAGGATTATTTGCTTTTTAAAGCTAGAGTTTTTTCCCATTCAAAATTTTCTTCAAGGAATTTATGTTTCAATTATAGTATATATGTTCTCATCTATTTTTCTTTAGTATTTTGAGATCTTATGATTTATTCCTCGATATGCATTACTGCTAAATTATTTTGATAACCATTAAAGTTGTCTAATTGTGTGTATTTGAGGGTTTTGATAAGTTAAGAGAGTATTTTTTATTAAAGAGTAGTGTGAGGGATACTATCCTTGTTTACATATCATTTCAATCCTAGTTCAAGACTATAGTTGGGGCCCTAACTTGGTTTAGGACCACATGTAAAATCTTGAACCTCCTTTTCTCCAAATCCAAATTTAATTATGGTCCAAAGCTTACTCACTTCCAATTAGTCATTTCCCATTGACTCAAGAATGGAATATTTAAATTTACATACTACATTGTTGTAAGAAAGGATAGCTCGCACTAGGTCATTTTAGACATCTAACATAATATCTCTTATATGATCTTCACATTATCATCCATGAGAGCATTGCATTAACATTCATATCATATGGATATACATATAAAGCATTTGCATCTTTATTTTGCATGTTTTTAAACTTATTCCATATTGTTAAATTTGTTAAAAGACTTGACTAAGACTTAAAGTGGGAAGCTAGTTATCTTATGTTCCCTAAAACAAGTTCCAACAATGCTTCTATGCACCACCCTTTTCAGATATTGAATGTGAATGAAAATCTAAATACTAGAACAAATAATAGTTTCTTTCACAATCTATTGGAAGTTGACTAATCTAAATCTAATTATTGAGCATTGAAATGAAAAAAATAAATATGTTCAAAATAAAAGTGTTCTTCATAAAACTCTCTAAAGTGCAATAAAAAAAGGGATGAGATCATTGTGTCCCCAATCACTAGCAAAATGAACACCCCTCAATCATTTTCCCTTTGCCAAATAAAAATATCAACTTCAACTCATACTCTCATTACCAACAAATTGTAAAAAATTAATATAATTAACTATAAACAAAAAATAATATTTCCTCTACCATTTCTAAAACTAAATACATGTATTATTTTCATTATATGTTTCAAACTTGTTTCAAAAATCTTATTTATGTGAATTGCTCTAATTAAGTAATTTAACCTAGATAATTTTGAAAATGAGTTTACATATTTCATTTCACTTATAATCTTTATAATTGATATGGCTAACCTTTTGAAGCGACCACATAACGTTCCAAGAAATATTGAGAATGAACTTAGATTTATGAGGGAAGTCAAAGAGTGATGTTTATGAATGCGCATTCCCAAGACCATTTATCGCCTTTTCTTGGTCTACTGGTGAAGTTGAAAGGTTCAAAATGAGCCCACCAGGGATCAAGTCTTGCTGAGTGCAAAGCCCCGACACCCAAAAAAAGGGATGAGGCTGGGATCGTGCTCCAGGCGGATTTTGGCGGAGTGGATACCCCTCAGTCCTTGGCGCTAAGCTCAAGGAGACCCCCTTGGGGGTATCTCCAAACAAAAAAAATAAAAAATCTATGAGGGCAAGTTGTGTGTTGGTCAAGGCATCGATCTCCATCTTGCCTAAATGTTATCGATATTCAAAAGGTAACTTATTTAATATACATATAATTGTAATTTTATGTTATTTGTTTAGAATGTTCACTTTCATATAATATGATCTTTAGAAAAAATATTCTATTACTTATCCATAGTTACTATTGTATTTAGTATAATATTTTACGATTAGATTAATATATAGTAGAGTAAAGAAAGATAACATAGTCCAATTCATCAATCTACATATTTAATTTAAGGTTTTCAAATTTGTTGTTTGTGGCGATTCACATGCAAATATTATGTTATCTCATATCAGAAGAATATATAATTTTTTCATTGTGTAGATATAACATGAAATATAATTTTTATTTATTTATTCGATCTTCTAATATGTCATTTGGATTCTCATTTTGAGGATGGGATGTCATATATTACTTTCTGTGAGTTATGTAGAGTTAGCTCTCATTTGTAGGTTGTCTTTTTTTCTTATTGTTGGTAAGTGAATTTGTGAGTCTTCTTATGGTGATACTAATGTTGCATGTGTATTGGGTGATTCAATTTTTCTTGTGTAAGATCATGAATGTAATGGAGAAAATTTAGCATTTGCAATCAACTCTTCTTATTATGGAATGAGGATTATTTGCTTTCTAAAGCTAGAGTGTTTCGCTCATTCAAAGTTTTCTTCAAGGAATTTATGTGTCAATTATGGTATGTATGTTCTCATCTATTTTTCTTTAGTATTTTGAGATCTCTTATGATTTATTCCTCAATATGCATTATTGCTAAAGTGTTTTGATAACCATTAAAGTTGTTTAATTGTGTGTATTTGGGAGTTTTTATAAGTTAAGAGAGTATTTTTTATTAAAGAGTAGTGTGAGGGATGCTATCCTTGTTTACATATCAATTCAATCCTAGTTCAAGACAATAGTTGGGGCTCTAACTTGGTTTAGGACCACATGTAAAGCCTTGGACCTCCTTTTTTCCAAACCCAAAATTAATTATGGTCCCAAGATTACTTGCTTCCAGTTAGTCATTGCCCATTGAATCAAGCATGGAATATTCAAATTTACACACTACATTGTTGTAAGAAAAGATAGAGCCCTAGGTCATTTTAGACATCTAATAGAATCCACTACCTCTATCATCCATGAGAGTATCGCATTAACATTTCATATCATGAGGATATACATATATAAGCTTTGTTTTGCATGTTTTAAAACTTATTCCAAACAGTTAAATTTGTTCAAAGTCTTGACTAAGGTTCAAAGTGGGAAGCTAGTTAACTTATGTTCCATAAAACAATTTTCAATGATGCTTCTATGCACTACCCTTTTTAGATATTAGAGGTTAATGAAAATATAAATACTAGAACAAATAATAGTAAGTTTACTAATCTAAATCTAATTATTAATAATTGAAATGAACCATTAATCATGTTGAAGATCAAAATATTCTTCATAAAACTCTCGGAGCTGTGATAAATAAGGAATGGGGCCATCGTGTCCCTAATAACTCTAGCAAAATGGATACCCCTCAATCCTTTACTCTCAACCATAAAAATATCAACTTCAACTCATTATAAATACAGTATCCTTAATCTTATTTTGCAAGATTAAAAAATATATATTTCCCGACCATTTCTAAAACTAAATACATATATTCTTATTATATGTATCAATCTTGTTTTGAAACTCTTATGTATGTGAATTGCTTTGACCAAGTAATTTAACCTAGATAATTTTGAAAATGAGGTTACGTATTTCATTTCACTTATATTCTTTATAATCGTTATGGCTAAATTTTGGAGCGTCCACATAACGTTCGAAGAATAGTGCGTAAGAACTTAGACTTCTTGTGCAGTCAAAGAGTGATGTTTATGAATGCGCTGACATGTAATTCCCAAGACCATTTATCTCAGGTCGTCAAAAACCAAATAGTCAAAATCTGAGGGCAAGTTGTGTGTTGATCAAGGCATCAATCTCCAAATGGCTTAAATTTGACCTATCGATATTCAAAAGATAACTTTTTTTATTTAATATATAGTTGTAATTTTATGTTATTTGTTCAGAATGTTCACTTTCACATAATATAATCTTTACAAAATATCTTTAAATACAATCATACGGCCACCAAATTTAGGCCCGGTCTTTAGTGCGATATTACTTGGAGTACAAGCTTACGTATTTCCGCATGCTGTTGAACTTGACTAAGTAACGGACGCATGAGAAAACTTCACATGATAAGAACTTTTCCCCAAGTGAAAAAAGTCATGTCATGACCACATGCATGATTTTAGTTTTAAATTTAAATTTTAATATAAAAGTTCCGGATCTGCAGGTGATCTTCAAATATCTCACGCTTGTTTAATGTAGATAAAAATTATTCAAACATGTCGGTTTATAGAATACAAAAATGTAAGCTAAACATTTTTTAGAATTGCTTAGCAGGTAAAAAAGTGAAGCAAGCGAAGGCATTGCTTGAAATTATTCAGAGATAATCGTACTGGTCTTAGAGAGTGGAAACAGTGTGCCAGGTTTGTCCTGAAGCCAAGGCAAACAAAGGTTGGCTTTATGCTTACCACATATTTAAATTACAGCTTAGCGGAATTATTTGTCGGGAAATATTGCTTAGTCCTCTAAACGTTTATAGAGGTACCTTCAAAGGCGATTAATTAAACATTATTGTGGAGAGGCACGAGGACTTGGTCTTCGTTTGTTTAGTAGATAAACGTTTTCGGCCAAAAACATCCTTTTTCGAGGTTGTTGAATATTGGTATAAACTGGTTGGAGGTCACCACCGGAATTGGGATATTACAAGGAAGGAAAAAGACTTGGATTGGTCTTTTCAGTTTTATTTATGTTGATAACGCCGGGCGCCGACGTTTATTACAGTCCAGGTTGGCTTGATGAGCTGTCGTTGAGATGAAAACGACGGGTAGCCGGCTTTCGAGCGATCTCTAAGGCTGTGCTTGACGGTTCGATCTGATGACGCATGCAATGTCATAGAAACATGTGAGAAGTATTTAATGAATGCATTCTGCTATTTAGTTCGGGATAATTTAGGCCACAAATTCCAAACGCTTTATTCTTCAAACGACGGAGAAAGGAAAAACTTCTTCTGGGGAGATTTGGAGAAGAAGAGAATGAGTGGGGCTTCGTCTGCGTTTTCTTCCAGGTGGGCGGCCTTGCAGGGGTTTTCGTATCCGTCAGTTTTCCACAGTCGGTCATCGTCGTCGACAATTTATCCAGCAAATCATGACAATCCGAAGCTGAACGCCTTCGACAGCCATGTCTGTGGGGAACTACAGCGGCTCGAGGAGTGCGGAAATTATCTGAGCGCCGACTGGCTCCAGCAGGCACTGGACGTGTGCCTCTCTGTGCATTCTATGGTCGAAGAGAATTTCCCCCATATCAGGCAGAATTCCAAGTGGGTGAACGAGCACCTAGAAGACACAGTGAAGCTTTTAGACGTATGCAATGCACTGCGGGAGATCATGAGCGACATGAAACAGTACGAGGGAGGGCTTCAGCTGGTCCTTCATGGCTTTCAGGGAAGCGGCCCCATCGGCGCCAGGCAGCTTCTTAGGGCACGGACAGCGCTGGGAAATTCCAATGACCCTTCGGCCAAGGCGAAGGAACCTTGTCAGAGCAAATCTGGGCTGGAGAATTGCAGTTCCATGTTGCGGCGGATGGGGGAGAGACTGGTGGCGCCGCCTTCAGACGCCGCTAGAGCTAGCGGCGGCGCCGACTTTATGGAACCAATCTATGCCTCCAAAGCCCTCACGGTCTTCGTCTGCGGCGTTTTGGTCGCCGCCCTTTCGATGAAATCCAAACGCTCCCTGCCGCAGCCCTGCGCGGGGCAGTCCGCTTGGGCCTACTCTCTTCAAACCCTCCATCACAAAGTCAAGGACGAAATTGAAAAGAGTCGAAACAAGGGCGCCACCTGCACACTCCTCTATGAGCTGAAAGCCGTCGATTCATCTTCCCGTTCTTTGTATGATCTCGTAAACATGCTCATAAATACCAAGTCCGTGCCGCCGAACGAAAGCCAGGCGTTGGAATTGAGGCAATCGGTGCAATCTTTACAGAAACGCATTTCAGAATTGGAACGTGGCACGGCTCCCTTTGAAAGACAGATTAATGAGCTCTTCAGAGTTCTGGTGAGCAGCAGGATGGCTCTCCTGGACATTATCAGCTATTCGTAGGAGGCCGGGCTTAAACGTCACACACTAAGCTGACAGATTAGTGTGTGGGCCCCGCTTTACCACCATCCTCTTTACCCCGTTTCCGTTTCGATGCAATTCCGTTGGTAACTTTTTTAACTGCAGGTGTAATCTTATAAGATACGTAAGATACGCAATTTGTTAGGTATTTTTTTTAACTGCGCGTGTAATCTTCTAAGGAGTATTAAATGACTTACGTGAAAAGCAAAATAAGCACTTTAGTGTTAAAACACATTATGTATTATGTAAAATATATATTATAAATTATATTATATTTATATTAGATATATTTGATTATATATTGTATTTATATATTTATTTGATATTTAATTATTATATATAAAATAATAAAAAAATATATAAATATAATATCACATATATATTATATAGTATAATTTATTTTATATTATATAAAATGTAATATTATTTAATATATTTTATATTATATAAAAAAATATATTAATATATTATTTATATATTTATTTCATATTCATCTATTCTATATAATATAATAAAATATAAATATAGTAGCATATATATTTTAAAATAATACAATATAATTATATTTATAAAAAAATGTCATATTATATAATATTATATTATATTGTATTGTATTTTATATATATTACTGTATAAAATGCATATTAGGAATTATATTATATATTATTTATATGTTTATAATATATATTGTTATATTATATTTATATAATATGTAAATAATATTATGTAAAAACTATATAATATATGAATATATAAATACAATATAAATATATATACTATAATAGATAAATATATAATAAAAAAATATAAATATAATACACAATATTATGGATGAATATAATATAATAAAATATAATTATTATATAAAATATATATTTTCATTATATATATTATATTTATATAAGATATTATTTGATGTTATATTATATTTATATATTATCTAAATAAAAATATATAATAAAAATATAATAAATATAATAAAATTATATTATATTATATATAATAAAAATATTTATAAATATAATATCATATAAATTTTATATAATAATTATATTTTATTATATTATATTCATCCATAATATTATGTATTATATTTATATATTTTTATTATATATTTATCTATTATAGTATATATATTTATATTGCATTTATATATTCATATATTATATATTTTTTACATAATATTATTTACATATTATATAAATATAATATATACAATATATATTATAAACACATAAATAATATATAATAAAATACAATAGAATATAATATAATTATATTATTTTAAAATATATATGCTACTATATTTATATTTTATTATATTATATAGAATAGATGAATATGAAATAAATATATAAATAATATATTAATATATTTTTTATATATAATATAAAATATATTAAATAATATTACATTTTATATAATATAAAATAAATTATACTATATAATATATATGTGATATTATATTTATATATTTTTTTATTATTTTATATATAATAATTAAATATCAAATAAATATATAAATACAATATATAATCAAATATATCTAATATAAATATAATATAATTTATAATATATATTTTACATAATACATAATGTGTTTTAACACTAAAGTGCTTATTTTGCTTTTCACGTAAGTCATTTAATACTCCTTAGAAGATTACACGCGCAGTTAAAAAAAATACCTAACAAAATTGCGTATCTTACGTATCTTATAAGATTACACCTGCAGTTAAAAAAGTTACCAACGGAATTGCACCGAAACGGAAACGGGGTAAAGAGGATGGTGGTAAAGCGGGGCCCACACACTAATCTGTCAGCTTAGTGTGTGACGTTTAAGCCCGGCCTTCGTAGGATGGCAAACGAGGGGTTTCACGAATCCTGCTACGGCCCTGCTGACCGTTATTGTACCGGCTGCTATGTTAAGATCGCTGCGCAGCTGCGGTAACTCGCTTTCTTCTCCCAATTTTGTATGCACGACGTGAATACGTTGTAAGAGAAAAAAGAAAATCAATAGAAGATTTTCTGTTTACTGTACACATATGTGTTATAAATTTATGGATTTTTCAACGTTTATGTTCATTATCAAAGACTGTATGATATTATTGACTTTCATCATACCGCAATTCTGTGTGTTTTGAACTGAGCAGAGATCATATCCATTAAAAATGTGAATGCCCTCTTTACTGATTAAAAATTAACATTCAGAGTTGTATATACATTTTAATTTCAATTTTTAGGTTTTGCATCAAGGAATGCTCCATCATGGAATATGTTTTGAATACTATCTTCATTCTGATAATAGATATGGAATATAATTTGAAATAATGATCAAAAACATTTTATAGATTTCAAAATGTTTAAACTGATCTAATGCGTTAGATCTGAAGGTGTTTGTGCCTTGGAATATAAGACCTACAACCATGGTGCTATCCAAGATTAGTTCCAGCTTTTAAAATTAAAATTAAAAGGGTCATTCTCAGCTTGTATAATTGTGTAATGCTTCTGCAACCAACTACTTTATGAGTTTTGTGTACATCTTCACAGCATGCAATTAAAGCGAATGGTCACCTCATTGAATAATCGTCTTTATATTGTTCGCCCAATACAAAACAATACTGAAAAGTATTACCTAATTAAAGATACAGAGCTTTTTACAATTCATAATTTTTATTGTTTGATAGTTTTTGGATTTGATTGTGTAAATATTTTTTGCATCAATTATTCACTTTCTAATTCATCTTGAAACATTTCTGGATCATAGAATGTGATCCAAAATGCTCTCTAATTCATCCTGAAACATTTGTGGATCATAGAATGTGTTCCAAAACATTGATACAAAAAATATTTATACAATTAAATCCAGAAACCATCAAACAATAATACTGAAAAGGATGTCTGGCAATCACGGTACATTTTGTTGGTAGTTTTATATGTTTGGTACCGTATTCATGGTAATACTTCTTCTCATTGTTTTACCTTTCCATTCTTTCAACTAATATCCAACGTTGAAATTTCTCATCATTCTCCTCAAATTACCCCTCTTTTTTAGGCTTTTGACTTGTATTTGCGTTATCATAATAATTGAGATCGACAGTATTCTTGTGAGTTGAATGCGTACGCACTCCCTCTTTCAATGCTTTGCTTCCCAACAATTTAAATTAAAACTCTCCACCAAATAATAAAATTAAGCAACATATTTATCATTATCAGTATTTATAGACATCACATAAAAGATAATTTGTATTTTTTAAAGTTAATAAGCTGATAAATCATTACTATATAAATTTATTTAATAACTCTCAAATTTTAATCTTCTAAAATTTTAATAACAAAACCATTATCATAATTAAACAGCTTCTTTTATGAATATCCAATTTACCGTGCTCAAGAATCGTACAATTTAAAGTGAAAATTAATAGCAAAAAAAAGGCAAGAGACGGATAATTTCTAAGCTAAATGGTAGGCCCTCGGCAGTAGACTTGTGCGATCCATCGTTGAGGTTTGAGAGCAAATAATATTTATTGATTTGCACGTTGTTTGACTTAATATACAATTTCTTTTTCCTCACTGCTGTTGATACAATTGACCCGCTATAGAAGACTTGTTGCATTACCTAATCCTTACGAATATCAAAAGGAAATTAATGACTTGACCAGGAGAGTTTACAAATAGAATAATGACTTGACCAGGAAAGGAGTAGGAGGTTGATGGGAAAGTAACTACTGTTCTTGGAATCACCTCGACTTTTCATTTGTATTTAAATGATATTAAAATTTGATAGCGAGACTAAGTTGACGTATCTCACCAACTAACTTGTTATTACTTGTACTTAAATGGAATAAAAAATGAAAGTAAAAGAAGTTGATGTAATTCATCGACTTGTGATGTGGGTTGAAAATGAACAAGAATCAAATTGGCATTTTGTATCGTCTACTCAATTGGATTTTGTTGAATTTTTTTTTTTTTATGATTTAATGGATGGTCAAAAATATTTTTTAATTTAATATATTAAAAGTTTTTGAAAAAGTAACAAAATTTGATATAGATATAGTTATATCTGAGATATTTAAATGTAAAATAGTCTTTTAATTTGACTTCATTGTTACAAAGTCTACAAATGCATTAATCTCTTAAGATAAATTGTTTTAATTCCATACAAAATTAAATGAGAGCATACCTTTCATTGACAAAAAAAAAAATTCAAGTCAAAAGTAAGCCTAGTGTACTTGAGAGGAATAATGCATCCAAATATTCAATAACATTAAAAAATAGCAATTCCAGGAATGGATAGGAGATAAATATTCTATCTAAACCATCCAATACAATGTAACATATCACTTTTAAAAAAGATCATGTATATAGGAAAATATATATAATAAGGAAAAGATTTCTATACTGCGTATAACACTTAGGATACACCTCATTATACACATCATTATATGTTTATAAATATAATGAGATTTGTAAGGCATTAATAAATGTAATTCTATATATATATATATATAATACACCTTCTATTTTATTTCTTTTCAAGTTTTGTTGAAATTCTATTTATACTCTCTATTTCTTAATTTTTCTTATATTTAAATTAAATATCAAATAACAATTTTAACATTTTATAAATATTTATATTATTATAATATTTTAAAAAATTGTCAATCCAATTTTTAAAAATCCTATCAAAGTAAGAATCAAAATTCAAAGAATGGGAATCGACATAGAATATTTTCATCATCTATAATGTAGATGATCTAATTTGACTTTAAAGGTGGCTTATAACGTATAAGATGGTCTTGTACCCATATTTTTTTTACAAGCGATATCAAAGACGGTATATACAAGATATATTTACTCTACCTTCTATAAAATGCAAACATGTTTAACCTCCCTTTCAAAAACATAATTTTTTACTATTAAACTAATTAAAAATAAATAAATAAAATAAACTTGTGATAATAATTACATTGATTTTCTTTCAGGTCATCTTTCTAAACTAAAATATTTTGTAATGCTTCGCTAAAATACATTATTTCTAGTGGATATTTATCTTTTTTATACATTGTACTAATATAATTAACCATGTCATATTATTTTTATATTTAAGTATTATGTATATGATGAAGATTTTATATTTATGTGATTGATTTTATGTGTAGATTTATATATTATTTTAATGTATTGATTAGTATATAAATTGGTCTATTTTTATGTGGAAGTTATAAAATAACTTATTTTGGTTCTATATTATTTTCATACTCAAAATTTAGTATTCACCACTCTAATTTATTTATCTATTTTTTTATGGTTTTATATTGAGCTCATGAAATCATTTAGCTACTAAATACAAGAGCACAAGCCTTAGCTTAAAACCTCCTTAGCTTATAGCTAAATAATGATGTATATTCATTCCATTAAAGTCATTTGGGTTGTGATCCTACCATAATCTCTTATGGTTTTGAGGCTTTCCACTTAGCAAGACTTGATCCGTTGTGGGTTCATCCAAAACAATTTAAATTCACCAATAGACCAAGGATCCATTGGCACCCTAATTTATATTAGCACATGTAGAATTAATTTAAATCACTTTTAATTGATCCTAATAGTGTATTATTATGTTAGTTGTAATAATTACTATAAATTATGTGTTATATAACTCTGGATGACAAGTACACGACTATCTTGGGTGTCCATTTTATTTTCTTGAATCATTTTAGGCATAGATTGTTGTGGATTTTCCTTATTTTATTTTACCATCGCTAGATTATTCTATAAAATCTACCATATGAAAAACCCAAAAATTCTAGTGTTGCATGAGGGTCTTATTCTCTTAATCATGGAAAATGTGAAGACCCAAACCCCATGCTAAATCTAAAGGGGAAGGGTATTGCAAAGAAAAAGTAAAAGCCTATGGCTGTGCAATATTCTGACACGAGCAAGGAGTCCAAAAATGATGATGATGATGATGATGAGTGGAAGGAGGAGGAGGAAGGGGATGACTCAATTGAAGTAATCTCTACCATTCCCTTTGATGGGGAGGAACAAAATAAAAGAAAGGAAGCTAGGAAGAGGATCTCTCCAAAGAAGAAAGGAAAAAAGGTTATTTCTTGGTTGGAAGGGTCCCAAATAGGGGAGGAAGAGGAAGCATTCAAAGTGCAAAGGAAAGGTAAAAATGTCTCTAAGCCTTGTGGGATGAGGCTAGTAAAGGAAAGTAGAAAGTGGAAGATAGGATGGAAATGGTCTAGACCTTGAAGAAAGGACCTACTAAGGAGAACACTGATGTCACCAATCCTCTATCTGATGATTTCTCTTACCTACATGCTAACAAGGAAGAAGTTTATGATGTATTAGGTTTGGCCAGGGAGGGAGTGACGAATCAATTACAATTAGCCAAATGGATTTTTCTATAGGTTAATAAAACCAATTTCAAAGTATGAGGGTTGCAAGAAAAACTTTCTAATGAAGAGCAGGTCCAATCTAGAACTTTGAAAAAGGGAGCTGCAAAATAGGTTGGATGATGTTGAGGAAATGTCTAAAGTTTTAAAGAAGGATTATGAGGGTCATATGCTTGATTTTGAAAAGAAAATTTGGGAGATTAATTCCAATATCGAGAATATCCTTAAGATAAGTCATTGTTCGATTAAGAATAGTGCTGAAGGATTAAGAATCCTCATGGAGAAGTTCAAGGAGCTAAGCGAGGAACAGATTACTAGAGGTACCCTTGAGGATAGCAAAACAAAAGAGAAGGGTATAAAAGAAAAAGGGAAGAAACAAGTTCCAAATGATATGAAGGGGCCGAGTTCTAAAACTCATGGAAGCATAAAGAAAACCTTCAAGGAGGAGAAGAGCAAGTTGTTGGACTTGGTCAATCTACTTAATTTTTTTTATAATAAGGAGTTAGAGGTAGTCAATATCCTAAAAAAATGTAGTCATTGTTGGTTGTTGTTGGGTTGTTGGTTGGCTATTTCTTTCTATTTTTATATCATTTTGATGTAAAGGTTTTCGGGTCCCTTCAAAATGTTTTTTTCCTGCTAATAAAAAACTATATATTATTATATTCAATTAATATATGTTATATTATTTAATGTAAATTAATATTATTAGTCTTATGAAATTTAATGTTAATCCATAGTTTATTTGGAATAGTTATTTTAGTTATGATAGAAGTAAATGGAAAGTTGGTTCATAGGATAAAAAAATCTTTATAATCCATCAAAATACTTAATCAATTTCCTAACATATTTGATATGATATTGTAATTATAATTTATATAGTTGTAGTGTATATTTCCTATGAGTGATAAAAAATTCCCAAGTGAATATTAGATGAATGGTGAGTGAAGATATGTGGTTTTTTTTTATGCTTTTGAATTTTAGTTTTTTTTTTGTATGGAGAGTGTACTTAGCATGATTTGTTTTGAAGAATTAAAAACTTTTAGCATTGTTTTTCATCTAAGATTGTGGTTTGTACAACCAATACAAATATTAATGTTACGTTTAAGAAAAAATATAATCAAGGTATGGTATTATAAATTACATTTAAACATTAGTGCAACTTTGAAAAAGTTGGTGATATAGATTAACTACATCCCAAGCCTATTTTCCTATCTCAGCTTGTGTAGAAACAAATAGAAATGAATGGTTAAAGGTGAATGTTTTCCAGGAAAAGATATAGAGTTATTGTTCCACATGGATTGCTCCACAAGTTTCATTATTATTGTTTCTTAAATTATGGTGCCATGAGTATGTGAGGACTAGAAATCACTTTCCAAGTTCATTCATTTCAAATATGTGTGTATTATATTAAATTTAGGAATCAATCTTAACTTAAACTTTTACGTTTGTCTTAAGTGATTCAATAGAGATAAAAAACATAATCAAGAGAATTGCTAGGGAAAATAGTTATTGGTTAAAACAATCAATGACACATTGTAGAAGATAATTAAATGCATGGTAGTGGCTTTTTATGCCTATTAACTTGAAGGCACTTGAAATCCATTCTTTGAAGATTAGATAGACATCCACAACATCAAGTAATGGGTGCTTCCTAATTTATGAATAGTTTTGTGGTGTTGTAAAGGGTTTTTTTTTTGGTTTGGAATGTTACATTGAAAGACATTAGCAACTATCCATTTTTACCATTATTTCTTGGAACTTACTTGTATCTTCATATTTTACGTTCATGTGATTCATTTTTTTTAATTCATTTGATTAATATATACCAAATTATAAAAAATAAAAGAATATTTAAATTTTATAATCAAGGTTAAAATCAAAATTGAGTTTTAGCTTGTTGAAGGATGACCATTTTGATAAGTTCTAAGTTTGAACAATATTGTTAAACATACACCAAAATACTGAGAGGGGGGATCTATCAGATCTCAAAACTTTTAGAAAAAATGAAACTTCAAACTCTACCGCATAAGAAAGAACATGAAAGATATAAACAATGCACAACACAACACCGGATGTACGTGGAAAACTCCAGAGGGGAAAAACCACAGTGAGAAATGCTACTAGGAGCTACTATCCTAATCCAACCTCACAAATGAATAACAATTACAACTTTGTTTTAGGGATACAACCCAAGGAAGCTACTACTCCCTCAAAAGAGGTTTTAGGATTACTCCCAAGGAAGCTACAAATCCTTGCAGACTTTGTTTTAGAGCTACAACTCCTTAAACTGAGAACAAACTTAGGAATGATTAAAAAATGACAGTCCTTCCACTACTTGAAACTGACAATTAGGCTCAATCCTTTTGATGATTGCAATTCTTCTTTTTCCCTTCTCTTTTTGATGATTGCATTTTTTCTTTGTCACTTATGTAAATGTCTTATCTATATATAGCTTACCATCTCACTTCTTTCACCCTTCAAGAATTTTTTACCTTTGGCTCACTTCCTCTAGCAAATAATTAAGCACCTTCTTCACTTCCCTTTTGTCACAAAAATATGTTCAAGATGAAACTGGACAAGAACTTACACTTCTTCTCTTTCTCTTTTAGTCACTTATATAATTTTAATCATGTCACCCACATTCATCGACCTAGATCAACTAGGTTTACAATTTATACATAATATTATATTGATTACAATTCACATGTCATCCCACAACAAAAATTTTCACATTTGCAAGCTGGCCAAAGTTAAAACAATCAACATGAAATGTGTAGAGGGAAAGATCAAAAAGAATACATGCAACACCAGGAAGAGGAACACACCTCGTGGATTCCAAAATATTCTTAACCTGGTCCTAAACACTCTTCATAGCTTCGGTCTTCAATGAACATCATCTGCACACTTTACAAATTTGAAATAGGTCATTCTTAAGCAAGAAAACATGAAACATGAAGTATGTCATCCTTCACAACATTAGCGATACACGTGAATGATAAAGCGTTACTTGTGCTTCTCCCAGATGATTCAACATAACCCATACAACTCCTTCAAATAATCCTTGAACTCTGCACACACTTGAGCTTGTGGTGTGCACACTCTCAGAATACCTTAGTTGACTAGGAAAAAGCATAACCTAGTAGAACATCCATTTCAAACCACAACCAATTCTAGAGAATCTAGAAAACACCTTGCAGAGCAACAAAAAGCATCACATGATATTCAAAAAAATTCTTATACATCCCTTTCACAACTTCATGCAACACCAAGTTAGCGCAAGCCAACAAATAATGAAACTAGTCATCAAACATTACAATTCTATACTCTTTCATCTTCAACTTTCTCTATGGAAGGACAAATGACATGAAATTTTGGATACACCATCTTTACAACATTTTGAACTTATCTTCTAAACTGCATGACCATGTCTGTAAATGCAAAGGAATATAGGGCCAATATTTTCACCTTTGAAAATACCAACACAAGATTGACATAGTCTTCAAACTATCACTCACAAAAAACAATTCCCATAACCCAAATGAATTGAACTTGGATCACACATGACCTGACACATCATGAAGTTATCTTCCAAACTGTGGGAGAAAAGAATCACCAATGGAGAAATGTGGAGTATTTCTTAGAGAATTTGGCAACCAAACAACCAAACTAAAACTCTCTTTTCACATCAGCAACTCTCTTTTGACATCAATGACAACCAAAATACAACAATCTCCCCCTTTGTCATTGATGGAAAAACCATCCTCACACCACTTTGGTGCACAATCTCTCTCCCTCTTTGACATCAAAGACATTGGTAAAATGGAATTTATCTTCCCCTTTCAATCATAATTTATCCTTTTCATTTGAACTCTCCCCTTTGATGTACATTCTCTCCTTCTTGAAACAACTTACATGCTCCCCCTATTACAAATAACTACTACCTACTCTCCTTAAGAGGTAGCCACCATCAGTCTAGGAATAAGGATATGGCTTGAATTACTCCCCTTAGACAGGTGTACCAACTATGCATCTAGCAAGAAAAAGGAGGGGAAATTACCCCTAAATTCTACCTGAGATATTCAAATGTATCATTTGCAAGTGCCTTTGTGAAAATGTCTACAATTTGATCTTTTGTAGATACATACTCCAACTTGACTTCTTTGTCTATGACTTTCTCTCTCAAAAAGTGATACCTAATTGATATGTGATTGGTTCTATAAATTGCATCACTAGATTCTTGGGAATGTTGATAGCACTAACACTATCGCACAAAATAGGAATAGGCTCATCATAATGTATCTTAATATCCTTCAATGTTTGCTTCATCCACAACACTTGAGTATAGCAATATGTTGCAACAATATACTTTGCTTCTGCTATTAACAAAAATACTAAATATTGCTTCTTAGTATGCCATGAAACCAATCTACTTCCTAAAAAGAAAGCACCACCATTGGTACTCCTATCATCAACATAACCAACCCAATCAGCATCAGTGTATGCACTCAGATCAAAGTCATTACCTTTTAGGTACCATAATTCATAATTCAAAGTGCTCTTCAAATATCTAAAGATTCTCTTGATTTCCTTCACATGAGTTTCTTTAGGATTAGCTTGAAATATTGCAACCAAACATATTGCATGTATAATATAAGGTCTTGAAGCAATTAGGTACAACAAACTTCCAACAATAGATCTATATAGAGTCTGATCAGCTAGGGGAGACTCGTCATCTTTTCTCAAATGATAATTTTTTACCATAGGAGTACTCATAGGTTTGCATTCTTCCATTCCAAACTTCTTCAACATCTCCTTGACCTACTTTTCTTGAGAAATATAGATACCATCATCTATTTGAGCAATTTGAAGATCAAGAAAGAAGGATAACTCACCATCATATAAATTTTAAATTCTTTATGCATTTATTCAAAAAAATTCTTGCACATCTCATCATTTCCACGAAAGATTATAGATCATCAACATATACAAAAACTATCAAAATTATTTCATCCTCTATCTTGAAGTAAATATTACTATTTGTCGTACCTTTCTTGAAACCTTGTTGAAGCAAGTACTTGTCTAGCCTTGCATACCAAGCCCTAGGAGCTTACTTGAGACTGGTCATATAGTTCCTTTTTGAGTTTGCATACCATGTTTGGTTCTTCTAATAACTGAAATATTTCAAGTTATTCTATGTAGACTTCTTCTTCCAAACCTCCATTTAGAAAGGCTAATTTGGCATCCATCTAAAATAACTTGAAGTCCTTGTGGGAAGAAAAAGAAAGAAACATTTTGATTGCTTCCATTCTTGCTACCAGATCAAAAGTCTCATCAAAATAAATTCCTTCTAGTTGTGATTAGCCTTTGTAGATTAGCCTTGCTTTGTTTCTAACAACTTCTCCTTCTTCATTCAACTTATTCCTGAATACCCACTTTGTTCCTATCACATTTTTGTCTGTAGGCCTTGGAACCAATTCCCAAGTCCGATTCTTCTCAATTTGTTTCAATTATTCTTCCATTTCTTGTATCCATCCTTCATATTTCTAGCATCAGTAAAAAAAAATTGGTTCGATCTTTGATAGCAAACAAAAGTTTACTTGTTCATTTGTATTTGCAAGCCTTCTTCTGGTCAACACTCCTTCATTCTTATCTCCAATAATCTGATCCTCTGAATTATTTATTTGAACATATTTGGACAGATTCTTATTGTGATTTTCTATTGTTTCTTATTTCTCTTTAACTTCTTGGGTAAGTGCAAAAATATGGGGGGGCCAAAATAGGGTCTTAAGTGGCTACTTTTTTCCAAAATCAGGAAATATTGACCTTGGATGAGAAATTGAGGATAGTTACACTCAAAATTTTAAGATAGAATAAAAAAGGGTCATAGTGCTATGAGTCTACTTTCTAAACTACTATTTTTTTGTGAAAATGGTAGAGATTAAGGGGTTCAGAAAATGGAGCAACAAAAATTGGTCCTATTTTTGTCAAAAAAATATAACATAGCATTTGTTGTGGCTCCCTCAAAAGGTTTTTTTTTTATATTTTTAAAAGCAATTCAATGAGAAATTAGCTAACAACATATAGTTTATGTCTGATATTTCTAATATTTTTTTAATAAATATATGAGTTTTTACTAATTTTCAAAGTGGACACATCCTGAAAAATAAAGATTTGGTCGTGCTACCCCTATAATTTTTTTAAACTAATCAAAAATCATTTTTTTAATGTGTAGAATGGAGTCTAGTTTATAAAAATGTAATTTATTTGAAATTTCAATGAACGGTTAAAAAATACCAAACATTTGTTTTTGATAAAAAAAAAGACACATAAACAAAAGGAATTAAAGATGAAAGCCTTAACATAGTCAAAATGGGGAAAAAATGACATCGTTAAATAGCTAAGAGAGATCCTAACTTTACCTAGGTGTTTGATTTACTTGACCTTGAAACATGTGCAAACCTGGCGATTAGCACGAATGAGATTATGTGAAATTTTGTAGAATATACAAAAACACATCTTTAGACATTAAGAAGGCACTCCAAGCCTTTGGGTTGGAAATCCAAAGAAAATCCAAGCCAAAGGCTTGGGGATTCCCAAAGCAAGACAAAATGCGAGCGTGTTATAACACACTCATGTTATTTGAATGCATTGACAAAACGTGAGTGTGTTATAACACACTCATGTTATTTGAATGCATTGACAAAACGTGAGTGTGTTATAACACACTCATGTTATTTGAATGCATTGACAAAACGTGAGTGCATTATAGCACACTCATGTTATTTCAATGCATTGAAAAAACATGAGCACGTTATAATGCACTCGCGTTTGTGAATGCATTGACAAAACACAAGGGCATTATAAGGCGAGTGTGTTATAATGCGCTCACATTTTGGTCTACATTGAAATTTTGTTCTTCTCTTTTTTTCTCTTTCTTCTTGTTATCTTTTAGGGAAACTATATACATGAAATAAAAAATTTAAGTTGACATTTACATATGGACATTTACTTTCTTATAATTTAATTTATATTTCATGTATATAGTTTTATGATGTTTGGGAGTGGTTTTGGATCTCTAGGAGTTATAATGAAAATTCTATTTTTTGGAAGATCTTACAAATTTTTAGACTTTGTCGAGTTTCAATAATCAACATGTCCAATTTTTGTAATGAGGAGGTCAAATTTCAATAATGAGCAATTTGTATTATTTCTCTCTCTCTCTCTCTATCTATCTCACTCATTGTTTATCCCTTACACTCTAGACCTCTCTCTCATTATCTCCATCCATTTATCTGACTCTCTCTCCCTTGAGCTCAATAACTACCTCCCTCTCTCTCTCTCCAATTCTCTCTATCTCACTTCTCTCTTCCTCCCTCCCTCCCTCCTTTCCTCTATACATCTCTCTACCTACTCTCTCCCTCTTTTCTCTCTCTCTCTCTACTCTATATCTCCCCTCTCCCTCTCTCTACCTACCTCTCCCTTCATCACTCCCTACCACTCTCTCTATTTCTCTCTATCTAACCACTCTCTCCCTCCATAATTCTCTCTCCCTAGATCTTCTTCTCTATCTACTCTCTATCTCCCAATCCCTCTCTCTACCTACCTCTCCATCCATCACACCCTACCACTCTCTCTCTTTACACCTCTCTATATCACCTTTCTCTTCCTTCCTACATATCCCTCTGTCCCTCATTCCCTCTCCACTTATCTATATCTCTCCTCTCTCTCTCTACCTTTCCTTCCCTCTCTACTTATATTTATCTTTGTAATAGAAAAATTTGGATAAAATAAAAATGATAAAACAATAATATGCATTACCTAATCCAAATCTTCAATACCTCAAATAGATGCAATGATGGATAACTTGGTCTATTGATTTGATATGCCGATTGCTCAATTCAGCAGAATAACATTGAGATGGAGATGATAGATGAATGATGATAGATAGAAATGGATGAATGATTCAAGAATGATTTTGACAGCATAAGGATACTTGAAGAATCAACCCCCCAAATGGCTTATGAGAGGGTTGATTTATAGGAAAGGTTTGATTTGAATTGATGGTTGAGATTGGATGTCAATAAGATGTCTTAATCAATGGACAAGATTGAAAGTTGTAGTATGAAATAGGGTTAGGGAAAAATTAGGGCAATGACAAGAAATGAATGGCTAAGATTGAATTATAAAATAATTCAATCAAGGGATAAAATTAAATGAGACATGAAGAGATAAGAATGAAATGGATAAAGGGGTTGGCATAGAAAAAGAGGTTGTTGGAGAAAATTAAATAATTATAAAATTATTTAATTTGGGAGGGAAGGTCAATAATTAAATAATAAAATCATTATTTAATTATAAACTTGACATGCGACATGTTGACTTTTAAATTAAATAATAATTTAATTCAAAAGTGGATGAGGATGAAAATGACAAATTAGTAAATAATTAAATAAATAAAATTTATTTAATTATAGAAGAAGAGAATAATGAATAATTAAATAATTAAAATAATTATTAAATTATAGCAGAAAAATGACAATAATTAATTAAATAAGAATTTGTTTAATTATAGAAAGGAAGGGGCTAATTAGTGATGTAATTAAATAAACAAAATTTATTTAATTAATCAAGGGAAGAATAAAGGAAAAAATGAATTAATTAATAGAGGAATATGACCTTAAAAGATAATTTTAAATAATTAAAATTATTTAATTATACAAGTAGAAGGAGGAATTGATATGAAAAGGTGGGTTAATAGGCGAAGGACAATTTTTAGTGCTTAAGATGTAGATGCCAAGAGCTTGAGAGCTGTAGATGTCAAAATGAGACCAAAATTGTCATTTTATAGAAAATGCAATTTTGGATGAATGGACAAGATTGAAGATTGACAAATGCCCTAAGATCAATGGTCAAAATTGAATGTGACAACCCACAATTAGGGTTAGGGAAACATTAGGGTGAATTTGAAATGAGTAAACAAGATTTGATTTTAGAAAATCAAATCAAGGGACAAGATTGCATGTGACAAGAAGATAAGGATGGCACAAAAAAAAGAGAGCTAAAAAATTAAATAATATTAAAAATTATTTGATTTATGGAGGAAAATTGCTATTTTGAATTAAAAATTAGTTTAATTCAAAAGGGTGGGGCCATGTGACAATAAATAATTAATTTGAATTATTTACTAAGAGAGGGAAAATTAAAAAGTGGGATAATTTTATTTAAAATTGGGAAAATGTCAAGGTGGACAATAATTAAATAAATTAATGAATTTATTTAATTATGAGAAGACATTAGAAATTAATGACATATTTAAACAAATAAATAAAATTTATTTATTTAAATAATAGGAGGAAATAATGGACAAAGATAATTAAATAAAATTAAGAATTTATTTAATCATGGAAATACATTAGAGAATTAGTGACGCATTTAAATAAATAAATATAATTTATTTATTTAAATAATTAGGAGGAATAAAAGGCGTAAATTAATTAAATAATTAAAAATTATTTAATTAATAGTTGGAAGTGGACTATAGGATATAATTAAATATTTTAATTATGTTAGGAGGAATGTGGCAAAAATAGAGCTTGCAAGCCTAGGTCATTTTTATGTGTCTACAATCTACTCTCTCCCTCTCTCTACCTACCTCTCCCTCTGTCACTCTCTATGTTTCTCTCTATCTCACCTCTCTCTCCCTCCCTCTCTACTTATCT
>VDFB02322083.1:24225724-24328417 GCA_007258455.2 Sequoia sempervirens | reverse complement strand
TATACATACATACATATATATATATATATATATATATATATATATTCAAATTCCACCCAATAATAAATATTCATCGAATTACATATACCTGATTGACAAACTTAATATAGAATCATCGAACTATATAAATCAAATGCCATATATAATGCATCAAATTTTAAATATAAATAAAACCAATGAAATGAAATTGAAGTACTTCAACATCGATTAAAAAACCATAGAGGAGGAACACAATCCAGCATCGAATGAAAGCCTAGATTGAAGCCATTGAAAGGTTTACACAAAACATAGAGTAAATTCACCATAAGCGAAATCGTACTAAGTGAAATCGCATATGTTCAAAATCAAAAATATAACACAGAGTTAAAAGCGCAATGCATGCATTGTCTACCCATCATACACTATAACCATCCAAGTAAAGTCAAAGCATCTAGTAATAATGTATGGCGTGGAGACTGAATTTCGCACAAAGTCGAATAAACAATGCAGGAGATGAGTTACATAGACAACATAAAAAAACTAAGCATACAGTATATATAATGCATAGTATGGCGCCATAGATAACATATACTCATCAAGTAAAGTCGTGATACTCAAAAAGCATCGAAGTAAATAAAAAAATGACAAAACCATATGCGCTACATGCAACATCAAACACAACACAAAAATATAAAACACAGTTTATGAAATGGAATCACCATACAAATGCAAAATATCTAAGAAAAACATGACCATCGAATTGTACAAACATAATATGGTATCAATTAAATAAAATCGCAATACCGGGTATCAGATTCAAGCATATGAATAACCATTAAAAGGATTCAATATACTTAGCAACAAACATAAATGCAGAGAATAAGCATTGTTATGCATGGTATTAAGGAAGACAGTAAATCCACAAACAGAAGGGAGCGCACAAATTGTATTTATTGAATAGGCTTAGAAACTTTTGAGAAAATAACAAAAAGCTAGGAGAAGTAATTCGACACCATGAGTGAGACTACAGAATATGAACAAGATCAACTTTTGCAAGGAAGAGCTTAAGATCATTAAATTTATGAAGCATTCTGAAACACATCCAAACAATCAAGCAGTCATTTTCAATAGACAGAAATGAGAGAATTTGATTGCGATAATTGGAGAAATAAAACAAAGTATAAAGTCAACATGGATCCAACACTGGCTGGGATGGGAATCCGATGCCGAGAACAATCTTCTACAACAACTACTTCTTTGAAATCCCCAATCAATTTTTCCTAGAAAACCCCATCATATGAAATTTTCTTGCAAACCATTACTTCCTTTCCCCCCAAAACATAATGAATCCCCCAAAAATATCCCAAAGGATAATTATTTACAAGAAGGAAGTTGTTCGATTTTCGAAACCAAAAAAATAATAAAATCTCTAAAATCCCCAATAAAACATCAAGTTTCTTTTTCAAAAAACTATTCAATGTTATGCATGTGTTGCATGCAAAATCTTTCTATCTTTTTTATATTATTTTTATTTTATATTATAATATTTCATTACACTTTTAATTTATTATGAACTATAGTTTTAATAAATATATTTATATTTAATTATCAAGGTGCCCTTTTAACTTAATAATTAATTTTAATGCATTAATTATCCAAACAACATTTATCAAACAATTTTTATATTAAACAAGCCAAATGTCAACAAAAATTACCTAAACCCTAACCAGGGTTGAAAAGCAAGATGAACTGACCATAGACATCTGACAATAATGACAAGGTAACAAACCAGATACTCATCCTCTTCGAAGATGATGGCTAGGGTAGGGGACCAAATGCTATCTTTGATCAACTGTTCCATTGGGTTTAAGACACACTCAGACCTACCAATTCAGGTGGAGTTGATGCCTAGTACCTGCAACCTGCAACACACAAACGTCTTTGCACATATATATATATATATAATCATCACATACCTAGTGAAAGGAAATCAAAAAATTGTAGGGTTCTCACAAGTGAGAAATATGACATCCTTCCCTCCACACCTAAATAGCCTTTAAAAACATCATATAATATCTCAAATAACATCTTATAACATTAATAATCATAATCCATTCCAAAATAAGGTAACACATTCTATTTCTAGTGCATATTCATAAACATGTCATAATCGTCATCAAAATAATTAAAGACTAATCAACATCTAACAACACTATTCCATTAGTCATTAGAACATCCTTAAGCAAAGAGTACCTACGACATAAAATCAATCTATATGCATCTAAAAGAAACATCATAAAGAAAAGTGAATCATGGAGGGGCACTACATTGGTATAGCTTCATGCTTGACAATTTTTTTAAAAACGTATGGTTTGATGTACATTATTTGACCTAATTTGAGTAATTAACTTGAAATTTAAGAAAAAAATATATTATTTCAATTGATACATATACATGTGTATATATAATTTTTTTTTATAAAGTGAGCTATATTCAACTCATGTTTAATTATGATTGGAGCCATGTTTTTTCTTATTCATTTTCAAGTTGGATTTGTATAAAATACATAAGAAAATAGATTATGAAAGATTGTGTAGTTAATAAAAAAAATACAATATGATATAATATAGCCTGTGACCAGGTTATGGGACACAATCCTTTCATTAAGAATAGGAATAGGAAAAAACTATTGTATCTACTGAATTTTTTTTCTATGTTTGAATCTCAAAATTAGATATTCTCACACAAATAGTGTTAGATCCCATCAAATAATTTTTTATTAAATTCATCACATATTGTTACATCACATATTGTTACATCACACAAGGCTTCAAGATAAAATTTCAAATAAAACAATTGAACTTCTTGAGTAAGTCAATTGCTAAAAAAATAAAAATATTAAATAAAAAAATTGGGTTATAGTTAGACCAATCAATATTTGCTAATCCTTTAACTAGTCACTTTCAACTATATTACAATGATAGGGACTAATCACTTTATGAAACTTGGAATATGTTGCATTTTATGATAACATATAAAAAATAAACCAAAAAATGATCTATGAGATAGTAATGACTATAGCCTTGCTACTTTGACAAAAAAAAGGAGTGAACTCACTACATTGGTAGTGAAAAAATCCAACATTGAAAGAGTATGGGATCATATGAATAATTTAAATTGTCTTCACAAGATAATTGTGTCTCTACAACCATTACAAGAAATAATTTAAATGCCTCAAAATAAATACCAAAATTATAAAGTAGAAATTATGAGACAAATAGAAAGTAGAAAATATTTGCATTGATCATCATATGAAAAAATTATTTCTTACTCATGCATCTCAAAATAACATGTACAAATAAAAATAAACAAATTGAGAGGAAATAAAAACTATACCTTTTGAATAAGTTTTTGTAAATCAATAGGCTTAGCATACGGGTTGTTGAGAGAGTAATAATATTATATATATATTTTAAAAAATGATAGAGATAATATTACAATTATAGAAGTAGGGCACGATACACTTTATTTTATACAAGTTTATGCACAATAAAAAAATTATGTAGTAATTATATTTTTGACAATAAAATTCAATAGATAACTAGATATTTGCATTGGTCATCATATGGAGAAATCACTTCTTATTCATGCATCCCAAAATATCACATACAAATTAAAATAAACAAATAGAGAGGAAATAAAAGCTAAAACCTTTTGAATAAGTTTGTGTAAATCAATAGGCTTAGCACAAGGGTTGTTGAGAGATTAATAATATTATAATATATTTTTTTAAAATTACAGAGATAATAATAGAATTATAGTAGGATATATTTTATTTTATACAAGTTTATGCACAATCAAAAAATAATGTAGTAATTATATTTTTGACAATAAAATTTGATATATGACTAGATATTTTTCTCTTAACCATAATTTGAATTGAGCCTATGAAATTGATCTTTGTGCTTATACAAATGAACTTCTCCAATAGATTCAATGTGTTATGTACTCCTAGAAGTTTGGAATCTATTCAATTCATTCTCTAGACCTATGTCTAAAAGGAATTCGTGGTGTTGATGGACATATTTGGGATTTTTCTAAGAAAAAATATTATCCATGTTATGATATATAAACACTAAGTTCATAACCCTAGAGATGCATTAAACATGGATTCTATGCTAGCTTGGCACCGATCACTCCCAACATTCACTACCTTAATTGTTTATTAATTTACAACAATATAAATATTTGAATAATAAAATAAATTGTGAAAATAAAATAGCTAATAGAGAAAATAGATGAGAACGTTTTTGAGCTCTCTACTCATGGGGTGATTTGTAGGTTTAGGGGTTTTTGGCCTAGCCTCCCTCAGCTACATTCCTGGATCTCCATTGAATGGGAGCCTCTAATTTCTGGTAAAGTTCATATTTTTCCCATGGTTAAGGGGTTTTTTGTAGCTAATTTTGACAATGCTCAAGACATAAATATAATTTTATGTGACAATTTTTTTAGCTAGGAGGACAAATATTTGTTGATGATTAAGCCTTGGCATTTAGATTTCAACCCTGGTTCTGAAACTTTCAACAAGATCCCGACTTGGGCGTAGTTGCCTAATCTTCCCCTCCAGCTTTGGACTGACCCTCTTTTGGAGGAAGTGGGTGAAGCCCTTGGTGATTTTTTTTTGGTGGATGATGAATCATCTGACATTTTTCATTCCACCTTTTCCCACATACTAGTTGAAATAGATGTTTCAAAACGGTTGCCTGCTGAGGTTTTACTTAAATCCTCTAAGGGTTCTTGGGTCCAAGCTTTGGATTATGAAGGGATTCCCTTCCGGTGTAGAATATGTTTTAAAATAGGTCATGTTGTTGCACAATGCGGATTCGAGAAAAAAGCTATGCAGCTACATGGTGGAAATGAGCTTCTCAACAACATTATACGGTTGAGAAGAAATCTGATTAGCCTTGGATTCTCAGTGTCTTGGGGCATCCCCTCTGAATGTCTCAAATGGTGGGCCGCTGAGGCTTCCCCTATTGAGCGTATGATTGGATCCCAGGCTGTCGTTTCTGGTGATAGTGCTACAATGACCAGTTTTGGTGGCTCTTCAGATAAGTCTATGTTTGCACGAAGGACTAGTGATGAAATATCTGAGACAAGGGCTGTAGGCATTCATCTTTAGGAAAATTGTGGGTTGGACTGGCATGATGAGGAAACACGTGTGGAAGAAGGCTAGATTACTATTAAGGACAAGAAAAAATCCTCTAGGCCTTCTTTTGACATGAATCTCCGTTCCCACAAGAGTAGTTCTAAATGTAAATCTTGACGGGTCTTGTTTGGGGACTGGTTTTTGGCTGGCTGCAAGCAGTTCTTTCTGCAGCCTTGTTTTTATTGTAAAGGGTTTCAGGTCCCTTCAAAACCTATTTTTACATGAACCAAAAACAATATAAGAAAGAAAATATTACATAAATATTCGAGTTAGAGAAAACTCAAATGGATTTTATAACAATATGAAGAGTATGCTACAAGAATCCATTCACTAATATAGTGATATTACATGGATATTATGTTATTGTAATGATATTCGTGGAGTTGCACATTTATGATTTTTCCTTCTTTTCCTCCACTCTACTCCTAAGGGTAGAAACCCTATAAACCTCCCATCAATTCACACTAGCAATGAGAATCTCTCTCCCTCTCTCTCCAATCAAACCCCATAATCAATTGCTTTGTAATATTAAATTTTCCTCTATCCATTCCAACAATGGAATTTGAAAAGTTGTCTTGAATGGAAATGATCTCTTATGGCAGCCATCCAAATTATCTATTAATACACTTTATAATATATTAAAAAATTATACACTTTATAATATATGATTTATAAAATGCAATAAAAAAACAGATATCCGATTTGAAACAGATATCCGATATTTCTGACACATAATTTATTGCCTAGGGATTAGCCTTGGGCTTGCTTTGGTATTTGGCTTGGACATGCCAATCCTAAGAAGTCAATGCAAAAAACATGTTTGACAACTTACCTTGTTTTTCTAGACTTCGTCCATGTGGCTGACGACTTTATTTTTAGCCAAAATTGATGAAACGAAAAGGGTTTGTAGAAGAGACTCTCAGCTTTCCACCAATATAAATTATTCTTTACTTTGAATTTAATAAATAATTATTATTTATTTTCTATTAGAATTACGACTAAAGTCCTATTGATAGGTGATTGAAAAACATCTATAACTTTCAAACGGTATCATATTTTTTGAATCCAAAATATGTGTCACATTCTATGTTTTGCATACTATAGGATTAAAAAATGAATTTTATGAGGTTTTAACCAACTTAAGGTGGTCGGACATACAAGTTTTATATTTTTTAAAAGTTGTAATAAAAATTCATAATTAATTATTTACTTGGAAAAAATTACAAAAAAATATGCATCACATTTGGACATGAGTCCTCTACTTATATCTAAAATCTCATAAAAAAATATTATCATTTTATTATGGTTAGGGTGGTCAGACAGACACCTACTTCTTATTTTTTTCCTAAAATTTAAGTAATACTGCATTAAAATTCCAAATTTTCACCAAATAGATTTTGTTTAAAAAAAATTTAACCTAGTAGTTTAGAAACTACATTCAATTTCCCACAGATTCTATTCTTACATGTTTTTGAAATAATATAGATAACTTATTCAAATTTTTACGTCAATTTGCCTAACTCTGATTTTTCTAAATTTTCATTGCCACTTAAGGGCCTGTTTGGCCCATCATGATCCTGCACATACCCATTGATCACAGATTGGTTAAACCCAAATTTAGCTAGGACTTTAGGGACAAAATTCTAGATCACCTTATCATAGGCCTTAGAAATGTCTAATTTAAGGGCCATACCAACATAGTTGCATCTATCCATAGAGTGGAGTAATTCATGTGTGGTTATGGTAGCATCAAGGATATGACAACTAAACACAAAACCTGTTTGAGTTGGGCTGATTATTTTATCAAGGAGAGGTTTGATGTGGTTCACTAGAATTTTAGAGAGGATTTTATAAAAAGTGTTGCACAAACTGATGGGGTGAAAATCAACCATAGATTGAGGGTCAACAACGTTGGGAATTAAATCTATGAAGGTGTGATTTAGTTGCTTAAAAATCTTACCAGACTTGAAGAAATCACTATCAACTAGGACAAGGTATTCACCAACAATCTCCCAGAAGGTCTAGAAAAAGGCTGGAGGGAAACCATGAAGGCCTGGTGCTTTGAAGGCCCCCATGCTGAAAGTAGCCAACTTTACCTCCTTAGGAGTGACATCACTAAGTATCCCAAGATTATCAATCTGTGATATAATAGTCGGAAGCGGGTCAAGCAGTAGCCTATCAAGAGCTAGGTTAGGAGCCTCAATAGGAGCCGCATAAGCCTTTTGAAAGTAATCCGCAACCACTAAACTGATAAGGAGGGAAAATTGAAAACCTCTCCCCAAGCATTGTGTAACTTGGTTATCTGATTCCTTTTCTTATGTTTAATAGAAAAAATATGAAAAAAAGGGGTGTTCCTGTCACTTTCTTTCAGCCATTGGATCCTGTATTTTTGCTTCTAGAAAATCTCCTCGCTTAAGAATTTGTTCCCACTCCCTCCGGTTTTCTTTCTCCTAGTTGCAAGTAGAAAGACTGATATCTGCCTCCTTCATTTTCTTTCAAACCCATTTCAATTTATCCCCAACAATATTTTTCTCCTGCAAAACATTCCTAAAGACCCTTTTGTTCCAACCTTTCAGCATACATTTAATGTGTTTGAGTTTAAAAAAGATTCTGAACATGGGAGAACCACGAACATGAATATTCCACCATTCAACAACTTTGTTTTTGAAATCAGGGTGGGAATTCCACATAATTTCAAACTGGAAAGGGAAAGGTCTGACAGTAGACTGGTCCGACGAGGTCAGCAACAAAGGATTGTGATAAAAAATCGTCCTAGGAAGAGCTTGAAGAGTGGCACTAAGTAGGCCAATCCAGTTACTAGAACAAAGGAATCTATCCAATCTAACTTGAATCAAATCCTCCCCCATCTGTCTGTTGGTCCAAGTAGAAGCTTGGCTTGATAAGTCAATGTCAATTAGGCCAGTAGAACTCAAAAAGTTTGCTAGGTTTGTCATGCTGTTAGAATAATCAGCCAAACCATTGCTTTTTTCTGAGGGGAATAAGTGGGAATTGAAATCCCCAGCCATTAGCCACCGATAACCACTATTGTTTTTAATCCAATTAGAAAGAGTCCACCATAGAGAAAATCTAGCATTCCTCTGGTTGGGTGCATAAACATTGATAAGCAACCAAGAGCCACCCAGGTAGGTAAAAGAAATACCAACACTACTCCAACAGCAGAATAGTTCTGAGCCATTAAATCTAGAAGGGTTCCAAAGCACAACAAGACCCCTTTAAGCCCCTTCAACATCACTGTAGGAGTAAGTGGCCCCTGGCCATAAGCACTTAGCAACATTATCAAAATTAGATTTTTTCATCTTGGTTTCTTGCAACAATAAAATATCTATCTTATGTTCTAAAACATAATTTTTGAAAGAAAGTTACTTACGAGAGCTATTCATCCCACACACATTCCATGACATGACTTTCATTTTTGATCTCTCTTGGAGGAAATGTCCAATGTCTTCTGTTTACCCATGGCAATCTCATTTGTGGTTTCTCTTAGTCTCGTAAGTCTCTGACTTGTTCTTTTAGGCTTGGACTTGCCACCCACATCTACCTTTTTCTTCCTCCCTCTTTTCTTTGAGGTTATCTAGTTATCCTCACCAGTAGCATTCTCCAGATTTAAATCCTCAGAGTTGAAAGCTATCACATCTCCATTACCCATATCCTCTTAGATTTTACCCTCTTCCCCCATTTTCTCACTAGTCCCCACTGAAGCCACCTCTAACTGGGTACCACCAACAAGCTCATCACCCCCAAGAGTCTGGTTATAGGATGGATTAGCTATCTCCAACACCTTATCACATGCCAAATTCTCAGTTAGGGAAAGATTAGAAAGACCCGATGCTAGATCTACATTGGACTCTAACCTAGGAATAGGAATACCAGAGTTAGGGAGATCAGATAAGCCAGGTGAGTTAGGTTTTATCGGATCACCACTAATTGGGTCATCAATTTGAGGAGGAGAGCTAGAAGTAGTAGTATAATCTCCTGGTTTAGGTTCCTTGTTGGAGGATTTACAATTATAAATAAGGTGCCTAGGTTTGGCACACTTCTGACAGAAAACCATAACATTTTCATATCACACCGGCTGGACCCAAGTACCAAACTTAGAGAAAAGTTTAACAAAGTTAGGGAGTGTCTTATTGAAACTAATGTTCACACAAGAGCGGGAAAACAATAACTTGGACTTCGGTTCGGTGATGCAGTCAGAAGAAACAAAGTGTCCCAAGGAATCACCAATTCTTTTGAAGATTGATTCATCCCAATATTCTAGAGCTAAACCGAGCAGGCGTATCCAAACTAGAGCTAAATTAATAAGATCTATAGCAAAGTCAAACCCTGGCTTCCAATGACATAAAGCTAAGTTGTGTTTTCCATAAACCCAAGGTCTAGAAGAAAGGACCGAAACTAGATCTTTCGAGGCTATGAACTTGAATAGGAAAAGACCACCGGACATAGTGCAAATGCCCACACTTCCCTTGAGGCACCAATTAGTAGCAACCCATCTTCAAACCATATCAACAGTGAGGCAGAAAGAGAGAAAACGACCCACAACTGCGTTCTCCATGGAGGAGAGAATCCTATCACTGACCATATCCGAGATAGAAAAATCCGTTCCTGACACAATGAATTCTTCCTCTTGAGGAGTAGGAGGGATTGAGCTTTTTTTACCATTGGTTAGAATGTCCTTCCAACAATTAGAACTAGGAATAAACATGACTGCAGGCACACCATCCGAAGACATGTGAGGCACTAAAAGATCCTCAACCAAAGGACCGGACCCTCCAAGAGTGTCTCTCAAGGGACACGAGTCCACATGAGACAAGGAAAGGCATGGGTTAGAGGGTAGAGGGGAACCGTGGGGTACCCATAGGGAAGATTCCACCATGTGTGTAGGTTGTTCAAATGCGAAAAAAGGAGGAGAGAGGTAGTTCTTAATGTTTGTAGCATTGACCTCCTATATAAAATTGGTGTGGACTATTCAATGTTGTTACTATAGGTACTATAGATAAATATTGACACAAGTTTAATTTTCTATTTAATGTACATATACATTCTAATAAAATTTTGAATTCAGAGCATATTGGTTGATCATAATATTGTAGATACTAAATCATATTAAAAATCTAAACCAAATCCACAGCAAAAGGAAAACTAGATATTATATATCCACATTTCATGGTATACTCCCATGGTTGATTTGCCACATGGTTAGTGCAAGTCCTTTAAAATGGTTAATATTTTCCTATAGTGTTTGGCCCCCAAACTTACTCATGTTCTTTGTTTCTATTTAAATTGTTATTGAATTTACATTAAATTGAGTGTACGTGAAGATTATTTATTAACTTATTTGAATGCAATATTAATACCATGCTAGATCCTAAGATTGTTTTTAATTATAAGAAACAACAAATAGAACATGGATGAAATAAATAACACATCCTACTTTGAAAGAAATAATGTTTTGAATTTTTTTGCTAAGCCTACCTTTTGTTTCTATAAATACACATTGCATCCAAACTAATTCTTCCAATGTGTTTCTCTATCATTAGTTAAGAAGAAATATGCAAGCTTGTTGCTATTTTTAATTTCCATACCATTCATATGTTCTGTAGCATTGGTTTTTCCTATTTTCCATTTCTATTATTTTACAAATAACCTCCACCTATTGCTTCACTATTTGTATTTCATTTTCATTAGTTTGTAACACATTATCCTCTTCATTTCTATAGAAATATGTGAAGAGTGTAAAGCATGTGCATAACTATTTAACTATCTAATTATCTACTTCTTCACTCAAACCCCATGATGTAGTCTCTACACTGGGTCATATGTATGATGCTCATGATAAGAACTACTTGAAAAGATCTGAAGCATGTAGTTGTGAAATAGACATACACTTTTAGTTTTTCAAAGATAAGAAACATGAGATGAATTTTTTCATAGATTTGAAGCTATTAGATTTTTCTATATTTTAAAAAAATGATGCTTCTTGCCATTGTTTTTCTAAGAAAATGAGGCTAAAATTAATTTATTTTTCTTGTATTTTGTAAATATTGAAATTCGATGTAGAATTATGGGATCTTTTTCCTATGACTCGAACCCTGAATCAGATGATGGACATGGTGAATTGTTTGCTTGATGAGCTTGCTCTGTCTTGTATAGTGAGAGCTCGACATTGAAAAATTTTAGGCTAGCTTATGATATTATGGAAGAGTATGTGTGCAAATATATTGTACAATATTACTTATATAAATTAAAATTAGAATCCAACTTAAAAAAATGTACAAATATGTTATAATATCATTAATTTAAAAATATTAAAATTGAAGGAATATGTGATTGGGATCCCACAAGCCTTGGATGATATTATGAAGAAAACCTGTAACACACAAATGAGAAAATTACATAGAAAAATATGTGAAACAATAATGATTATTGATAAAATTGAATAATTACAATGAAGGATCGAATTTCCTTATGTAGACTCAGGCGAACTCAACATTAGACCCTAAAAGATGGAGTTCTGACTGAGATAGGAGTGAGATAACAAAATGAATGAATTAGTTGAGTGTCATTATCTTGTGTGCAACACAAAGAGTAAAGAACTTGACTAATTGAAATGCATAATTAAAGCAATAACACTCGCAATCAGAACTAGATGATCTTTTCCTAAGTTTTCATTAAGCACTAGAGTAAATATTAATTAATTTACTCCAACACCCCCCTGAATGAAAAATGAGGAAAAGCAAAAAATGATGAAGGAAAAGAAAATGAAGATATGAATCCCCCCATAATGAAAGAGCTCCCATGCCAATGATGAATGCCTGAAGATAGAATATGATCCACTACCTGCAAACAACATTTCTCCCCTTAGGAAGAAAAGGATCCACTGGTGATTGGCGAAGCCAAACCAAAAGAATGGGTGATTTTGGAATCCAAATCTAGATGATGTGTGACTCTAAAAAATGCTCATGTGTCCACACGTCAGAAAGCGATGATGTCGATCCAAGATCCTGTGAAGACTGATAGGGAACAAGTTGCAATGTAATGCCCTGTCACACAAACCCCAAAGGACAACTAGAACTAACAAATCATAGCACAATTTTTTTTTAAAGTAAACTAACATGCAACATAGATTAAGTTAAAAGCATAACAAAAGATGAACATTAGCATACAACCCCTGTAACACAAATATTTTTATACAATAACAACTACGTCCTCTAGGGTAAACGTGACTGCATTACGAAACATAAACCCATTCCATAATGATAATTAACAAATCCCAAGATTACATGCAAACAATAATTAAGCATAAGTAAGCAATGCTTATACATCCATTTATGAAGACATAATAATACTAGAATCAACACAATTTGTGTAAAAGATAAGTATCCATCAACAAACATAAGATAAAGCCAAGGATTACAACCATTACAATAATGATATGGAGGCCATTGTGCAAGAATTACATCATATAATGCTACTTTCCAACATGAATGGGAAAGGTACAATAAAATGGAATAATACAAATGATATGAAAGAGTACAAATCATCAAGATTGGTTCCAACACTGGTACATCTCTGGAGTCATTGCAAAAATTACAACGATTCACATCTCGATCTATGGTTGGGAACCCAATGGGGTGCATAGCATGTTCCACCCGACAACGTGGACCCTAAGGCCCACCCCCTGTGCTAGGAGATGAAAAGAAGGGACCACAACAAAATACCATCATGAAAGACAAGGTTTACAAGACTCCACGACATGAGCAACAAGAAAACATCTAACACAAGAAACTTCCAGACACAAGAAACATTCAACATAAGATACATTCGACACAAGATACATCCAACACATAAAACATCCACTTTCATAGGTACATACACAACAAGAGGGGAACAACAAGCATACACGGTTGTTAAAGGGTGGAGTTTCATCACATAGGTTGCTATGGGTTACCCTGGCCTAACCTTCCTAGGCTACCAGACTACCTGGCCACCTCTACTGACTGTCAAACCACCATGCACGCTATGCGGGATCAACATACCTTGCAAAATTACTATGTAGAGGCAAGACAGTTGATCTTTCCATTCTAGGCCTTCCCACTCATCCCAAACCTAAATGAGCACTTGGGCCTATGAGTGAGGCTACATTATCTGAATTAATGTGTGATACTACCCAACCCCCTAATTAATTTTTAGATTATCACTTGATTAAAATCCCAATGAGTTACCCTGGACTAGCCACTTTGGGCGTCATACCCTCATTGAAAGCCACTCCCCCCAACTAACAAAAAAATCCCATAATCACAAATGGGGCAAGCCAACTTGCACAAACTATTAAAGCCAAACATACATGCACATTACATGAGGCATGCAACACCTTATGCTAACACTTCACTGTAAAGAAAGCCATTTTCAAGTGCAAGGCTAAACCCACCCAAGTCAAATTGAACATAAGAACAACTGTTCACAAGGAACCAACAAGAAGAATCAATTATAAAGAAAATTTTTCTTTCCCCACCTCTGGAAGACTAACAAATTACTAACACAATGGTTCCCATCAAGGAGACAATAGTATCATGGTCACAAAATGACTACTTAAAGCCCATAATCACAGAATGACAAGAGTAGAATAAGAGAGCCAACTCATCATAAAGATATCTTCAGACTCAACCCAAGCTAACATAATCAATTTCTATACAAAATCAACCAGGTATCCACAGGAGACCTCTATTTTCTCCTCTTAAGATAGCCTTACAATTTGGCAAATAATCACCCTAAAACAAGTCAACAATCATGACAACAATAACAATCAACGATTCACAATTTCAATTCAAAAATCAATCCACTCAAACAATCTAATCAATCATGATAACCATCACAAGAATTCTAAATAATTGTCCACATAGAGAACTTAAAAATCAACTATTAAATGAATATAAGGGAAAATGACATTCAAAAGATCATCTGATTCCATTCAGTTATGTAGACCTTCGTTTATCAAAATAATTAATCAAAATCATTTAACTAAATTCTTCTTTTGCCTAAATGCTATTAAATCCATTTATTTCTTTTCTAATTACTTCCTAACTCATCTATCATACTCATCTATTCCCCATTTAACCCACAAATCAATTGTAAGACCATTTAAATATTCCTTAAGCAATACCTAACCATTTACAATTCCAATTTAAATTCTTAAAAGTATTTTAATATTCCCTATTAGTCACTTTCCAATTTATTCCTCTACCTAATTCATACACACGAAAACAATGTATAAATATATCTATATACATACACATGTAAATACATGTATCTATTACAACATTTCATATTCAATTATTATATGTTATAAATAACCTAAACCACTTGATTACATATGATTTTCTAAATGAAACATATTTAAATAGCATAATTTTATTTTTACCAAATTATTTATCTTCGTATTCAACTAACCATAAGCTAAATTACTTCCTCTCACAATTAAATATTTCCAATTTATTATCAAATATAATCATTTATTTATTCTTTAAAATATTCGCATAAATTCATCATCATTCCCTTTTCTTATATTTGAATAAATCAATGTTCTTGATCTTATACATGAATAAATAATCTTTTCTAAAACATTTATGCTCTAAACTTTAATCCTAATTTAATATATATCTATTTATATTCACATGTAGATCCACATAAGTACTTTCGTCAATCAACATGTGGGTTGAGTGTTAATAATGACTATATCACCAAATAAAAGATAACGTATGAAGAATACTAATATAAGATTTACATATTCTTTTTGTCATTCTATTCAAAAACCCATACCAAGCTTATCAAGTCTTATCTCTAATTCACCCTATACCCGTTTTGTTCATTTAGGTACCTGTTTCTTCTACTGGGTAATCAAGACGAATGTTTAATTTATATAGGTTAGCATTGAAAATTGAATGCAGCCACAACCAAACCTCAAATTGAGAGCACAAAACAATGAAGGGAACAATCAAATACAAGACATAAAGCTCGCCAAGAGCAACAGAGCTTAACCAAGCTTGTGACAAAAAGGTTTAACCTTCGAAATCGACATCAACTTCACAAAGGAGGACGCAACAAGACTCAAGTTGCAGGCCAGACTGAAGCCCTTGAAAGATTCACATAATAAAGAGTAAATCCATTTAAAGCAAACTCGCAGTAAGAGGACACATATATGTTCAAATCGAAAATACAATATAGAGTATCGAATGTACTCCAGATAATACATACACTACAATACCAACCATTTCGATTTTTATCATACCGTATTTTTACAAAAACTAAAACTGTTGTATGTATTCTCCCGTACCCTGAACATTGGGTAAAAGGGATTTTAAATAATATTTACAGAGAGAAGAAACGTCTATAGGAAATAGAAACAGCAGAAGAAATAGAAACAGCGAGTCCAGCTTATTAGAGCTGTAGGGACGAAGGTAGGGAAAACAGAGGCACCCAAAGACACGCATCGCACGATAGTCAGGACCCGTGTTAAACAGACACTGAAGGGGGGACCGATTGTTGAGGATGGGGGTGGGCAACCGGTTCACCAAGTAACAGGCCGTGAGGAAAGCATCGGTCCAATAGATGAAGGGAACAGAAGCCGTATGAAGGAGGGTAAGGCCAGTGTCCACAATGTGCTTGTGTCGGCGCTCGGCTAAACCATTTTGTTGGGGGGTGTAGGGACAGGAAAAACGTTGTGTGATGCCCTGGGAGGCCAAAAAGGGTTTAAATTTAATAAATTCCCCCCCATTGTCGGATTGGAAGGTTTTGATTTTATGGCCAAGTAGATTCTCAATTTTAGTCTTGAAATTAATGAATGTAGGTAGTGCGTCAGATTTATGAGATAATGGAAAGAGCCATGTATATCTACTGTAGATATCCACAAAAATTAAATAAAAATGAAATCCATCATAAGAGACATAGGGAGAAGGACCCCAAATATCGGAAACAATTAATTCCAAAGGATGCGTACAAATAGTAGAACTAAAAGGAAATGACAATTGGTGACTCTTACTGACTTGACAGGGACTACAAAGACCCAATTTATTTTGACTAACAGGAAGCGACTCGACTCCGACAATATGCCGAACAGTTCGTGGCATAGGGTGACCTAAACGCTGATGCCATCTCTCAAGAGAAGTTCGTTCACCAACAAAGGCTGTAGAAGGGGTCTGAGAGGGTGGAGAAACACTTGAAGAGAGGCGATAGAGACCATCCTTATGCTGCCCGCGAAGAACTACCAGCTCCGTGCGCCGATCCTTGACAAGGAAAAAATATGGATGAAATTCAAAAAAGACATCATTGTCAGAGGCAAATTTTGAAACAGAGAGAAGGTTAGCCGTGACATTAGGGACATGCAAAATATCATTGAGATGAAATAAACGTGAGGAATGAGAAATTTGTGATCTACCAATGTGAGAAATAGAGAGTTTAGAGCCATTACCAACGCGAAGCTTGTCAGGACCATCATACTCATGGTGAATCTGCAGGTTACTCAAATCCGGGGTGACATGATTAGTAGCTCCACTATCAGGATACCAGGTAGGATCGACTGAGATCTGAGACGGCGCATAGGAAGAAGACTACTGATAGGGTGCTGCCATGTATGCAGAGGGGGGGGCAGCCGATTGGGGCATCTCCTGATAGGTTTTATCAAATCTGAACCAACAAGTGTTGGCTGTGTGGTTCTTACGTCCGCAAAGCTGGCATGGTCCTGTTGCCTGAATAGGCATCGGTGGAGGACGTTGACCACGATAGGTGTTCCCACGACCTCGATTATTATGGTTCCTTCCGCGATTATTGTGCTGAGAAGGAGAATTGGGAGCACGATTACGGGTGGCGACATTGGCCACTGGGTGTTGCTGAAGGAGGGCCTGTTGGGCATCAATGCGCATCTCAAAGGCAAGCAAATGGGCTTGAAAATCATCCATATCAATAGTGTCAAGTGTGGCTGTCAGAGAAGTGACGACAGCATCATAGGCGGACTCGAGACCGCTCAAGATAATCTGCTGCAGATCCGAATCACAGACTATTTGTCCTGAAGCTGCAAGGGTGTCGGCCAATTGTTTGGCACGCTGGAGGTAGTCAGCCATGGAGAGAGCTCCCTTACGGATGGTCTGGAGGTCGCGACGAAGTTGCATGAGTCGTGCTTTAGAACGGGAAGCAAAGCGCTTCTCTAGAGCAAGCCAAACAGCACGCGAGGTATCAAGGCCAACTACAGTCGCCAGAGTATCAGGAGCAAGGGCAGAGAGTAACCAACCAAGAAGGATCTTGTCCTGCTTGCGCCAGGTAAGATAGACAGGATTCGGCGTCGGATCTGTCGGAGAGAGAGTACGAGGGGGACAAGTAATGGTCCCATCAACGTAGCCTTCCAGGTCATAGCCTTGGAGAAGCGGGAGAAACTGTGTGCGCCAGAGAAGATAGTTTTCCCGATCCAGTTTGATAGAGATCGCGTGGTGAAGGGGAACCGGTTGGAGAGCAGAGGAGTGTGGGGAGCGTGGGGAGGTGGGTGTGTGGGCAGCACTGGTGGTAGAGTCAGCCATGACGGAGATTCAAGACTGCAGGGTGACGGATGGAGACATTTATAGCCTTTGTGAACCAAACTGTAACCCAAGAAGACACAAGGGAGGGAACGTGAGTCCAGCTTATTAGAGCTGTAGGGACGAAGGTAGGGAAAATAGAGGCACCCAAAGACACGCATCGCACGATAGTCAGGACCCGTGTTAAACAGACACTGAAGGGGGGACCGATTGTTGAGGATGGGGGTGGGCAACCGGTTCACCAAGTAACAGGCTGTGAGGAAAGCATCGGTCCAATAGATGAAGGGAACAAAAGCCGTATGAAGGAGGGTAAGGCCAGTGTCCACAATGTGCTTGTGTCGGCGCTCGGCTAAACCATTTTTTTGGGGGGTGTAGGGACAGGAAAAACGTTGTGTGATGCCCTGGGAGGCCAAAAAGGGTTTAAATTTAATAAATTCCCCCCCATTGTTGGATTGGAAGGTTTTGATTTTATGGCCAAGTAGATTCTCAATTTTAGTCTTGAAATTAATGAATGTAGGTAGAGCGTCAGATTTATGAGATAATGGAAAGAGCCATGTATATCTACTGTAGATATCCACAAAAATTAAATAAAAACGAAATCCATCATAAGAGACATAGGGAGAAGGACCCCAAATATCGGAAACAATTAATTCCAAAGGATGCGTACAAATAGTAGAACTAAAAGGAAATGACAATTGGTGACTCTTACTGACTTGACAGGGACTACAAAGACCCAATTTATTTTGACTAACAGGAAGCGACTCGACTCCGACAATATGCCGAACAGTTCGTGGCATAGGGTGACCTAAACGCTGATGCCATCTCTCAAGAGAAGTTCGTTCACCAACAAAGGCTGTAGAAGGGGTCTGAGAGGGTGGAGAAACACTCGAAGAGAGGCGATAGAGACCATCCTTATGCTGCCCGCGAAGAACTACCAGCCCCGTGCGCCGATCCTTTACAAGGAAAAAGTGTGGATGAAATTCAAAAAAGACGTCATTGTCAGAGGCAAATTTTGAAACAGAGAGAAGGTTAGCCGTGACATTAGGGACATGCAAAATATCATTGAGATGAAATAAACGTGAGGAATGAGAAATTTGTGATCTACCAATGTGAGAAATAGAGAGTTTAGAGCCATTACCAACGCGAAGCTTGTCAGGACCATCATACTCATGGTGAATCTGCAGGTTACTCAAATCTGGGGTGACATGATTAGTAGCTCCACTATCAGGATACCAGGTAGGATCGACTGAGATCTGAGACGGCGCATAGGAAGAAGACTGCTGATAGGGTGCTGCCATGTATGCAGAGGGGGGGGCAGCCGATTGGGGCATCTCCTGATAGGTTTTATCAAATCTGAACCAACAAGTGTTGGCTGTGTGGTTCTTACATCCGCAAAGCTGGCATGGTCCTGTTGCCTGAATAGGCATCGGTGGAGGACGTTGACCACGATAGGTGTTCCCACGACCTTGATTATTGTGGTTCCTTCCGCGATTATTGTGCTGAGAAGGAGAATTGGGAGCACGATTACGGGTGGCGACATTGGCCACTGGGTGTTGTTGAAGGAGGGCCTGTTGGGCATCAATGCGCATCTCAAAGGCAAGAAAATGGGCTTGAAAATCATCCATATCAATAGTGTCAAGTGTGGCTGTCAGAGAAGTGACGACAGCATCATAGGCGGACTCGAGACCGCTCAAGATAATCTGCTGCAGATCTGAATCACAGACTGTTTGTCCTGAAGCTGCAAGGGTGTCGGCCAATTGTTTGGCACACTGGAGGTAGTCAGCCATGGAGAGAGCTCCCTTATGAATGGTCTGGAGGTCGCGACGAAGTTGCATGAGTCGTGCTTTAGAACGGGAAGCAAAGCGCTTCTCTAGAGCAAGCCAAACAGCACGCGAGGTATCAAGGCCAACTACAGTCGCCAGAGTATCAGGAGCAAGGGCAGAGAGTAACCAACCAAGAAGGATCTTGTCCTGCTTGCGCCAGGTAAGATAGACAGGATTCGGCGTCGGATCTGTCAAAGAGAGAGTATGAGGGGGACAAGTAATGGTCCCATCAACGTAGCCTTCTAGGTCATAGCCTTGGAGAAGTGGGAGAAATTGTGTGCGCCAGAGAAGATAGTTTTCCCGATCCAGTTTGATAGAGATCGCGTGGTGAAGGGGAACCGGTTGGAGAGCAGAGGAGTGTGGGGAGCGTGGGGAGGTGGGTGTGTGGGCGGCACTGGTGGTAGAGTCAGCCATGACGAAGATTCAAGACTGCAGGGTGACGGAGATCTGAGAAAAACAGAGTAGGAGATGGGCAAATGGCAACGCAGAAGATCGCTGCTCTGATACCATGCAAAAACTAAAACTGTTGTATGTATTCTCCCGTACCCTGAACATTGGGTAAAAGGGATTTTAAATAATATTTACAGAGAGAAGAAACGTCTACAGGAAATAGAAACGGCAGAAGAAATAGAAACAACAGAAACAAAGTTTCTAAAAGGAGGACTCTTTCCGTCTGCGATGAGATCATCTGGTGGATGTTTCCATAATTTTCACCCAAAACCATGTATAGTGCAGGCTTGTTGTATGTATAACATATCTCCATCGAAAATAGATAAGGGAAAAATGCCAGATACTACATGGATTGCCAGGCATTAAGGATGTGTTGCTTCCAAATATCAAGAGAACTTGATAAGGTAATACTAATGAGCAGGATTCAACGCAAAGACGACATGATGGTGAAGAAGAGGCTTAGCAACTTCCAGGCCAATTGAAATCGGCAACATGGATTGTACTTGTTGGTTAATTTAAGTTAGGGAGACACCACATAAACTGAAGACTTAATAGAGACTTGTTTAAATATTGATTTAAATGCAGTGGAATAAAATAAGTGTTATTGAAATGCCTTAGATGCATAACCAAAATAATGCTACTGGAGAGGATTTGCAAAATATACCCAACTTAGACTTCGCAAGGAAATCCTTGAAATCAATGAGTAAGTGACGCCCTCAGGAACATGACATTCTAACATTGAAAGATTGGTTTGTTTCAAATCGCATGCAGGTTTAGAAGACAGAGGTTACGCGCCTGGGAAAGGCTTAAGAACTTTATAGCACACAGGGCATTTGTACAGGAGATGGACATGGCTCTTCCAAGCCACTCCATTGAGATGGTTTCTTACAAAAATGTAGATGATATCCCCATTTCCAAAGAGCTCAATTTTCAGGTGGATACAAAAGATGATACCATTCTGGATACCCTTATAGGGCATCATGGTTCCATCACATGTAGCCGCCATCAAGAGTAATATAAGCCAACGAGATGGAGAGGATTCTTAATTCAAGGGCAACTTTGAATGTCCCAGACCGCGGCCTTGAAGCCAACTACACACCTACAATGAGATTCGAGTATTAAAAACACACTAACTATGAGGTACAAATGATTAAACCCCCCTCCAGCCAAGTTGTAGCAAGAAAAAGAGTTAAAAATAGATTACGCAGTAGAGGGAATCAGTGAGGTTCTCGAAAACCATGAATTTGATCCAAGAGTGGTAAACGAAGAGCTCTCCAAGCAACTAAACTTTGATTTATTCCTAATTAGTTTCAGAAAGACTCCTAGAGAACTTAGTAATGCCATATTATAAGAGAGTAGTGTCTCATCGAATGCAATGATTTCAGTATTTGTACAAATTGGGTTTGTTGCAAAGGCTTCAGAAACTTACCTATGAGAGCAAGCGGCAGGAGTAAAGCCATAACTTTCGACGTTGGACTGCATCCTCCCTGCCTTCTAGCCGCCCTCTCCAAATCCAAGCTCCTTTCTTTCCTTCTAATACTCCCATATCATCTCTAGATCTAGCTCTTCATTTCGTGCCAACAGAACTTTTAGAGAGAGAGAATGTTGTTGTAACGACAAGGAACATGTAGTCACACAAGCGGAGCAGATTTAGGTCAAATGTGGCTGTGGGCTCCCAGATAATTGAGGTAAAGGATAATCCTTTTATTAGAAAATACTTGTTTTTTATATTCCGCGAGCTAATGCAGAGATGGGATCCTAATACCTATGCTTTCCTAGTGCCAACTTTCCCGCGCTCCCTAACCGACCCCCCCTCCCTTGCAATGGTTTCAGAATCACTCTAAAAATAGAGGTGGTAGGGGTTTAATTGAATGCGGTAACTGATGGAACTCACTCTCTTTGTCAGTTACACTTAAATCACATTCATGGAATGAATTAAATAGTTTTCCCACCGTTCCCAAGATTCTTTATTCGTGGCCTTAGTGGCCCATAATTTCAAGTAACTGTTATTTTTTGAGGGACTCACTTCCATGAGATTTCATTTTAATTATTTTGGATTTCTTTTCGATATTACTCTTTCCATCAAATTTTATTTTATTATTTACATTTACATTTTTAATTAACTTAACAATTACTTTTATTTAATTTATCACAATACCTTTAACCAAATTAATCTTTTATTGTGATGTATTAATTAGTCAAAACACAAATTAAACAAATTTAAATCATTTCAACAACATATTAGGGTGAAGCCACAATAGTGGTTTACAATTCAAGTGAGGAAGGAAAACTCACAAAAAACAACCCTAAGACAAAAAATGTGATTTTGGGGGTTTGTACAAACCTACTGGTTTGAGCGAACCCCTTTGAATCTTGGCTGCCAAAAAAACAAAAATGCATTGGGGAGGGGTTCGTATGAACCCCTTATTCCTCATCCCCTCCGAGACACAAAAAAAACTTAAATTTTGGCACTTTGGAGCTCGGGTTGAGGATGAAAATGGAGGAATTTTCACAAACCCAACTAGAATCAAGTAGTCCTCGAATGAGCTATCCAACTAATATAATTTTAATATGTTTTGGTTTTATTATGTATTTGTTTTTTAGTTTTATTAAACATAGGTTTTTTATCCAAATGAAGGTCTCACTCGCACGTGGAAAAATAATAGATTATCAAAAAAAATATTTAAAAATATGAGTGCACCAGATATTGAAGTCCTTGATCCAACAAAAAAATAAATTGAATTTCAATATATACAAAAAAAGTTACGCATTATATGGTCGCACTATGTCTGAATTGTATTTGGTTTGACTTTGACACTTGATTAAACGAAAAATATTCAATAAAAAACTATCTAACGAAGTGAAAGCACTAGATATCGGAGTTACAAATCTAAATTAGAAAGAATTAGAATTTTATCCTTCATGGAAAAAAATTATGCATTATACAGTGTGCGTCACTTTTTAAAAATGTTGTTTTATGAAAAAAACTAGTTTTCGTGGGAGATGGAAAAGAAGCGTAATCTGATTCCAAAAAATTTGAAAAAAATATTTTTAGAATCTAAAGACAAAATGTGACGAGACTCTAGTTTGCATCATCTTCAAATTCCTCACGGTTTAGCCACTATAGGTGCCCGAATGTGAAGATTTAGTTAAAAATAATAATTTCAGTGTCCAGTTTGGCCAAAAATTGTAAACCACTATTGTGGGATCACCCACCAATCAATTCCTAACTTCACCAGCAAGTCGGTAAGCAACACACGAACAACACTAACAAAGAGACACTACATGCAAAGGTGATGAAGATGGTGGGCCAACAACGATGATGTGGCTGTCAACAAAGAGGAAATGAGAAAATCCAGGTGGAAAAACTCCTAACAATTTATTCAAACTAAAGAAGAAAGCTACATCTACTGAAGAATTGCAAAGATGCCCTCTGGTTGGGATGTTGCCATTGTTTATCCAATGCTCAATATTGTCCTACTAGAAAGAAACTCTAGAAGCACATGAGGATGCGACTCTAAAAGCTCATGAAGTTAGGAACTTAGAACATAATACTTTTGGCTGCCTATTGGAGGAACAGTGTGGAGCTTGACATTTAATTAGCAACTTTTAATATTCTAAGTTTGTTTATTCAAAAGCAAAATGAAAGAAACCTATACTAGATTCTTTAAGTAGAGACCCCCATATGGAACTTTATATAAGTTCAATTTTTACAAAGCTCCAAATTTTTCCAGATCTTTATCATGTGGTGCTCACAAAGCACGCACAATTTTTAAAGAATCAACAAGGAAGAAAGCAAGGAGCATGCAAAAAATTAGGAAACAAAACATGCATGCATCTAGAAACAAAGGTTTACATCTGCCTCCATCATTCATGCTTGGGTGGGGTTGATACCAATCAATTAATGTAAATTGACTAGCAAATGGAAATAAAACAAAAGGTAATGAGGTGCGACCTAAAAAATGATGGATTGATTGTCATAAAGCAAGATATCATGCTCTCTTCATGCTACTTCACATGCCTGCTAGAGATTAGAAGCCCACCCCAAACAAAAATTCAAAACTCCAAACACCTCGATACTTGCCAAAACCTACAATTGCCAGTGCAAGGGATGAAACTGAAGGTGAAAGCGTCCTCAAATGACCAAACCGAGCCTCCAAGATTTCAATTCGAGCCTCCAAATTGCGGATCGCCCACCAAATGGGCATAGTCACACCTCTAAAAATAAATCACAACCTCCAATTTCCATTTTATTGGAGAATATCACACCTATCAGGGGAAAAAAATAGGAAAAATCTCTGTGCCTTCGAGCAATGCAAAGGTCTACAAAAAAAATCAATTTCTACAAATTGTTGTTGATTACAGGTTGCACAACTAAGCACCCACGGCCTGCAAAAAGACATCACAGACCTTCACAAGGTAGAATCAAAACAAAATGGGTGTAACTTGTGTAGGTCGGCTATCTCAAAGAGGTTGAATGAATTTGACCATTTTTCATGTGAGGCTGCAAATGCAAATCGTCTGAGGTTGTAGATGCAAATCTACATGGGTGGGGTCAAATTCTTTTTTGTTGTGAGTTTTTCTACAGATTGGTTCCAAACAGTGCCCTGAGATGCTCTAGAAACACATAACCATGGTCCTACAGTTGGTTGTACACAACAATGACATCAACAAAACACAATAATGTTCACCTTGGCTTGCAAAAAATTCCTCAAAAAAGCAAACAAGGATCTTCAGATTTGGAGGTCTGATACTATGAAAGAATCCATGATTGGGATCCCACAAGCCTTGGATGATATTCTGAAGAAAGCTTGCCACACACAAATGAGAAAATTACATAGCAAAATATGTGAAACAATAATGATTATTGATTATTGAATGATCACAATGAAGGATTGAATATCCTTATGTAGACTCAAGCGAACTCAACATGAGACCCTAAATGATGTAGTTCTGACTGAGAAATGAGTGAGATAACAAAATGCATGAATTAGTTAAGTGTCGTTATCTTGTGTGCAACACAAAGAGTAAAACACTTGACTAATTGAAATGCATAATTAAAGTAATAACTTTTCCTAAGTTTTCATTAAGCACTGGAGTAAATATTAATTAATTTACTTCAGTAAAAATAAATATATATTTTTATTAGTTATTAATAAATATTATATTCCACTAATAAATTTACAAGCTCCCTTAAATTTCCCATCGACATATTCTTACACCCCTAAAGGTTCAAGTGTCAGTTTTATATGCAAGGTGTAAATGATTGTAATGAACGATAGTTTGTTCTAATTTTTTTTCTTAAATTCCTAATTTTTTAATCCGAGAATGTTCATATACTAAATCTAATGAATTCAATGATAATTTTAACAATAATAAAGTACATAAAACATGATAAATATGATATATCCTAGCCTTGGTACTCTTTTTACTTGAGATAAAATTAGGAGTCTTCTATTTCTTGTCTTTGGCATAATTTTTTTATATGCAAGGTTTACATGATTGTAATGAATGATAGTTTGTTCTAAAAAAGATTGTTGAAATTCCTAATTTTTTAATCCAAGAATATTCATATATTCAATTAATGAATTCAATGATAATTTAAAAAATAATAAAGTAAAAAAAACATCATCAATACAAATAGGAATATTTTCTTTAAATTTTTTTTACCACTTATGGTGCATTCTTACATAATTCAATTTACCAATTTACCAACTTGTACAAGAGAATTGCCAATAAAAAGGAATACAATTCCAACACATAATTTTATAATTTTTGAAATTTAACGTGAGAAATACAAAGCATCTCTATATGATCAAGCCTTTGGCATTATTTCAACTACAAGAGGGAGAACATCATGTAGGTTCTTTTCCTCCAACCATAGACTAGTAGTCCTCTGCACACTTTCCAACTTAAAGTGGCCCTACCCTTCACGAGGGTAGTAGATAAATAGATATACAATTATATCATTTCATCCAAGAACTAGTTTGGTGTATTGAATCTATCACATACATTCTGCCATACAACTCTAGATACCATATAGCTAAGTGTTATAATTATGACTGACATGCAACCTATAGGAGATTGTGAATAGATAATACAAGAAAAAATTGCATTACTTTGACCAAATTTTTCATAATACAAGATCGCATTCCTTATTGATATGTGTTTCATTGTTCACATACCTCCATCTTAGTATTATTAATAGTAAACAACTTTATACCCATGTAGATACTTCATAGTAACAACATATTAATCTAACTCATAAAATATTGCAAGTAAAATAAGTTTTACTATCTAAAACACAACAAATTTTTAACATGCTTTGATTAAACCACAACATCATGAGAAGAAAAGTCTATATTTTTCCTTACAAATGCATATTTTTTAAGGAATGTTATAATAGTACTTAACTCAAATTTCATACAAAACATTATAGACATACATACATAAATACATATACGTATGTATTTGTATTACTCTTTAAAGAATGAGTTATTAATTTCTCAAAATCAGAAATCACATCCTCAATAGAAAAAAAATATTGAAAATATTTGATTCTATAATCTATTCAAGTATTAAAAGAATACTACCATTCATCTTTATGTTGGAAACTAACCATAGTCTCAAAACATATATGCTTTTGCATAAGACTAGGAACATACCTAAATATGGTCATAACTCAATATAGAATGTATTTTACTTTATAAATAAATTAAAATCCTAAACACAATCAAGTTATTAAACCGAGATTCATTTGTATAAAAGCCAATTCATTGATTTGAGTATGAATAATATAATATTCAAACTTGTTACATTCAAGTCCACATAGAGTCTTTTTTAAGGACTATTAAGATTAAATAGTCTCAACTACTTTATGGTTGAATGAAATATACTTAGACTCATAATATTTCAACCATAAATAGAATTATGTATAAATTTATTTATGGTTAATACTGTTCAATGATTATTGTTTTCTATTTCTCTTTGAAAACTTGTACATACTACTACTTTATATTACAAAGTAAAACTCTTAACAACTTTTTTTTATGTTTGTAGGTGATAATAAGAAGGTAAATATGATATTCAATAGATTATATCTTACATATGATATGATACAACTGTTCATAATATATGAATATGGGCTATCAACTCTTACTTAACTGACTATATTAATATAGTTAGCTAAATAATGGTTCATATCAACTATTAAAAGATGCATTTTTACATTCAAATAAAACTCACTATTGGATCTTATAGCATTGGCCCTATATTTATCATATATAAGATAAAACATAATTATGATGTTTGATTAACATTACCTCAATAAATATTTAGATGAATGATAAAACATAGATAAAAGTCTATACCTTATTCTCTAAAATTGTACATATAATTATACAAAATTAAGAACATGAAAGAATATTAAATATCTATAACTATTTGTTTATAATACAAGCTAATAACAAGACTTAAATAATGACAATTATTGTAAATATTTATAGTTATACACTAAACATAATAAATTAAAAAAATGTAATTATACAACATTTTGAATTTTATTTTATTTTATTGAATCAAAGCAGTTTAAAAAAAAAAGAATTACCAACAAGTCGCTGAAAGATATTAACATTAACAGACCATAGTAAAGCTGAAAGAAATAATCATTTCATATTTGTATAATTATACTTTTACAAAACTTGTTACCAACATAAAATAAAATTTTAAATATTTCTACTTATCACGTAATTTCAAATACATAGGCAGGTCGACGACAATTAACGCCCATGTCGATGTGAAATGGCATTGTTGTGACCATATCTACAAATAGAGTAGAAATCAATATTTGAATTTTGATCCACCATTGACGGATGAATGAAATAAGATGGCAGAAAAACTATTAAAGATATACTGATCACTAAAAATAATAGAGAAATGTACCTTGGAAAACAATTCCATTTGTATGTTGAATTCTGGTACAACCCTCAAACAAAGAAACCCAAACAATAACATTGAATGAGCATTATCGGGTCCTGTGAATCATTTGCAGTTACTGTAACCAAAAGATACCATGCATGTAACAGCAATAGAAATGCAGTATAACGAAAACAGTGGAACTAAAACCACGTTCAGATATACGATAATTTGGCAAACCATTTAATTTTATACTCATATACAGTAAACCAGCCATGATTGAATTTTCCTCTTTTCCTCTGATCCGCGCAGGGATCTCAACTTAGTACAAGACTTCATTTTCGTAAAAACCCTAGTTTTAAATCCTACGAATAACTGAGGGCATCCAGCAGAGCCATCCGGTCGGCAACAACAACTCTAAACAGTTCGTTAATCTGAATTTCTAAGGGAGCCATGCCATCTTCCAATTCTGCAATGCAATTCTTTAAACATACCATCGACTGCCTCAATTCCATATCCTGCCCTTCGTCTAGCTGGACTGACTTGCTATTTACTAGCAGATGATACACAGCCCGGGAAGACGATTCCACGGCATGCAGCTCGTCCAGCAAAACGCGGCCAGCGCCTTTGATTCTACGCCTTTCGAGCTCTTTCTTTACTTTAAAGTGAAGGGTTTGAAGGGCGCAAGCCCAGGCGGAGTGCCCGGCGCAGGGCAGCGGCAGGGAGCGCCTCGATTTGGTTGAAAGGGCGATGGTGAGAAGGCCACAGACGAAGACCGTAAGATCCTTGACTGCGTGGATCGGTTCCACTAAGTCCGCTCCTGCAGAGGGAGCCACCCGCTTTTCGCCCATGCGCCGCAACATGGAACTGCAATTCTCCAGCCGAGATTTGCTCTGAGCTTTGGCCAACGACTCGTTGAAACTGCTGAGGGACTTTCGAGCCCTGACTAGCTGCCAGGCGCCGATGGGGCCATTAAAGCAATGAAGCACAAGGTGAAGCTTTTCTTGGCACTGCTTGATGTCGCTCATTTTGTCACGCAGAGCGTTGCATACGTCGAGGAGCTTCACGGTATCATCGAGGATTTCGTCCATCCACTTTGAATTCTGCCGCAGGACTGCCTGTTGGATTTGGGGAAAATTTTCTTGGAGCTCTCTATGCATCGACAGGCACACATCCAGCGCCTGCCGGAGCCAGCCGGCGGTCAGATAGTTCTCAAACCCCTGCAGCCGCTGGAGCTCCGCGCAGAGATGGGTTTCCAAGGTCTCGTGCTCCGAGTTGGCATCAATTGCAGGGTATATTGTCGACGAGGAAGACCGATCCTGGAAACTTAGAGCAAACTGTAAGCCCTGCAAGCCTCTCTTTATTTCCTTCTTCCCCTTCTCCTCCGATCGACCGTGGAAACTTTGAGAATACTGTAAGCGTTGAAAGCGGCCTATTATTTCCTCCTTCAGGTTCTCCTCTGATCGACCGTGGAAACTTAAAGCATTCTCTGAGCCCTGCAAACCACCCTTTTCTTCATTATTCTTCTCCGATTGACCATGGAAATCTTGAGCATACTGTGAACCCTGCAATCCGCTCATTCTTTCTTTCTTCTTCTTCTCTACAGACGGAAAGTGAAAACTTAGAGAAAACTGTGAACCCTGCAAGCCACCTATTATTTCCTGCAAGCCGCCTATTATTTCCATCTTCCTCTTTTCCTCAGATGGACAACGGAAACTTACAGAATATTTTGAGTTTTGCAATCTGCTCATTATTTCTTTCATCTCTTCTGATCCATCAGGAAAATTTTGAGCTTTTTGTAAGCCCTGCAAGGTGCCCGTCGTTTCCTTCTTCCTCTTCTCCTGTGATCGATCCTGGAAACTTTGAGCCTTTTGTAAACTCTTCAAACCGCCCATTATTTCCTTCTTCCTCTTCTCCTCTGATCGATCCTGAAAGCTTTGAGCTTTTTGTAAGCCCTGCAAACTGCCCATTATTTCCTTCTTTCTCTTCCCCTCCAATTGATTCTGGAAACTTTGAGGTTTTTGTAAGTCCTGTAAACTGCCCATTATTTCTTTCTTCCTCTTCTCAGATCGATCCTGAAAACTTTGAACTTTTCGTAAACCTTGCAAGCTTCCCATTCTTTCCTTCTCTTCTGATTGACCCTGGAAACTTTGAGTATACTGTAAACCCTGCAAGTCACCCATTATTTCTTTATTTTTCTTCCCCTCCAATTTACTCTGGAAATTTTGAGCATATTGTAAACCCTGCAAGAAGGGCATTATTTCCTCCTTCCTCTTCTCATTCAATCGACTTTGGAAACTTTGAACATATTGTAAACCCTGAAAACTTTGAACAAACTGTAAACGTTGAAAGCAGCCCATTATTTCCTTCTTCCTCTTCTCTGATTGACCATGACAACTTTGAGCATATTGTAAGCCCTTAAAACTTTGAACATACTGTAAGCCCTGCAAGCAGCCCATTGTTTCCTTCTTCCTCTTGTCCTCCAATCGACCATGGAAACTCTGAACATTTTGTAAGCCCTGAAAACTTTGAACATATTGTAATCCCAGCAAGCAGCCCATTACATCTTCCTTTTTCTCCTCCAATCGACTGTGGAAAGTTTGAGCATACTGCAAGCCCTGCAAGCCACCCATAATTTCCTACCTCTTCTCCGACTCAAATTGCAAATTAGAAATTACAAACAACACATTTCAACTTGGTCAGGTACAATATATTCAAATCAAAATTTAATAGCAAAGTCAAACATTTAACAATCACAATCACGAATTTAGGATTGAAAGCCATAAATGTACACATACAGATACACCTTTTTCAGTTTTATTAGCTGTAAGAATTCTATAATTGGCCTAGTCATAAAGACTGCACTTGTTATTCATCTCCATGACAGAATAAATATTTGTTTTACACTAAAAGTTAGAAAGCATTCATCACCTCCGATGATGAGATCATATGCTCCAATTCTAAGATCAGGTGTATTACCTGCTCTTATCAGTAGAATATCTGAAACGTGCTTCAATAAACCAGACTATTAATTAAGAATGTGGAACCTCGTGGAGGTCGTTCCCGCGATTACAAAAATCAAAAATATTTTTATAGTGACTGGCGTCATCCGGAAATCAAAATTCGAACTGCTATTAAATTGCCGGGCTATATAGTGTCGACATCATATGTTTCAATCAAATTTATCACTAATGTCAACTCAATTTACAGACTCACGAACCAGTCGCCAATCATTCGATATATGTGGAACCTGGGGGAGAACATTCCCGCGTCGACAAAATCGATTCCCAGCGAACGCTACAGGTATTCAATTCTATTTACATAGTTGTTAATGTTTGCAATTATTTTAAAACTAACAAAAATGTAGGCGTGCTGATTGGTCGGCACTTGTGCCTACTGCTAGATGACCATTATTATTTTTAAATATATAAATTTTGCTATTGTTGGCAATTGAGTCTGCAATTTAATTGGTTTTTTTTTTTTTAAATATATAAATTGTTTTAATTCATAAAAAAAAGTCATACATAAGCATAAATCAATTTAGATTAAGTTAATTAGTCTTTTATTAACAAATTTTGTGTCACTACTTTGATTGTTTTTTTCTTATTCTAAAAAATATAAATTTGTTATCTAAAACGTTTCTTCTTTGACCAAGTATAATGTATAGTTGTAAAGGAAAATGACTTTTACTTTATACATTAGCATAAATCAACTTAGATTAATTTAATTAGTTAGTTTATTTATTGAATAGTGCATTTATTAATAATTAAAAGATAATGGACATTTCAGATTGGATTACATGGTGGTCATGCTTACTTATTTGTGCTACTTATCACTTGTTACGATGGAATTTCTTTTGGGTAGGATCTTTTGTTGAGAGAGATTTGTCTATTTGTAGATAGTGTTTTTTTATCAATGCTTATTTTTTGTGTGAGCTAACATCATACCCTCCTACATATTTTTGTCATCATTATAACTAATTTTCCTAAGGTGATTTTTTTTTATATAATTTTGAATTATATTTTATAATTTATATAAATTTATATAACCATTAAGATGATTTTAATGTCAAATCAAATATTCTAGACTATTGATTTGATTTATTTTGGATATTTTAGTTTCAATGCCAAATCATATATTCTAGACTATCGATTATATTTTATTTCTAGAGTTTACTTTGTTTGTTATGGGAATTACCATCAATTCATCTTTGTTATGCATTGAATGATTTAAATGTATGATATATGAACTAATGTCCACTTAGTGCTCTATCACCCTACCATAGAAAATGAACATTATATCATCCAAACATTGTTTAGACAAAATTTAATTAATTGATTGTGTGATAGATGAATTACAAATGACTAAATATAGTTGAAGATTAATAGGTTGAACAACAAACAATAGTATGTTTACTTTCATAGATACTTATTTTTATACCAAGCTTATAGAACTATATCAATTACATTTTATTCTCTTGTTATAGTCGCATGGGAAAATGCACTTACCTCAATGGATTTTTTTCTTTCTTTCGCATATGTAAAAATTATATCATTAGAATAGTTTAATCAACCTATGCAATATTAAAAATAGAACTCACTATATTTGTAGGTTATTTATATTGCTAAATTAGCTTACAAGAAATACTACCAAATCATGTCTTATGCAAATTAATTTGATCTCTCCCCCAAATTTAAATGCCTATCTTGGTAGAAAAATAAATTGGAAATGTTCTATGTGGGAACCCAAAGAAGATTTTTGTATAGATCTAGCTTATTTAAATATGATATAAAATAGAATTGTGTCTAGTTATAATGGGGAAAAATTCATTTTCTCACCATAGGTGTACAACTGGAATTCATTTAGCAAGTTATTGAGATGTGCTTGAAGTGATAGCATATACACTTCAACCAAGAAGCCTTGCAATTACTTTATTTTTTCTTCCATTGCAAATATTTTACAACACGTGTCTATAAAAAATTTAGATAATACAAAAACTTGTGAATTATTCTCCATGTATGCACCATTTATATAAAGATTTAAAAATATCAAATTTAATTGCAATAGTAAGAACTTAGTGGAGACAAAGGGGGATAAAGAGAGAGGATATTAACATGGAAAGAGATAACATTAGAGAGAAATTCATGAAGTAGAACAAAATCCTAATCCACAAGGAATGCCACTAGGACCATCTATGATGCTATTAGATAATATGATCTATAGACACCTATTAAGATAATAAATGAAAAATTTACATAGAAAAGACATGCAAATTTCTAAACTAACCATCAATAAAACTCACAACTTTAGGCCTTTGTTTGTGTAAAATAACTCAGGAATATTATCATTTTCATCTTTCTCTTTGCTTTCACCATTTTACTTTTAGGTTTATAACAAGTCAAATTGAAGGAAATGAGCCCTTAGAATCATGGTAATAAAGAGAACATGATGTATTGCAAATACTTATAGATGTTCTATGTTTCTACAAGATAATCCATTTGTCATGTTTGAAACTACATGCCATTAGACACATTTATGTGTCAGGATATATATTGTGATATGTGATAGTCTTAGATTTTGGTGAAACATTTCATAGACTTTTGATTAATTATTTTCTCAAAAAAATTAAGACTTATCCTAAAAGTTATAGTCATAGGTCATCAAATAATAGTTGACATTGGATTGAATTTACCTATACTTGTGGATTTTTATTAATTTTGAAGACTTATTAAGTGGCATTTCATTAGTGGCTTTCTCACTTTTAAAATTTGGTAAGTCAATTAGATTAAATTTTATAGTACATGTTAGGCCCTTAATCTATGTCAACAATAGATGCATCTTGATATGAGAATATTTATAATCAACATTATTATGAAGTTTAATGTATTTTAGAAATAAATATAATATTGATTTAAATTTAGGGATTTTTAATTGTATTCATGAATCACAAGTCACATTTATAAATGGAAAAAACCATGAGAATTAACTTTTCAACATGATAAACGAGTTACTTATAATGCTTCTCTAAAATAAAAAATACTTGAGTGTAATTAAATATTATATATTTTAATTTATTTTTTTGTATTAATAATAGTGGAACAATAGTTACATAGCTTTGTCCTAATAGAGTATCAGTTACAAATGCTTGTATTTATAGAAACATATCACAGTTTGGGTAGTTTGTCTAGTGCTACCGAGGATGATTTATACATAATAAGGATGCACCAACATTGTAACCAAATTTAAAAAGTACCAAACAAAATGACTTATACAAAATTACAAAGACTACAAGGATGTACCAACATTCTAACCACATTAAATTTGCACAAGATTACAGAGTATACATTTGATATATGGTATATGCATAATATGAACCTATTGGAACTTTAGCTTTGGTTGCCATCTTCTAAGTCCACCCATCCTCATGCCCTATCAAAAAATTGTGCATTTGATTTGACCTCCTTGATAGTTGGATGACACACTTCAGCTGCTCATCTTTCCCTACCACCTACCAACTCATTGAAATTCCTTTGAAACTCTCTCAAAGCTCTTAGAAATATCTCTACATGTTCATGGTTATGGTGCCAAGTGTGAGAGCCATCACCTATTAACTTTATGAAAATTCCATGGATATCTCCATGGTTCCTATGACCTACAAAACAATATTTAAAAACATGAGTCTTTTTGAAGACTCATTAAGTACCCTCTTATAGCCTTTGAACTTATCCTCATTCCTAGCCTTCCAAATGTGCCATAGGATTTTAGTAGTTTATATAATTTCTCATATAGATTAATACATCTTTCCAAAGAATCTTATCATTTTTATCACAAATCTTTAAGTCATAGTAAAAATATTCCAAATTTCTTTTGCATAGAAACAAAAAAAAAGGATATGCATCATAGATTCAAACGTTCTATAAATATTGAATATATCTACATTAATATGATTAATTCTAAAAGGAAACTTTTGTAAAAGAACAAGCCATCTGAAATAGGACTTTTCAGGCTCTTTGATATTATGCCAAATAGAATTGAAATTTGTTTGCCACTCTTTATTAGAAAAAGAGGTTCCCTAACACATATTCACACGCTTAGAGATAAAAACAGAGTTGCTTAAGGTCCAATTTATGGTTTTATCTTTTATATCAGATAGGGAAAACCCATCAGCCCATTTAAGGTTGTTGATTGGGTCTACATAATTATCAATTCTCAGGGGGGAGCTAACATCTTTACATGTTGCCTAGAGAGTATTATACATTCTTAGATTTGAGATAGGGATGTTATAATCATATACCATATTGTCCCAGCTTTTTAACTTCCCATTGCTTAGAATGTCCTTGAACGTTTGAATACCTTTTTGTGCTCACTTTTTAGAAGAACACCCTTGTAGTAGAGAAAGGGGCTTGCTATTATGCTCCAAGGGGATTTTTCTTATTGCTTATGGATAAATTTCCACAATTAATTTTTACATTATGATTAACTAATTCCCAAGCCTTCCAAAGGATTTTAAAGACCAAGGAACCACTTGGGGACATCGAGTGCTTATTAATGATAATATCAGTTATTGATAGTTTTTTCCATAGTTTAACTTGTTTTGGGGTAAACAACAGAATGCTATTCCTTACCAGAACTTTCCAAGGCTTACTACCCACCAAGGCCTTAACTATCCACTTAGCATCCAATGCAATACCATGCAACCTTAGATCCTTCAGGCCGATCCCCCCATGCATTTTATAAAGGCAACACCACTCCCACTTTACAAAGTGATTTTTCCTTTTTCCCTTCCCATAATACCATAAGAAGTTTCTTATCCTTTTCTAAATTGCATTAACTTGGTAATTGCTAAAAAACTAAATAAAAGCAAAATGGATGTTGTAGGATGAAAATACTTTTCGACAGACTTGAATCCTACCTACAAGAGACAGGTATTGTTTGTTCCAACCTTTAATTTTTTTCTCAATTTTAGATTTAATCTAGATCCACATTTCCTTTAAGTTGGGGTTGATGGAAAATTGGATTCTAAAGTATCTTGCTTGTGGGTACCTCCCTATTGGAATTTATGCTTTTTAACCCATTCAGGTGGTGATTCCTCCCATCCTAGAAGGATGTACTTGGAATTGGAGATTTTGGCACTTGATGCTTGGAAGAATAGATTGATTTTCCTTGCCAAGGATTCCAAGTTCATTTCTTCTAGCTCCAAAAAGATAGTTGTATCATTAGAAAATTAAATATTAACAAGCCCATTTTGATCTGGGAGTCTTATGCCCCTAACCTTAGGTGTTAGGGTATGTTCCCTCAATAATTAGTAAATGGAATTTGATGAAATGAAAAAGAGGGTTGGTGCTAGAGGACACCCTTATTTCATGGATATTTCAAGTTTGAACTCATTTGGTAATGATTCATTCAACTCAACTTGAGAAATAACATATTTTAGAAGTGTATCCACCATGTTACAAAATGCATTTGGAAATCCAAAGGCCTCAAGAGTTGCATTTATGAAGGACCATTCCACTCTATCATATTATTTTTCAAAGTCTAACAGAAGCATGGAATCATTTTTCTTGGAGTATTTAGCCCATTCCATAGCATCCCAACTAGTGATTAGATTCTCCAAGATGTACCTTCCTTTAATAAAGCTAGTTTGAGTTTTGTTGATGAATTTGGGGAGCACATTGACAAGTCTCATCACAATCACCTTGGCCAAAATATTGTAGGATATGTTTAGCAACATTATTGGCCTCCAATTCCTTATGATATTTATATCCCCACCTTTTGGGAATGCCTTGATGATGTCTTTACTAATGTTTCTCCCTAGAGAGCCTCTATTTAGATCCTCCAAGTAGACTTGTAACAAATCCTCACAAATCTAGTCTACAAATGTTTTATCGAATTCCACATATAGACCATCACAACTGAGGGATTTATAATTAATCATGGAGAGGATGGCATTCTTTATTTCTTATTTAGTTATGTCTACAGCCAGCCTTGTAGCATCCTCCTCAGTGATCTTCTCTGGAATGATAACTTTAATGAATTCTCTAGCTTTAAGACTATCCTTAGCCCCACCCTCAACATTGAAGAGGATATTAAAGTATTCTTGGAACTACTTTAAGATATCCTCCTGAGAGGTGAACATATTGTTGTCATTCCATATCTATTCAATTTGTCCTTTGAAGGTTTTTTTTTTATATATCTAAAAAAAAGAGATCCTTTATCCCCACAATTTAAGCAATTCAACTTGGCTCTTAATTTTATCCCTTGAATCCTATGATTTTGTACTTTTCTTAAATTATTTTTTTCCATAGGAAGCTCTTCACATAGAGCTTCATCTTTTGGATCCAATTGAAATTTAGCTTTTGCTAAAAACAACTTGTCATGGAGTTCATTTTCTTCTCTCTTGCTATCCAATGCCTTTTACTTTTCTATGGTTTGGAAGAGTTTCCTCCAACCACTTGTTATTTGGCCTCATACTTATACGACACTCAAACTCTTTAGCATCCATTTATTTATTTCCTTGAGAGTAGTTATAGCATCTCTGCAATCCCTATCCTTAAGAAGCCAAGTGTTTAGAATAAACTATGTTTTCCTTAGGTTGTCCTTGGGCCTTTCCCTATTGGTTACTAGTCTTGGTTTTATAGGATGATGATTTGAGAGGGTTTAGGGATAAGAATTCACTCTAATACCATCCTTTTTTGGAGTAAAACTGAAAATATCTTTGTTGTCATATATTTTTTCTAGTCTACAACAAATCCTTTTGCCATCTTTCTAGGCATTGCAGCATGTAAACCATATCCCTTTATAGTCCTTTCTCCCTCCTTCCATAGGGTCAATCAAAATTAGTTTTTCTTTCATCCAACTCATGTCAATTCCTCCCCACATATCTTCCAGATGCTCCGCCAGGTTAAAGTCACCCTCCATGATCCAAGGGACTTCAATTATAGGTTGGTGAGCCATTGCCATAACTTAATTATGTATCTATGATCATTGGAGGCATAGATAAAACACACTCACACTTTGTCTCCACCTTTCTCCAAGGTGATCCAAACCACCCTATTACAGGGGGAAGTTTCATAATTAGTTACATGTTGAGCCAACTAATTGGAGATGAGAATGGAAACACCCCCCTTTCCTTCTCATGATTTGTGGTGAAGTATGTAGATCCATTCCATATGAACTTCAAATTTGTGTCCAAAATGAATCTAGTGGCTTTGGTTTCTTGAAGAAGAACAATATCCTTTTTTTTTTTCAAGGTTCAAGAACCTCCTTACAATGTTTTTTTTCAAGGGATTCAAGTCCCTTGATGTTCAAAGATATTCAATTAAAGTTCATTCTAAATATTCATAGCTTAAGCATCTTGCCCACTCTTAAATTTATCAAAGAATTTTGGCCACCTTTTCTCCATTTCCTATCATTTTGCAATAGGTGTCTGAATATCAATGCTTGTCTTTTTCCTTTTTTTTTAGCTAACTATATGCTATTTCCAAAAGCTAAGGATTTTGCATATTTGCTAGGTCTTCTTGGGCCAGCCCAAGGCTTAGGAGTTTGATCTAGCTACACATTAGTGGTATTATCATTATCCTCACACCCTATGTTCTCAGCTAGTTCCAAATTTCCCTTAATTATTCTTTTAGACTTCTTATCCCCTTTAATCTTATGTCGATTTTTATTATTTTCCCCACTAATCATATCTATGTTCATAGTTATTTCACCATCCAAGTTAGAATTCACCTCCTTCCATGAACCTGAAGCAACATCTATTTTAGTGCTCTGAGAATGGTGATTACCATCTTTATTTGTATCTCTCTAGCTAAAGATCTTTTTAGACTCAAAGTCATGCTCAAGAGTGGAGGTGCTAGTTTAATTGAGGGTTGCTAGGGTACCATCCTTAAATGGGGGATATTTTGAAACTATCTCTCTATTGTCAACATTCAAGGCCTCAACAGTGTTGTGGATAGGGGTGTTGCCATCGCCATCTTGATTAGCCACTACCTTATTAGTACTAATTTGATTGTTTGAGCCATAAGAAATAATAGTCTTGGGATGTTTGTTTTCTATTTTTTATACAAGGTCCTCCATTAAGGATGCAATCTTATCACCTTCAATCAAATTATCATCGTCCACTCTTTTAATTCTTTGCTTATTCTTTATCAAATTAGACTTGGAAAAACTTCCCTTAATTTGGAAATTAGAGAGCTCAGGTGTAGAAGCATTATTAGGAGACATTTTCTTTAGGTAATTATCCTTTATACTCTTCCTAATCTTTTGTATAAATTTTTTTGTGCATTCAATTTTTTAATTAACAAGTCACTAGTAGGGTTTGGGAGGAGGGGACCCTAAGGGTGCCAATGCACCATTGACCTCACTTGAGCATGAGTTCAAAACCACATTATGTGCATCTTTCATGCTTCCATCCTCATTACCAAGAATTCCAATTGAGTTCTTCAGCTTTAACACCTTGTAATCTAGAATGGGGGATCAAGTGGGGTTAAGAACCCCCAATAGGTCACCACAACCAAGCTCACCCATCCCTTTTGGGGAATAATTGTTAATAAAACTAGACATGATAGTGTCACCATTCTCATCTGCACAAGGTTGAGAATTGAATACGGATATGTGCAGGATCATCATGGAAAAAATAAGCCCTTAAGTGGCAAAAAATTCAGAAAAATCAGATTTAGGTGACTTGACATAAAAATTTGAATAAGTTATCTATATTATTTAAAAAATATGTAACAATAGAATCTATAGCAAATTGAATATAGTTTCTAAACTCCTAGGTTTGTTTAAAAAAGAAAAATCTATTTGGTGAAAATTTGAAATTTCAATGTAGTGGTACTTAAATTTAAGGGAAAAAATAAGAAGTAGGTTTCTGTCTAACCACCCTAACCACTATAAGATGATAATATTTTTTATAAGATTTTAGATGTAAGTAGAGGATTCATGCCTCAATGTGATGCATATTTTTTTGTAATTTTTTTCCAAGTAAATAATTAATTGTGATTTTTTTATTACAACTTTTTAAAAAATATAAAAACTAGTATGTCTAACCACCTTAACTTGGTTAAAACTTCATGAAATTGAATTTTTCTTTTTTTAATCCTTTAGTATATGAAGCATAGAATGTGACACATGTTTTGGATTCAAAAAATGTGATACTGTTTGAAAGCTATAGATTTTTTAATCAGCCTATCAATCGGGACTTTAGTCGTAATTTGAATAGAAAATGAATAATAATTACTTATTATATTCAAAGTAAAGCATAATTTATATTGGTGGAAAGTTGAGAATCTCCTTTAAAATCCCTTTTCATTTCATCAATTTTGGGTAAAAAAATAGTCATCAGCCACATACCCATCATATTGCCACTTTTTGGCCCATCATGATCTTGCACATACCCATACAACATCCTTATCATGAGAGGGGATGGAATTAGATATTGATTCATTACCTTACTCGACTTGTGGAGTGGGGTTCATCGGATTAGGGTTAACCCCATTGCCTCTAGTTGGATTGGATTTTGAATTCACCACATTTACTTTCCTATGAATTAATGGGAAATTCTTTTGGTTATGCCCTTCATTTTGACACAAATAACAAGCATTTATCCCCCCAATATTTCCAATGGATAGGATAAGTGATTACCATCCTCATTAATTTTAATATTTTCAAGGATATCTAACCCTGGGGTTAAGGAAACTAGGGCAGATGTGTCAAGGTGGGGAAGGGAGGACTTGGTTTCATCCACTTGCACCACCCTGCCTATTGGTGCTAGCAATTGATGGATTATTTTCCAAAATTTAGGGAGAGGCATTTCAATGCCACCCACCTAGTGCAAGATAATGTAATGATTTCTTCAACAATGACCTCAAGAGACCACACCAAGGCCTAGAAAGCATAACCCCCTATTATTTAGTAGGGATATGAGAGATTTTTTTCTTACATTGAGTGGTTTTTCGAGAAAATAACAAATAATCCCCATTGCAACATCCTACAAAAAATTAAATGGATGCCAATTTGTTTACGCAAACATTAGAAAACCAACTATTTTTCAAGAATATAACAAACAATCCCCATTGCAACATCCTACAAAAATTTGAATGGATGCCAAATTTTTTTACCCAAACATTAGAAAGCCACCATTAGGAGATTGAGGTGGCTAATACTCTAAAAAATTTGAAGTAACTCTCTTGTTTATGGTATGTTTTTGTTCTTCTATTTTCTTGCTTTGTTGCTATTTGTTGGATGTCTTTTGGCTATTGGTGGCTGCTATTACTTTTATTGTTCTTTTCCTATTACATCAACATTTTGATGTAACTTTATGTAAAGGGTTTCAGGTCCCTTCAAAACCTATTTTTCCCATATAATCAAAAAATTAGAAAACCAACTATCTAAAAATTTCCTCGTAGGAATTTTATTAATGTCAATAGTTGCCAAAAAGATGGCAATATCTTTTAATCAAGTTCTTTCAGAGTTAATTACCTTTTTCATTTTTTTGTTAGGGACAATACTTAATGTTCCAAGGCTTTTAGAGGGGTACTTAACTTCCTTTCCCCCATTCACATCATTTCCTCAACATTCCTCTATGGCTCCAACCAAGAATTTCACATCATTTGGTATTATAGGGCCTTTTTCTTCAACAACCTCTTTGAAAGATTTCACATAATTGTGTGGGTTTTCCAGGTTTTCTCCCCCATTTGCAAGGGGTTAAAGGGAATCCATACCCATGTTGACTGTCTCTTATATAATTTGAAGGCAAAAGAAAATATATACCACATATTGCAATTAAAAAATACAGAGGTGGAGAACATGCAAGATAACAAAGTAGTGCCAGAGAAAGCCACGAACACACAGATCACAATGAAAGGCATGCAATGAGAGATAAAGAAAGGAATAAGAGGGTACTCACTAATGAGAAAAAAATTGTGAGGAAAGGGACGACCTCCCCTATGGGTATGTGTAGGATCATCATGGAAAGAATAGGCCCTTAAGTGGCAAAAAAATCAGAAAAATCAGAGTTAGACAACTTGACGTAAAAATTTGAATAAGTTATCTATATTATTTCAAAAATATCTAAGAATAGAATCTGTAGAAAATTGAATGTAGTTTCTAAACTACTAGGTTTGTTTAAGAAAAAAAATCAATTTGGTGAAATTTGAAATTTCAATACAGGTACTTTAAATTTTAGGAAAATAAGAATTAGGTGTCCTCTCTACCACCCTAACCACAATAAAATCATAATATATTTTTATAATATTTTAGATATAAGTAGAGGACTCATGCCCTGATGTGATGCATATTTTTTGTAATTTTTTCCTAGTAAATAATTAATTATGAATTTTTATTACAATTTTTTTAAAATATAAAAACTTGTATGTCCTGACCACCTTAACTTGGTCAAAACTTCATGAAATTCAAATTTTATTTTTTTAATCCTATAGTATGTGAAGCATAGAATGTGACACATGTTTTGGATTCAAAAAATGTGATACCATTTGAAAGTTATAGATATTTTTTAATCAGCCTATCAATCAGGACTTTAGTCATAATTTGAATAGAAAATGAATAATAATTACTTATTAAATTCAAAGTAAAGTATAATTTATATCAGTGCAAATATGAGAATCTCCCTTAAAAACCCTTTTCATTTCATCAATTTTAGGTAAAAAAATAGTCGTCAGCCACATACCCATCATATTGCCACTTTTTGGCCCATCATGATCCTGCACATACCCCTACCTTCCACTTGCAAGAAGAAAAACCCTAGCATGCTTCCCTATTCCACCCCTCACTCCTTAGAGTTTCTTTCCTCCCAACCCCTTAAATTAAAATTTTATTATAAGAACATGAAAAAGTTAAGCAATATAAATGATTCCATTTATTTTAGCTTGACCTCTCTCACTTTATAATACGCTAATCTAATTAAATCATATAAATATTAATTTGTAAATAATTTTCTATCCATATAACCATTAGATATTCTTCCAATACAAATAATGCTAATACAAATAAAAATATAGAATCTTAGGAAGAAATTAGTCTGATGATAACAAAATTATATATATATAGTGATTGACATTATCTGAAAATTAATGTCAACTCAATTTACAGAGTCACGAGTCAATAAGAATATGAAATAAGAAATCTAGAGGAGAACATTCCCATGTCCACAATATAAATTCCAAGAGAATTCTATAGCTATTCATTTCTACTACTGATTTTTTTTTGTTTATAATTTTTTTTAAATAAAATAATATTGGCATGTTGTTCGATTATTTAAACTTCGTTAATTGATAAGTTTAGTTTTTTAATGGAATCATTAATGTAATTGTAAAGGAAAATTACCTAGTTTTAAAATGCATATTCATCAATAGATTAATCAAGAAATTCTAATATGTTGTTAAAGGTATTTTTGATGTAGGCATTGAAATTTTATGTTTTAGCATTAAAAAATAGATATTTTTTAATCTATTTTTTATTTTTTATTTTGTATTAGATTGTGATTTTTTATTAAGTCAAATTTATGACTTCAAATTGTTTCTATAGACATAGATCTATTATATGGTCTTTGGATTTTATCTTGTGCATATGTCTACTCTTTAATTTGTTAGATTCTTTGCTTCTTTTTGTTGACAATGATTTATGATATTTTAAACTACTTCAAAGAGGATACCAACTTACCAAGGACATGTTCTCTTAGACTAATTCCTTAGAGAGTTTGACTTTATAATTGAATAGTTGTGCAAATGTCTTGGATAACAATTTGAAGTAAATATTACTCCTTGTAATACTCCAATTTAATTGTTTCTCTATTATTTATGTTCCTTATATGTGAAGGGTTTGTTTGATGATAACTTGTCTTTTATTAGGATGATGAATTGAATGTCTTTAAATATAAATTCATATGAAGAAAAAATGTTAAGTGTGTACCAAGTCAACTTAGTGCGGGAATGGAATATGTAGAAATAAGAAAAAAATGAATTTAAACATTCAATTTTAGGGGTCAAGTCCACATGATTGATTCGAGCCAAGGGAATAATACTATTCATGTTGAAAATGAATGCTTAGATATAGATGGTGTAATAAATGTAGCTTGCAGACATGAATAAGGTATAGTCAAATATGTAGCAATGTCTGTAAATAGTGATAGGTGAAGGATCAAGGAATGAACCAAACTTTGTATAAGATTATTGTATTTGTCAATATATAATTGTAATAATATATTCTCTTGGAATAAACTTAAAATTAAATGAAATATGGCATGGGTATACAAATTTCACCATTATATTTTTATAACCTATAGTAAATATTAAAAAAAATTTATTTAGATTTGACCATGGTTGAAAAACAAATATTGAAAGGAAAAATATATTAGAGCTAAAGTCAATATCAAATAACAAATATTGCATTGTCAATTGTTTATGTGACTAGTTATACAAATGGACTAGAAATAAATATTTTGATTTTGAACCACCTTTGATAGATGCTAGAGATACGATTATAAAATGGTTAAATTTAGTGAATATAAAGCAATTTGAGTTAAAAAATATCTTAAATTATTTCTTTGTTAGTCCCTACATGGTAAGTGTTCTATAGAAATCAAATCAAATGTAAAATTTGACATAGTTGAGAAATTGTATGAATTTTTTTATCTTCTATCTAAAGTTTAAGAAAATATTTTTATAAATTTTTAATTAATTTCATTTTTAAAACCAATAAAATGAGATATACTCGCTATCAAAACCATAATAAGATAAATTTTATCAATGCATGGCTTGAAATCTATTTATAAGAATCATTTTTAACATTGATAATGCATTGTGAATTCAAACCTATTATATACCCTAGCATAAAAGAAAACTAGGATGCAAGAAGGACGTGGGAACACATTAGAATGAAATAATTGCAAATTATTTGATTTCTCAAACATAGACCAAAGGATAGGAAAATATCATAATAAAATTTCTTGAACATGGTGAGCCCTACTCACCTTGTCATCCTCTTATACTTTTGATTCACAAACAATGCTATTTCTCAGTAGGGGTGGTGAATGGTTGAGGTCTCTACTCTTATCACCTCGAGTAATAATTCATCTCTTATCACCTCTACTCTACCATTAATATCCCACGTTTATGATTTTTTTATTTTATTTTATGTCTTTGAAACCTTTAAACTTAGGCACATTTATTGCTTATTACATAGTTTTTTTGAAGTGAGTGAATGGTTTAAATATGTAGGTTCAATTTTAAAGAAAAAGTGAAGACAAAAGGTGATGTTAGAGTGTACCTATAGCCAATTGATCCTATTAATTTCTCCATCCCCTCTATTATAGTTTATTTCTCATATAGCTACTTAATTATCTAAGCATGAATAAAAATACAATATGATGTCAAAGTTATGTAAATTTCTACATGCATAAGGTGAAAATTCAATTTATAGGCACAAATTTAATAAAATTACATAGAAAAATGACATAATGTTGTGTGAAGTTGGGTCCATTCCTCTACTCATCACCTATATCCATATACACTCATTCTCATATATTTATTACAATCTTCTCATGAATTGGTAAAAATTTCTAATAAATATTCAATACAAATATTCTGCAATCCATGTTTAGCAATAACAAATAATTTATTAAAGGGGCCCAAATTTATTGTCATATATTTTGTACAAAATGGTATAGATTCATGTAAGACAAAAAAAATAAAAATTATGGTTTGATGTACATTATTTGACCTAATTTAAGTAATTAATTTGAAATTTAAGAAAATAGATATTATTTTAGTTGATACATATACATGTGTATACATAATTCTTTTATAAAGTGAGCTATATTTAACTCATGTTTAGTTATCGTTGAAGCCACATTTTTTCTTGTTCATTTTCAAGTTGGATTTGTATAAAATACATAAGAAAACAAATTACAGAAGGTTGCGTAGTTTTAAAAATTATAACATGATATAATATAGCCTGTGACCAGGATATGTGACACAATCCTTTCATTAGGAATAGGAATAGGACAACATTATTGTATTTACTTAATCTTTGTTCTATGTCCAAATCTCAAAATTAGATATTCTCACACAAATATTGTTAGATCCTAGCAATTCATTTTTTATTGAATTCATCACATATTGTTACATCACACAAGGCTTCAAGATAAAATTTTAACTAAAATAATTATACTTCTTGAGTAAGTCAATTGTTAATTTTTTTTTTTAAATAAGAAAAATAGGTTACTAGACAAGCCAATATTTGTTAATCCTTTAACTAGTCACTTTCAACTATATTACAATCATAGGGACTAGTCACTTTATGAAACTTGGCATATGTTGAATTTTATGATAACTTATAAAAAATAAACCAAAAATGGTCTTTGAGATAGTAATTGTTATATCCTTGTTGCTTTGACAATAAAATTTGATAGATGACTAGATATTTTTGTTTTATCCATAAGTTGAATATGAGCCTATGGAATTTTCTTTGTGCATATACAAATGAACTTTTCCACTAGATTCAATTTTTTTGCAATTATCGATGCACTCCTAGAAGTTTTGAATCTTTTCAATTCATTCTCTATATACCTATGTCTAAAGGGCATACATGGTGTTGATGAACATATTTGGGATTTTTCTAAGAAAAAATATTCTCTATGTTATGATATATAAACACTAGGTTCATAACCCAAGAGATATATTAAACATGGATTCTATGCTAGCTTGAAGCCTATCACTCCCAACATACACTAGCATAATTGTTAATTAATTTAATAAAAACATTAATATTTGAATAAGAATAAAATGTGAAAATAATGTAGGTAACAAAATAAGAAAGAAAAAATTACATAAATATTTGAGTTACAACAAACTCAAATGGATTAATAACACTATGAAGAGTATGCTACAAGAATCCATTCACTACTATAGTGATATTTCACGAAGATTATGTTATTGTAATGATATTCATGGAGTTGCACATTTATTATTTTTCCTCCTTTTCCTCTACTCTACTCCTACCAAACACAAAAAACCTATAAACTTTCCATCCCTTCACACCAATAATGAGAATCTCTCTCCCTCTCTCTCTCTCTCTCCAATAAAACCCCATAATCAATACCTTTGTAATGTTAAATTTTCTTCTAGCCATACCAACAATGGAATTTGAAAAGTTCTTGAATGGCAACGATCTCTTGTGGTAGCTATCCAAATTATCTACTAATATTTTGTTTAGGAAATTAAACAATCACCACTAAATCCTTAATTATTTCCAATTTGGAAGAATTTATATCACCTACTAGAAGGAAGACAATTTATGACCACTCTAAGGGAAATGAACAACCTACCAAATAAAACTAATATTTATGCCTTAACCATCATTATCGATCTATGAGAGGTCAAACACAATGAAGAAAAAATATAATACTAATTATAAGAGACAAAATATTCCTCTTACATTATTCTACCCTAAATGATAATCTATATTTTATGGTAAACTAGAACTGACCTCGAACAAGTGTAGATTTAGATACTTAAATATAAAATTTATGATGATATTCTAAATCATCACTAAGATAACTATATAACCATTTTCTAATTATATCCTTGATGACCATCTTTTCCAATACTTTCAACATTGTTAAACGTAATATGAATCACTCACCATAATAATTTCAATAGAAAAAAATGTCCAAATAACCTAAAAAGGTTAAGGATAACTCCTTGAGAAACCCTTATGTTTGTAAGGAAGCTAAGGTAGTGGAATAACTTCCTACAGTAGTCTTGAGAGGAGAAAAATGCCAAAATTTTACAAATCTTTAACAATTACAAAAACTTAAACAAAAATAAACATAAATATCATGCATACCACAACACAATGATTTACGTGGAGAAAATCCTTTCTTGAGAAAAACCCCACACTCCAAAATTTTCCCAATATATTATTCAGAAATCACAAATATTGCAATATACTTGCAGGGAAAGCTTCTCATAGGAGTACCACCACTAGAGATCCAAAGACAACACAAACTGCTATCAGATTCTCAGAATACATCATCATCTACAAACGTAATACAACACCCTCATAAAATAAGGTTATCTTCTAGGGAAAGACATGCCAACAAAATATCCACCATTAGATCTAAAATCTAGTAATTAACGGTTTCTAGATTTACAATATATCAATTATTTAGTGTATGTCAGCAATTTAGAAGTTTTCTAAAAAAAATTAACAAAAAATTATTTACACGCATCCCACTCCCCTCCACCTCGTGCTCCCATTGTATATTACACCTATCAGTGTAACTAGGAAGTATATATATATATCCTATCAACAATAAACTTTAAATAATTGCAACACATTTTCCCAATAGTGTTGTTTGGAGTTGAAAATAATTCTTAAACAAATGATCCAACAGTCCTAGCATGTTATAGAACACTAACAATTTATAGAGAACATATGAAATTTTGTGGAACACTTGCAATAGCTTATTGATCATCTATAGTATGTAAATAAAACTTTCAACACTACCTCAAGTGACCCACACCTTATTGTAGCTAAGCATATAACATCTTCTTGACTATATAACCTTCTTGATCTAAACATTACAACTAAATTTTAGATCATCTCTCCCAAACCAAGGATATTTGAGTTCCAAAAAGCCTCAACACAATAAAATTTTAAAGGGTAAAAGCAAGAATTTGGGTCCACAAAGAGGGGAAGTTCCAGCCAAAAATATTTCATACAAAATGCATATGCATTTTTAAAAAAATGGGCAACTGCTTAGGAACAAGCTCCTGAGCCTAAATCCAAATGGGTATGTGTTATACTTTGGGCACTCACTCAAAAATGGGTACCCGTTAATAATGGAAATGCGTTATGAAATGGGTAGTTGTTCTAAAACATGTACACATTTCAAAAAGGTATTTAATTTTTAAATAAATGACTATCACCTCATTTCTTCTTGCAAATTTTTAGGTGACTGAAAGTGACAAAAAGCAACACGTATGCATTTTTAAGGACATGTACCACCACAAAATTTTAGTTGCCACCTCCTCCCTTCGACGTAAGTGACCTCAATGACATCCAAGTTAGTTTTATATGTTTTTTGGATTTATATTTGACATTTTTTGTTTGTAATTATGGTTTAGGGTTTGTTTATTTTAGTTGTAATTAGCTTTTTCAATTTATAGTTTTAAATTATATCTACAAACAAATTCATCAACATAAGCTGTCAACCCTAAATCCTAAATTGAAAACCAAAAAATCTATACCAAAAAACTAAAACCTTAAACCATGCAACCCACAAAACCTAGACTTAGAAACTAAAACCCTAAACCCTAAGATCCACAAAACCTAGACCTAAAAAATAAAACCTAAAACCTTTAACCCATAACCCTAAACCCTTAACCCTAAAATTGATATTTAATTCATCCCATAATTAATTATCAAATATCTTTTATAAGGCATTAATGGGATGTCTTAATCACACATAAATTCTATAATATCTTAGATAATTAATGAGTCATTCTAATGGTGGTTTCTCCCACCCATCCTTCTATTTCAACCTTGAAGTTATACCACTTTCATGGATACTACTACCTTTCCTATTAACTTACTCCCTCATATGGCCTACCCCATGGTTACATTCATTTCCTTATGAATACTTCTAGTGCTTTCATTCCTTCTAGAATTGTGCCCACACCTAAGATCCTACCACTTTTATATAACCACTATGTTGCCACAACATCTACTCATATATCTATAATGTCCCTCCATCTCATCCCATGATCAATACTTATCATAATGTGTCCGATCCATTCATAACTATTTTCTTAGCTCTTACATCACAATGTACTAATATACCTCCACTACTTCACATACTACTAATATCACTCTTGTCTCCATCAACACCTTGTATACACTAATACAAAAACTAGAAACTTTGAAGTACAAACTAAAGGATATCAAGAAGTATTATATTGACTAAAATCCTTTGTATTTCACACATTTGTCTTTTGAGGTTTATTATATATCCATGTAGTTAAGGTCAAAGGCCCTCCAATTAGGGATTATCCAACTAGAAATTTCAAATCTAAACTTTGTTTTTAAATACACAATAATTTAATTAGTAAAAATATCATCTATGCAAAGAGCACTTTTTAATATTATTTATTTAATTCACATATAATCTAGCTAGAGGTCCTATACATATTTCTAGGAATTAACCTTTAGTCACAAGCTCTAAATCTTATTATAGATTGAACTTAATGCATATATTTTATTTTCACCTTTCTCATCAAAAATATATTTTTATATCTCCATCTTCGTCCTCTAATCTTCCTGGAATATTTCCTCTTTCAACTTGTTTAATATTAGTTAGGTCCCTTTTTTCTCTATTGGACTACTTACCTTCTCAAGTCTAATCTTATTTATAATCATATTAGACATAGATTTCTCTAAATAATGTATAGAATAAATTGTGGTGATCTATAACACATTAAACACCTATAATAGATTATTGTGATAAGGATCCACTGACTCAAACTTAAATATTTTTCTCATTGGTTAACCTTGGGAGTTACCCACATTATCTAGCTTTAGTGTGTAAATTCACTAGTAACATCCACTTGATATTATCATTTTTATATATGTTAAGATGGGCATCTCCAAATTTTATGTGATCCATACATTACCACTCTTTGGACCTATAATTAACTACCTAGGTATAATTAATAATTATCAAAATTCTTAAATACATGTCACATCATTCAAACAAGTTATCATTATGTATAGTAAATAACATGATATAGGTTCCAACTAACTTTTTGGATTGAAAACATGTACATGTAATGATTAAGAATAAATGAAAATAGAATAGAAAATCAAGGAGATACATGGTGGAATATAGGATCCCAACTACTTAACACACATTCATGGAGCCATAGGAACCCACTTGTTGAATATGATTTAAGTGAGTTTACTAGGTGTGATAGAAAAATGTGTGTTTGAATTTTAATCCATGATCTTTCAATTGATAGGTACAATGTAAAATTTTGTTTAAGGCAAGTGTTGGATGATGTCTTTAAGAGTTCAAGAAAATTATAAAATTTTGTTCCAAAAGAGATATTTTATCTTGTGTGGATTGTAATTTCTACATGAGATTGCATTCTTTAGGGTTATTAAAAAAAATATGGGATGAAAGGGGGTGATTAAAATAGTATTAGCTTAAGAAGGGAAGTTGAGCTTCATATGTTTATTTTATTTTATTGAGTGTCACATTGGGTGCATGACTTTAATCGTATAATTTAATGTATGTTAGGGGAAGATAACTGTTTATATTTAATATAGCATTTAAATTAGTCTAAATTCATGTTGTGCATTTTTTAATGTTAAATTGAATGTTTCTTTAAATGATATATTTTGAATTTGTGTGTCAAATGTGAATTTTTAGTTCAAATTGTGTACATTATTTAAGTAGTTTGTTGATATATATAGTTTTTTAATTGTTTAACATGTAGCACGACCCTTTCAACATGGAACAATATTTACCAATAGTCGATGATTTTACTATAGAGGATTTATTACATAATGACCAGCCTCAAAACCCCTTACCTCAACCCTCTCCATATCATAGCTTGCCACCACAAAATGTAATGCCCCGTCTTATAACCTAAGGAATGTTGCAATTGTGTATAAAAGTGAAATATTTTTTTTTTAAGTGTTATTATTAAGTTAATTAGTTGCATACATTCACTAAGTTACGTGACGTTACACTACTTGAGTTTCCATAGACGACTTTAGTATTTCGCATTGCTTATAATTAATTAACATAAACATTAAAAGTAATCATTGCATAACATTTAAATTCCATTCAAGATAGTATAAAGTACAAATATGATTCTTACATTGCATTTGATATGATATTACAATGCTCATCCATCTAATGAGGTATATCAAATAATAGTTACAATTACATTTACAAATGTTCTCCTCATAAACAATTGAGGGAAGTTACAATACAAGTTTTCAAGAATGCAATAAAGAAAGTACAACTATATCCAAATGTGAGCTCTCCATCCATGAAGCTCTCGTTGCCATGATCATACACTAGGGACCCAACAGAGTAAGGTGCACATTCCACCCAACCATGTGGTAACCGTAGGTCCACCCCCCATGCTAGGAGATAGTAATATGGTTACCTAGACATAACCTATTAACCCTAGACACAAGTACATAACTAACTAATGGTTACATTGCTTCCATATTTTAGACAATCAAATGTACAAGTACACAAGGTTAACTATTATTTTAGGTGGAGTGTCATCACAATGTTGCAAAGGTTACCCTGGTGTTTCTTCCTAGGTTCCGGCCCCCAACTTGAGTTACCCTGGTAACCTCTTATGAAACCCGGCCCCATTTGCAAACTATTGTGGAATCGAATATCTTTTAAGGTAACAAGACATCGATTTTCCATTCCAAGCCTTCTCATCTTATACTCAAGACTGAACTAGCTCAAGAGTCCATAAGTGAGGCATAAACATCTTATTAAGGATTTTAATTCTAACTACAGTTTTGTTTAGTTATCACTGACTTACTAACTCTTTGCAGGTTACCCTGGCACCACTTTGTGTGTCGGACCTTACACAGAGCCACTCCCTAAACATAACATAGGAATTCTAAGTTCTCTATCTAGGGTAGACAAAGTGCACAAAATTCAACATATAATACCAGATATACCACAATGGACATCACAATTTGTTCACAAAAATCAGGTGCACTACCCTAGTTTGTTCAAACACATGAAACCATAGTAAAATTTAACTCCCTTGAAGAGACTACAACTGGAAGACTTGAAATCACATAAAAATAATCCCCATTTTCCCAATAAAAATTTATAGCAACTTAAAGCAAATTCATGTCTATCATTTGGATTTACTAAATCCACTGAAATCAGTTTAAAAACAACATGAATATAAATCAACTTAATAAAACAGTCTATTATGTAAACAATAAAAGTATTTGTTTCAATTAACCTATTTCTTTGATTTTCTCAAATTCTCATAAGAATATATCCCAAAATTACTTTTTCATTCTGATTGTTTTAGAAATATCTAATCCTGAGTTTCACATGCAATATAATTTAGTAAAAAAAATATTTCATTATTTTTTTTAAAATATCAAATTTATTTTCCTAACTTAATAAATATAATTATATATATATATAATTAATTATATTTATTCATACATATATATATATATACATATATAGAATAGTAAATAAAAATCAAATTTATAATTTATACATAACATTCGCATATAAAAAAAAAACTTTTAAATTAAAAACAATACATGGAAAGGTTCGCGGCTTCTGTCGCAACCTCCTTGTGGGAGGATGCAGCCTTACCAGGGCTGCGCCCAGTAGCCACTGGCTACTGTGCGCAGCCATGGTGGCTGCGCCCACTACATAATGTGAGGGGAGGGTTTCGGCCCTCCCCAACAACATTGAAATTTATTTTCTTAATTTTTTTTTTTAAATAATCGCTTGTACGGTGATCTTCAATCTGTTTTTTTTTAAATTAAAAATTTTCTAAATCCGCCTATACGACAATGAACATGAAACATCAAATGAAATTTTACAATTCAATTTTTATATAAAAAAATATATAAAATATATGTATATATAAATTTTCACAGGGTTTTTTAATAGAAATATAAAGAAATTTCTACAGGGTTTCAATGGGGAAATTGGGGAAATTATAAAATTTTGAATTGGGTTTTCAAAGAACACGCACAATATTTTCATTTAAGTCCTAATTTACCCCAGAGGTTTTCAATTTCTATTTACCCCAGATATCAATAATTTCCCTTCACACAAACTTATTTTTCTAGAAAGAAAATCTACAGAAGTTTTAAGAATTCAATAAATTCTTACAGAAAATAAACAGTGAATGATTTTTCCAATACAGAGATTTAAATTAACGAAATTTCTTTCACAAATATTCTTTTCAAAAACAACAAATCAAAAACCACAAGGGGAATACCTATTTTCCCGAAGCTTTAGAAATCAATCTGGAGATGAAAACCTCTGTTGCCTGTAGCTTCCAAAGCCTTTCCTGAACACCAATACCCAAAATGCAACTCATAGAACTTCCACAAATTTACAACAATACCAAAAAAAACATAAACCAAATTTTTTTAACCGAAAACCAATAATTTTCCTGTGAAGGAAAAGGAAGAAGCTTTTGTATTTCCTAGATCCAAAATAACCTCCGAGAAATTCCTCAACCGAAAAAAACATAAATTCAACTAGCACACATGTCAAGAAGTACAAAATATCTTTTAACAACTTCTTAGAAATCTTGCCTTTCAAGATTTGCATGCATTTAATTAATTTATTTAAAATTTACAATTTTCAAATGCAAAATTTATTTAATAAATAAAAATGCCATTTCCCAATAATATTAATTTCAAATTATTTAAATTTATTCACACACATTTAAAAACAATTTTAATTTAATTAATTAATTTATTTAATTAAATAAATTTAATCTTTTAGGATCAAATTATTTAACCAAACAAACTAATTAATTAATTAAATAAAATGTAAAACCTTATTTTAACATTTAAAAATTAATTTAAATAACAGTAAATTAAGAAATAATAACTATCATTAAAATTGACAAAATTTACCTTTCAAGCACTTAATCCAAACAGGAAAAGACAAGACAATCTAAAACTCCAATCTAAACTGACGATGTACTATGACCGGGTTAAAGACTAGACTAGGATGAACCATGCTACTACCTCCCAATCAAAATATCTGTTGAGTCTTGACACGCTCAGTCTTGAGTAACCAGGTGGAGTCGGTGTCATGTACCTGCAATCCTGCAACCAAGCAAATAACATGCATATATATATATAATCCATTGTACAGGCACACCGTGCGGAGAAAATCATGGACATCACAGGGCACTCGCAAGCGTGTGATGCGATTCTGTTCTCCACACCAATACACGTCACATCAGACTGATGAATTAAATAACAGTTAGTCCATCATAAACAAATATGCTGCAATAATATCTGAAGGAAAACATCTATGCTATATCAAAGCATGTTAGAAATCAAATATCACAATATTGTGTATCATCATATCACAAAGTGAATCCACTGTCGCTCAAAATCAGTGATCAAAATATCCAAACCAAAGTACCAACATCTAATAGTATGAAAACATGCAAACTGAAAGCATAAGCATAAATGGAGGGGTACTACATCGTCCCCCATAGGATTAGGCTTGCTCCTGAAAGCCTACGAACAGATAGGGATAAAGTTCCCTCATACGTGTCGCATCCTCCCAAGTAGCAGAAGCCTCATGGCTAGGATCCCATTGGACCCTCACTTGATCAATGTCTCGACCCCTGAGACCGAGCGTCCGGTGCTGTAGAATGGCCACGGGCTCCAAATCCAGCTGCCCGTCCTCTACCTGTAACACATTCCAATCAAGTACATGAGAAATGTCGGGATGATATGGTCTAAGAACTGATACATGAAAAACATTATGAATATGTGACAAACTAGGTGGTAAGGCGAGTCGATACACCACAGGACCAATTCTCTCTAAGATCTCAAATGGCCCAACGAAACGAGGTGCAAGCTTAGAGCCTTTTCCATAACGGATTGGACTCTTTCATGGTCGCACTCGAAGAAACACTCTATCACCAACTGCAAACTGTCGATCTATTCTATGCACATCGGCATACTTCTTTTGCCTATCCTAAGCTGCTATCAAATGTTCTCTAATACGGTCAACCTGTTGCTCCATGTCTCGAAGCATCTCAGGTCCAAGTAACACTCTATCCTCAAGTCTGTCCCAACTTAGTGGAGTTCAACAAGGACAACCATATAATGCCTGAAATGGTGGCATACCTATAGAACTATTATATCTGTTATTGTAAGTGAATTCTATAAAGTACAGATAATCCTCCCAACGTGATTGTTGGTCCATTACGTACATTCTAAGCATATCCTCTAATATTTGGTTAACTCTCTCCATTTGTCCATTAGTTTGAGGATGATATGCTGAAATAAAGTTCAACTGTGTACCTAGAGCATGTTGTAACGAAGTCCATAGGGCAGAAGTGAATACGAGATCTCTATCAGAAATAATCCTACGAGGAATCCCATGCAATCTAACTATGTCCTCCATGAATATCCTAGCTACGGATGAATCATTGTAAGATGATCGTACAGGTGAAAAATGAGCCACCTTAGTCAATCGGTCAGTAGTTACCATAATGGCATCATGTCGACGTGATGACATAGGTAACCCTACAATAAAGTCAACAGATATAATGTCCCATTTCCATTCAGGAATGAGATGTGGTTGTAATAATCCAGCAGGATGTTGATGCTCAGCTTTGACTCGCTGGCATTCAAGACATCTCGATACATAATCAGCAATATCACATTTCATACCAGGCCAGAAGTACAATTGCCAAAGATCGGCATGCATTTTCTTAACACCTGGATGAGCTAAATACGGAGCTTGATGAGCTTCAGTCATAATTAATGTACGAAGACCCTCAAAATGTGGTACATAGATACGACCTAAATGCCATAATATACCATCTGTTTCAAGGACATACCCTACAAATCGACCTTCTAAAGGTCTACCAGATTCAATTTCCAACTTTACTTTCTGATATAATCTATCAGTAGGAAGTGCTGCTAATATTTGACCTCTCAAATCTACTTCAAGAGTAGTAGCAGAGATCTCATGTCGACGACGACTAGGAGCATCCACCACTACGTTCTCTTTTCCTTGAACATATCTCACTTCAAAATCGTACTCACACAAGAACTCCATCCACCGTCTTTGCCTAGCATTCAAGTTAGGTTACGTAAAAATGTATTGTAAACTATGGTGATCAGTATGAAGTTCAAAATGATGACCTAACAAAAAATGCCTCCACCAAACTAATGCATGCACTACTACAGCTAGTTCTAAATCATGAGTGGGATAGTTTAATTTGTGATCCTTGAGTTTGCGAGACTCATAAGCAATCACATGCCCATCTTGCATCAGTACTACTCCCAAACCCTCTAAGGATGCATCCGTGCAAACTACAAAATCCTTAGTAGGATCAGGAACAATCAGTATAGGTGCATTAGTCAACTTTTTTTTAAGTGTCTGAAAAGCCAACTGACACTGCTCTGTCCAAACAAACTTCTTCCCTTTTCTCTGAAGAGAAGTAATAGGATGACCAATTCTAGATAATCCCTCAACAAACCGCCTATAATAACCATCTAGACCCATGAAACTATGAAATTCACCTACATTAGTAGGTGCGGGCCAATCTACAATAGCTTGAATCTTTGAAGGATCCACATCAATACCTTTTCTAGAAATCACATGTCCAAGGTATTTTACTTCAGTTTGAAAGAAGTCACACTTCTTCAGGTTCGCATACAATTGATTTTCCCTTAAACATTGCAATACCTGTCTCAAGTGTTCTTCATGTTCCTTCATGTTTCTCAAATAAATCAAAATATCATCGAGAAATACAAGGACAAAGCGATCAAGGTATGTATGAAAAACACCATTCATTGAACTCATGAACACTAATGGTGCGTTCGTTAACCCAAATGGTACTACAATGAATTCGTAGTGCCCATAACGAGTACGAAATGCAGTTTTATGAATGTCAGCTTCAGCAATTCGTAATTGATGATAACCAGATTTCAAATCAATTTTAGAGAACACATTAGCTCCCTTGATCTGATCAAAAAGATCATCGATTCTAGGGAAAGGATAACGATTCTTAATCGTAACCTTGTTCAATTGACGATAGTCAATGCACAATCTAAGTGATCTTTCCTTCTTCTTTACGAAGATAACGGGTGCTCCCCAAGGGGAAACACTTGGACGAATGAAACCCTTTTCTAATAGTTCCTCTAACTGGATACAAAGTTCCTCTAACTCCTGAGTTGTCATTCTATATGGAGCTCTAGATATAGGCTCAGCTCCAGGAACTAGGTCAACTCTAAAGTCAATATCCCTCTTCGGTGGCATTCTAGGTATATCATCAGGAAACATGTCTGTGAATTCCCTAAGAATAGGATGATCATCAAGAGACACCTCTTGACTCTCACCTTCTTCCAGCTCAATAACTGTTGTTGCAAACATTGACAACCCTGACGAAGACATCTCTTTAATTGCATAGCAGATATCATCCATAAAGAGATAGGTCTTTGCACTCCTATGATTTCCACTTTCACACCTAAATCATTAATGCAACTAACTGTCTTAAGTTGACAGTCAATCACAGCATGATGAGATGCTAACCAATCCATACCTAAAACTATGTCATACGATCCTAAAGGTGTAACATGAAGATTTACTAAGGTAGTTAACGTACCGATTTTAAGTTCACAATTATGTACTAAATTCTCTACCGCTACTTTCACCCCAGAGGTGAATTCAACCTACCATTTACCACCTTGCTTTACCACCACAAGACCACATCAGTCAACGATGGTCGGTGAAATAAAGGAGTCGGTAGCTCTGGAATAAAAAAGAATGGAAACACTAACACCATGTAACTTACCTGAAGTCTTGACCACTGTGTTCTGGTGATCGACTTGGCGGTCATTAACCACAGCATATACTGTGTGTGATCATCCTGCATCACCCACTGTAGGCTCTAAAACTGTAGGTCGAGGCCCAAAACTAGTAGAACCTCTCATCGAACACTGCCTAGCAATGTGTCCTTGCTATCCACACGAGTAACAAATTGTGCCTCTACTGAATCCTCTACCACCCGAAGGTGCATTAGATTGCTGGAAACTACCTCTACTGACAGTAGACTGAGCACTCTGCGCAGGCTGATCCTGCCTATTACGCTTGTTGTGCCACCAGTTGCGACCCTTTCCTATTTGTGGACTATTACCTTGTTGTGGTTGTGGATTGCTATTCTTTTGAGGTGTTCGCTGCTGCTACCGCCCACCCTTTGAGGGTGTCTGTTGGTTCCTAGAGGAACCCTCTGTCTGTGCCTATCCACCCTGTGGACTAAAACCTGCTGCAGTAGCACTGCCAATCTATACTCCTATGTGACCACCTAATGCCATAGCAAGATTCTCTTCCACTATTTGAGCCTTCTCCACTGCAACTTCCATAGCCTTTGGCTCAAAGACTCTGACTCTACCACTAATGCGGGCATTCAAACCCCTGATGAAGTGCTGAACCAGCATAGGCTCATCATCGCCAATACGAGCATACTGCTTGAGTTCATAGAATCTATGTTCATATTGCTCAACAGATAGAGCCAACTGACGTAGATCATGAAACTCGTCAACCCGTTGCTGCCTCCAGTGTTCCGATAAGAATCGTGCTCTAAACCTCTCCACGAACATCTCCCAAGACACTGACCCAATATCTAAGTGGAGCTTCTGCTCCTCCAGGTGCCACCAAGTAGAGGTGAATCCTTTCAGATACATGATAGCACATCTCACCCGGGTATTGCTACCGTAAGGGTGAATGGTGAAGCATCTACCCAAATCCAGTAGCCAGGTCTCTGCCTCTAGTCCACCTCCTGTACCATCAAAGGTAGGAGGGTGTGCCCTCAGTAAATCCCTCATGTTTCCTGTAGTAATAGCATCCTGATGCACTATATCATCTACTCTCCTAGGAGATCTATCTCTCTCTCTAACAACCTCCTGCTCAACTTCATGTCTAGGTCCATGTCGAGCTAGGACCTCCTCTAATAAAGGACGTATCTGAGAACCCTTTACTCCTGACTGTTCAGGATTATGTCCCTCATTTCTCTGATCCAACTGCTCTGCCTATTCACTCTAATGAGGGCTCAAAGGGGGAGTAACCTGAGGGATTGGCCCTCAGCCTCCACCTTGACCTCTACCACGACCTCTTCCACCTCGCCTAGGCATGTTCCTACACATAACAATAATGATTCTTAGTTACTAATCAACCAAGGCTAATAGATAGTGACACTACGTACTAGGTCAACCTAATGGGCTCGCGATTACCTAGAGCGTCTAGTGTTTGTAACCTTGGCTCTGATACCAATCTGTAATGCCCCATCTTATAACCTAAGGAATGTTGCAATTGTGTATAAAAGTGAAATATTCTTTTTAATTATTATTATTAAGTTAATTAGTTGCATACATTCACTAAGTTACGCGACGTTACACTACTTGAGTTTCCATAGACGACTTTAGTATTTCGCATTGCTTATAATTAATTAACATAAACATTAAAAGTAATCATTGCATAACATTTAAATTCCATTCAAGATAGTATAAAGTAAAAATATGATTCTTACATTGCATTTGATATGATATTACAATACTCATCCATCTAATGAGGTATATCAAATAATAGTTACAATTACATTTACAAATGTTCTCCTCATAAACAATTGAGGGAAGTTACAATACAAGTTTTCAAGAATGCAATAAAGAAAGTACAACTATATCCAAATGCGAGCTCTCCATCCATGAAGCTCTCGTTGCCATGATCATAAACTGGTGACCAAATGAAGTAAGGTGCATGTTCCACCCAACCATGTGGTACCCGTAGGTCCACCCCCTGTGCTAGGAGATAGTAATATGGTTACCTAGACATAACCTATTAACCCTAGACACAAGTACATAACTAACTAATGGTTACATTGCTTCCAAATTTTAGACAATCAAATGTACAAGTACACAAGGTTAACTGTTATTTTAGGTGGAGTGTCATCACAATGTTGCAAAGGTTACCCTGGTGTTTCTTCCTAGATTCCGGCCCCCAACTTGGGTTACCCTGGTAACCTCTTACGAAACCTAGCCCCATTTACAAACTATTGTGGAATCAAATATCTTTTAAGGTAACAAGACATCGATTTTCCATTCCAGGCCTTCTCATCTTATACTCAAGACTGAACTAGCTCAAGAGTCCATAAGTGAGGCATACACATCTTCTTAAGGATTTTAATTCTAACTATAGTTTTGTTTAGTTATCACTAACTTACTAACTCTTTGCAAGTTACCCTGGCACCACTTTGTGTGTCGGCCCTTACACAGAGCCACTCCCCTAAACATAACATAGGAATTCTAAGTTCTCTATCTAGGGTAGACAAAGAGCACAAAATTCAACATATAATACCAGATATACCACAATGGACATCACAATCTGTTCACAAAAATTAGGTGCACTACCCTAGTTTGTTCAAACACATGAAACCATAGTAAAATTTAACTCCCTTGAAGAGACTACAACTGGAAGACTTGAAATCACATAAAAATAATCCCCATTTGCCCAATAAAAATTTAAAGCAACTTAAAGCAAATTCACGTCTATCATTTGGATTTACTAAATCCACTTAAATCAGTTTGAAAACAACATGAATATAAATCAACTTAATAAAACGGTCTATTATGTAAACAATAAAAGTATTTGTTTCAATTAATCTATTTCTTTGATTTTCTCAAATTCTCATAAGAATATATCCCAAAATTACTTTTTCATTCTGATTGTTTTAGAAATATCTAATCCTGAGTTTCACATGCAATATAATTTAGTAAAAAAAATATTTCATTATTTTTTTTTTAAATATCAAAATTATTTTCCTAACTTAATAAATATAATTATATATATATAATTATATACACATACAATTAATTATATTTATTCATACATATATATATTCATATTCATATATATATATATACATATATAGAATATTAAATAAAAATTGAATTTATAATTTATACATAACATTCGCATTTAAAAAAAACTTTTAAATTAAAAAAAATACATGGAAAGGTTCGCGGCTTCTGCCGCAACCTCCCTGTGGGAGGACGCAGCCTTACCAGGGTTGTGCCCAGCAGCCACTGGTTGCTGTGTGCAGCCATGGTGGCTGAGCCCACCACATAATGTGAGGGGAGGGTTTCGGCCCTCCCCAACAACATTGAAATTTATTTTCTTATTTTTTTTTTAAATAATCGCTCGTACGGCGATCTTCAATTCGTTTTCTTTTGAATTAAATTTTTTCTAAATCCGCCTATATGGCGATGAACATGAAACATAAAATGAAATTTTACAATTCAATTTATATATAAAAACATATATAAAATATATGTATATATAAATTTTCACAGGATTTTTTAATAGAAATATAAATAAATTTCTACAGGGTTTCAATGGGGAAATTGGGGAAATTATAAAATTTTGAACTGGGTTTTCAAAGAACACGCACAGTATTTCCATTTAAGTCCTAATTTACCCCAGAGGTTTTTAATTTCTATTTACCCCAGATATCAATAATTTCCCTTCACACAAACTTATTTTTCTAGAAAGAAAATCTACAGAAGTTTTAAGAATTCAATAAATTCTTACAGAAAATAAACAGTGAATGATTTTTTTCCAATACAGAGATTTAAATTAATGAAATTTCTTTCACAAATATTCTTTTCAAAAACAACAAATCAAAAACCACAAAGGGAATACCTGTTTTCCCAAAGCTTTAGAAATCAATCTGGAGACGAAAACCTCTGTTGCCTGTAGCTTCCAAAGCCTTTCCCGAACACCAATACCCAAAATGCAACCCAGAGAACTTCCAAAAATTTACAACAATACCAAAAAAAAACATAAACCAATTTTTTTTAACCGAACACCAAAATTTTTCCCGTGAAGTAAAAGGAAGAAGTTTTTGTATTTCCCAGATCCAAAATAACCTCTGAGAAATTCCTCAACCCAAAAAAACATAAATTCAACTGGCACACATGTCGAGAAGTACAAAATATCTTTTAACAATTTCTCGGCAATCTTTCCTTTCAAGATTTGCATGCATTTAATTAATTTATTTAAAATTTACAATTTTCAAATGCAAAATTTATTTAATAATTAAAAATGCCATTTCCCAATAATATTTATTTCAAATTTTATTTAAATTTATTCACACACATTTAAAAACAATTTTAATTTAATCAATTAATTTATTTAATTAAATGAATTTAATCTTTTAGGATCAAATTATTTAACCAAACAAAATAATTAATTAATTAAATAAAATGTAAAACCTTATTTTAACATTTAAAAATTAATTTAAATAACAGTAAATTAAGAAATAATAACTATCATTAAAATTAACAAAATTTACCTTTCAAGCACTTAATCCAAATAGGAAAAGACAAGACAATCTAAAACTCCAATCTAAACTGACGATGTACTATGACCGGGTTAAAGACTAGACTAGGATGAACCATGTTACTACCTCCCAATCAACATATCTGTTGAGTCTTGACACGCTCAGACCTGAGTAACTAGGGGGAGTCGGTGTCATGTGCCTACAATCCTGCAACCAAGCAAATAACATGCATATATATATAATCCATTGTATAGGCACACCATGCGGAGAAAATCACAGACATCACAGGGCACTCGCAAGCGAGTGATGCGATTTCATTCTCCACACTAATACAGGTCACATTAGACTGACGAATTAGATAATAGTTAGTCCATCATAAACAAATATATAGAAATAATATCTGAAGGAAAACATCTACGCTATATCAAAGCATGTCAGAATTCGAATATCGCAATACCATGTATCATCATGTCACAAAGTGAATCCACTATTGCTCAAAATCAGCGATCAAAATATCCAAACCAAAGTACCAACATCTAACAGTATGAAAACATGCAAACTGAAAGCATAAGCATAAATGGAGGGGTACTACACAAAACCCCACACCTCCACCCTCTCCACCTCCTAACCACCCACATCCTACAATTGATTAGACTCAGTTACTATAAAACATAAATGGAAAATTAAATATCATTCAAAAAAATGTCAATTTGATAAAAAATGATTCTATCATCCCCCCCATATAGCATTATTTGTATCTTTGATGCAAAAAAAAATTCACTCTATTCGATCCATCGATGCATATTTAGATAGTTTCCACTAATGGAGAGAAGAAATGAGACAATTTTATGTAGATGTACTATCTTATAAAGAGGTCCAAGGCCTTCATATTAGCAAACAAACCATTGCCCAATATTTCATTAACCCCATACTAACCAACCAATTCCACCCAATAAAAAATGAATTTCAATAAAATGGTGTAGCCACCCACAAATAGCTGCACATTTTTGGGACCAATGGTGGATGGTATTTGATACTCCACCACATTCCAATTGTGAGGTTCCCCTTTATTTTTTGAGAAAATTATGGGTTGAGTTTGAGTTGGGTAAAAAAACCCAACTATTTTGATATGAGGTCATTTCAAGGAGTCGGGTGTGGCATACCCCAAAATAGAGTAGGAGCACACGTCAATCCTCAATGACGTGCTCTGATTCCATCAATTTTTACTTCTCCATCTCCTAGTATTTTGGCTCCTTTTCAGCACCAGACAATGATGTTGACATTAGGAGCATTCAGTTCTCTCTTATGAGATCTATTGATCAAACTACCCACATGGAAATTGAATTGGGTGATAGAGAGCATGGAGGAGATGGTCTTAGTCACCTATACTATGGGTATACTCAAGCATCCACTTCAGTTGCACCTATATCATCAATGGAATCATTTTTGGATTTACTATGCTCTGGTGATCATCCTACACAGGTAGTGCATCTTTCAAGGCTTATTTTAATTTGTTTAAAATGTGTAAAATTCATGTTTAATAACATTAAATTATATATAATATTAATTTGAAGTGTTTGGTGTAAATGCATGATCATAGGAGGCCATCTTGATATGATCATGTTTGTTTTACATCAACAGTTGTATAAGTGGGCACACCTTACAGTCAGGTAAACTAATATATATTTTAATTTATGTCCATATCTAATTTAATTTTAAATTGTGCACATGTGTGAAATGATATATTGTATCTATGGAGGGAGGTCATATGATATCCATGACCGACCAACCACAAGGTGTGGTGAGCAATGCTAAGTCATCATCAACTTTTATGCATGGGCCATCTTTGGTGCATGTTTTCAAAAGTTATCTAAGTTTGAAATTCACATGTGCTTTAAAAACTCACTAGATGTACGTACTATGATTATTTTAATTTTTCAAATTCAAATCAAATTTTAAATTCATATTTAAATTTAAATATATACATGTTTCATATATATGTGTGTGTGTGTGTGTGTGTGTGTGTGTAGTAACGAAAAAAGTAAGCCTTTTCCCTTGGTTTCATAATTGATATTAAAACTAAACTAGTGATGTCTTGGAGTGGTGTTGTAATGTTTTGTACACATTCACACTATTCTAGGACCTTTATTTGACTAAAACATGCCTTAATTGATCCTTTGCAAAGGTGTTGTAACACAATTTCACACTTTTCTAGGATGTATTTATTTAATTAAGCCTAATGGGCCCCTTTCTAAATAAAATGTACGTAATTTGTACCTTGTTTAAGTGTTGTAAAGTGTTATAAGGAAATTTCAAATTTATCTAGGTGATCATTAATTAATTGAGGGTAATTGGAGTAATTAACCCCCTTTAATTCAAATTTAGGCCTTAATTTTGACACCTCCCGAAGATCTATCCCAAAAATAATAATTTAATTAAAAAAATATTTCATAGGGAAAAGTTTGGTCCTGGTAAAGTGTGTCAGGATCCATTTTCATTTGATGGTGAATGGGTCCTCCCTTAATAGGACCTCCCTTTATCAGCTAATTTGGAATGGGTTTTTATCCCTCTTTCAATCCCATGGGGTTAGGTCCTAGTAAATAGAGCCAAAACCCATTCGCCTAAGGTGGTGAATGGGTCCTCCCTTAATGATAACCCCCTTTTAAATTTCATTTTGGTGGGAATTTAATAATATTTCTTTCCAGATTTGGTGTCGGCCTTAATTCTTTGAATTTTGGGGTTAATCTCCTAATTTAGTATAAATAAGGGGTTAATTCACCTAGTTTCATCCTAGACTTTCAATTACTCAAGTACTATAGTAAATTGGAGTTTACAAGAGCATTTCAAGAGCATTCATAAGGAATTTCAAGGTAGGTTTCAAGAGATTATTGCAAAAATTCAAAGTCATATCATCATGTCAGAGGTTTGATGCATGCATTCATGTTATTGAGCTAATATTGTGAGTGTAGCATTGAAGATCTACTTGCAACTATTGCTCAAATCACATTCAAGGATCCAAGATCTACATTCTTTATGGCCACTACATGTTAACTAGTATAGATTTTTTTCACAAGACTTCATCCAAGGTGACATCATTTACATTATTTCACATTCATGCTTCATTCGCTTATTTCATCACTTGGTTTAATTACCTACAAGTGGTTTGACTAAAGCAAACCCCAATTCACTAACAAACAACAAGTTTTTCTACCCTTGAGTGTGTGATTGCAGATTTATAAGTTGGAGCGAGTTTGGAGAAAAATTGCAAAAGGTTGTCATTCAAAGTGAAAAATCGTGGAATCAAGGCTACATAATTGCATACAAACTTCTAGAACTTGATAACAAGGAATTTGAGAGTGCATACATAAAGTAATAGGACCCTAAAGTTAGTTTTTGGAAACCCTAAAAGGACCCATTTGCCACTGAAGGTGAATGAGTCCTTTGTAGCTCAAAAACAACTTTCTGGCTAGGTACATAACTTTTAATGCTCTAAAAACTTCCCCTATAGTTGCTATAACAATTAGGGTTAAGTTTTGACTGTTATTTAGGAATTTTGTGTTAAAGATCCAAGATATTGAGAGGGGGAGGGTGAATCAGTATCTTATTAAATTTTTTGATCAGATACCATCCAATTATACCAATGCAAACAATAGAAGAAATCAATAAGAGCATTAACAGAACATGAAATCAGAGAACATAAGAACATCAAGATTTTTATGTGGAAAACCCAAAATGGGAAAAACCATGGTGAGTGTTAGCTCACAATATTGTATAACCCATTATAGAATATTACAAAATGGGTGGCTCATTTCCAGGACTCACTATCTAGAAACAAAGGCTCACTACCTACAGAATTACAATGATTGAATAGCTTTCAGCCAGAAAATGAACTAACAGAGTACACCTAATAAGTGCAGATTCAGCTCCAATGTAGCTTAGTAGACAGACTTAACACATTTCATTATGTTTGCACTTCTTTTCTTCTTCGCACACTAGTCACATACACACTCCTTCAAAAATTGTATGTTTTATGTATATATATATACCCAATCTTCTTCACAAGTGTCAATTAGGTTGACCTAATTAGATGCACTTCATATTTAAAACCAAAAATATAATTTGTCAGCTACAAGCTTCAAAAAAAGATAACCCACATGCTTCAACAAGTCGGCACAGACCTAAAATAGGTCGCACATATATCCCATAACCAAACTATTTTTCACCTTTGCACAATTTACTAAAGAGGTCAGCTAGAATAGATTTCAAACTAAAAAGCAAAAATATTTTGTATGAGCATTGGATACATGAAGTCTCGAGAGAATGTGCTACCAACACTTGTAAACCATTTCCCAAAATTGTAAGCAACAATGCTCACTAGAAAACAAATACAAACCAACATACCAAAGGATTTCAGCCAAAATACCGGTTCAGATACTGAACTAGAATACCGGAGTAACTTTAGTCTTGATCTTGCAGTTGCAACTCATATATCATGGTGGCATCAATGACAAACAAAAAATAATAGAACAAAATTTTCTTCTTCATTTTTTTAACAATCTCCCCATTTTCATTGATGGAAACATGTGCTAAAACCAAAAAGAATATTTATAAAGTTCTTCTCCCCCTGTCACTAAAAATCCACCACTTCACTCCCCCTTTGACATCAAGGACAAAGGGTGTGCCAAAAACAACTAAAAAACATTAAAACAAAGAAACATGTATCAATTGGAAGATGATGAACCTTGAAGCTCCTTTAGAATACCTTCCTAGACTATTTTTCCTTTTTCCCAACCTTCGTTTGCTACAGTCAACATCTTGTTTAGAGATTCCAACTCAATCAGAACTTCTTCAACACCGTTTAGAGTACTAGGAGTCAAATTTATTTTCTCAAGTTTTTTAGCGCATGCCAAAGCTTTTCCAACCAGAGAGTATTCCATTCTTATAATATCACTTAATAGACTGAATTTCTTGATGATTTCTTCTTTCTGTTTCTACAAGGCAAATAAATTTTCTCTATGGGTAGTGATGACAGGTCTTCTAGATTGATTTGTCTTTATCTTTAGAAACACTATAAGTACCTGAAACAGTAGATAACTAGGACTCAATGGAGTTCATGAAAATCTTAATATTCTAAGTCACATCCGACCACTTCAAGTAGTAAGATATAACATCTTCTTTAGATTCACAAAATTTCACCAGTTCCAAACTCTTCTCGACACAAGAGTGTGCTAGAGCTCATTTGTCATGCAAAGCCAACAACCTTTTCTCTGCCAAGTTTTCTTCTATCTCTTGTCTTGTCTTTTTCATTAAATCCGAAGGAATACTCTTTGAAGGAATCTAACAATAACCTTATATTTTCAATAGGGGTGAGAGATGTGTCAATGGATGCACCAGGTATAACTTCCTATAATGTTTTTAGAGAATTTTCTATCAGTTCCATTCCCTTCTAATGCATTTCAAGAATTTATTTTCTTCCAGATGCTTGCATTGCCTCACCCAACACAACTTTATGAACTGAAGACATCTTTTCCACATCAACATAATCCTCAATCATAGGAAGTTTCAAAAGTTCCTGGGGAATAATAGGTTGAAACCTAATTTTCTTATATAAAAAACCTTTCAATATATCACCACCAGAAGATGAATCACTGAGATGCTTCAGATATTTTATAATTTATTTTTCTTCTTCATTTTTCCCAAAGGATTCCCCAACTGTCTTTTCTTCCTCTCCCTTTTCTAAGTTTTCTTCATCTTCCTCTAGTAACTTTTCTTCTTCTTCCTCTTTCTTTTCATCCTTTTCACCTTCATCCTTATTTTTATCTTCATCATTATTTTCTTTATCATTATTGTCCTCTTCCTCATTTTCATCTTTGTCCTGTTCTTTCTCAGGATTATCTTGACTTTCTTCTTCATTGCCATGTCCATCACCTTCATTATTGCCATTATTTTCTTCCTCATCACCTTGCTATTTTTTTCCTTTTTCTTCTTTAGTATGCTTCAAAGGAGCATCATTATGTATTTTAGGCTCATCTTCTCCTTCATTCTGCTTAATAACTTCATTACCAACATTAATTTCAACATTAAACTTGTTAGAAATATTTTCATTACCTGTTTCTAGAAGAACACTTTCCTCAACATTTTCAGCAGCAACATCATCACCAGTTTTGAGCATACCATAATTTTCTACTATCTCCTAGATAATTTTAACTCTTTCCTTCCTTACATTCCTTGTCAGCTTCTTTTTTCTAGTCATCAACATTTTTACCCTACCCTTCATTCTAAACATTTCAGCACAGATCTTCTTCAGGGATTTCATATCATTAGGGGTCAAGGAAAACCCAATCTTATTATATGTTGCATTTCTAATCTTTTCTTCAAACACAACAACCTCAGATCTTCTTTTCACCAGATCATCCCACATGCTTTTAGGAATGTATCTTTCTTTATGTTATCCCATTTTACTTCTAAGACAATGACACTCAATAACAACTAAAAGCAATGTTTACTTATCCTCTTCTCCAACTTCATCATAGCATTGAGTTGTGGGTTGAAGCATATTTTCAAAAGTTAAAAAAGCATTGAGAGTTGGTTCAAGTTTATATCGAGGACCAAAACTTACCGTAATATCTTGTTCATCTTCATGGTCGATAGAGGTTTCATCAACTACCTTGGCCTTCTTTATTTCATGCTTGGTGTGCAAATGTATACCAAAATCATGTTCTTCATCATCTTTAGAAGATGACACAATATGTACTCTTTTAGAACCAATAGCATCTATGGATGCACTTTCTCTGGAGGGTAAACCTCCTCTTCTTCTCCTCACAAGCTTTTCTTTAGTGTCTTCTTCTTCTTCTTCCTGATCATCAGTAACACTCATATTCTTCTGTCTCGTTGCCTTCTCTTTCTTTCCTCTCTTAGCAAGGGAAAATAGAGGAGTCTCTTTCCTTTTCCCGGATCTAGTGGTAGGTATAGAGGAAATAGGACCTTTACCTTTATCATCCTTTCCAGGTTCAGTTGTAGTTGAAGGGGTTGTAGAGGATTTTGTAGAGGTATTTCTACCAGATCTTCTTAGACCAAATGATTTTGTCTCTTTTTGTGCCACCTTATCCCTTCCAAGGGAAATCTCCTCATTAGTATTAAAACCAACATCCTTAAGTGTTTTCTCCACTTTCTTCCTAATCTTAGGCTTATGTTGTTCCATATGAATTTCCGTAGACTTCTCTACATATGTCCCAATTCTAGGTTCATTGGGGTCCTTTGGATTCTTTAGCAACATCTGCACATAGCCTTCAAATTCTTATATTATCTCATTTCAAGAGGTTGAATCTAGATAGTTTGAGGTTCTATGGCCTCAATCATGCATTCATTAATGGAGACATGAAATATGATTTCATGCTTATACTTCTCCACAATTTTCCTTAGAATTCTATCTCTTTCATTCACATTTCTTTTAAATATTGCAAAGTTGTTAGGGCATCCTCTTGAGTGTTCAAATTTCCAAGATTATGCATGGGCTAAAAAATATGATGTCCCACCAGTTTGGATGGGTTCCAAAATACATCTTCACTTTTTCTCAGAAGCTTCTTCATGAAGTAAAACAATAAACATATGATCAATGAACCAAACTTAAAGGCATAATTCTTTTCCTTTGATTGCTTTACATTTTCTAAAAATTGCAGTCGAAGAAGCTCACAAAGGTCATAATCTGCACCTTTCACTACGATATCATAGCCAGTATAGATTGTTGTGGCCAAAAAAAAATTCCCCCTATTCGTAAAATATATCTTGTGACCTATCATGAGAGATGTATACTTCATGGCAGGATTGGTAATAGTCTTCATTACTAGGGCTCTTTTGTCAAATGTTGCTCTAGTGAGTTTCAACACTACTTTGTTCTTTACATATTTTAACACATGTACTATTCATTTATCCCAAAGACTGATTACAACCCTAATTGCTTCTTTTGTTATCAAGTGTGGCCTATCAGTCTAGAAAAAATTGTTATTAATTCTGCTTAGAACCATCTTCACAAATTTGTCATCACGGCTGAAATTAGGGAAATTGTTCTAGACATGCAACCTTTTATCAACCACATTTGAATACTCGGGTTTTATCCTAAAGTCATTGCCAATAAGCTCTTTTTCCCAGAGGTTAATCAATTTTACGTGATTGCACTCCTCAAACTTAAATCTAATCATCATCCTAGTATCCTCTATTGGCATTACGCCATGTGGAATTGACAAAAATGTGCCCATGGAATCATCTTCAAAGAATTTTGAAGAGTATTTTCTATAAGAGGGCCTCGGCCTCTCCGATACCTTCACAACCACGGGAGTTTCCATTCTACTGAATTCAAGAAAATTCACCAAATCACAACAACTCAGGAATTATAAATATCTTTTTTTGCACATTGAATTGTAGCTAGGGTTTCCACAACATGAAATCCAATTATCTTTAGGAATGCTCCAAAAGTTTTCCAATTCTTCAAATGCTCGAATGAACTAAATTCCTTGATCATTTTCTTTATAAAATATCAATTTTCCCTAATTCACATTTATTGCAGAAGACTTCAAAAAGCTACTAAAAACTCCTTTCTTTTTACACAGACAAACCCTAATTTTCTTTGCAAAGAATTCTTCCTTCAAATTGTCTATTGGTTCCTTTTTCAGAACCTTTGATAACTCAAGTTTTATCTCTCTTGTTTGTGCCAACCTTTGATACACCATTTATCTAGGCGTTTCTTACAATTTTCTGATAAAGCCCCCCCTACAACCTTGCTAAGTCTAGTTATCAAAAAAATCATCCATACCTGACGAGGGCACAGAATCATTAGTAGTCTCTGGTTCTTCTTTCTTTATCCAAATTTAGCTCATCTCCTGCTTAATCTCATATTTGTCAATCTTCTTCACGGATTCATTCTTTTCATTCGGATTGGTCTCCTTACTCTTCTTGCTTCTACAAACTCTTGAAACATGTGGGCGGGTGCATGAAGTTGGGTTACACTTTTTTGGCCAACTTCAAAAAAAGTTTGGAAATGACATAACGTGAGCACGTTATAACGCGCTCATGTTATAACACACTCATGTTATTTCATTTTAAAAGAAAAAAAAAAGTGAAAGTTATTCATTTTCTCTTTTTTGTTTTTTCTGCTTTGCCCGCAGCCAAAAACCCTCATTTTCGCGCTCGCATTCTTGGAGGAGGCATTCTTCAAAATTCATCAACAATAGTTTCTTTTCATTCACAAAGATGGTGCCATGACGAAAAAGAGGTGCAAGAGGTAAGTATATATTGTTTGCTATTTGTCTTGAATTTCTTAGTTTTAAGTTGATTTTGTTTGTTTAAGTTAGATTTGATTTTATTTTTTTAAATTTGTAGGAGATGCAAATAATCCTGAAAAACCCTCAACAAGAAGAACAGGAAAATCCTCCTCAACAAAATCAACCTCCCCCACCAATCACTTAACACCCTCCTGGCACTCAAAAAAAATTGAGGAGTGAAATTGAAAACAACAAAAAACAAATTCAAGATCTTATGAGTAGGTTGAGTGATCCAAATGCTTCAACTACAGAAAGAATGACACTAGAAAATTCAATGAAAGAGATGTTAAAAAATGTAGATTCAATAACCCAACAAATAACGGGATGGCAAGATAGGAGGTAGGCAGCTAAGGCATATTATGCAAATAAACTATCATATATACAAGTAAAAGATCTAAAAATTACTAAAGGTGATTTTTTCTCTCTATTCACTGACCCTAGAACAAATCAAAATCTTAGCCTCAATGTGAAGAGGTTTCCTATTCATTAGTGCCACCACCAATAGATTAGGAACCTATTTTATGATAGGTGGTACTTGGTCTTTGATTACCCACCGTGCAATAATTGTGAAGTCCCCCAATATTTTCTTAGGAAACTATATAGTGAGTTTGTATTGAACCAAATCCCAAATTATTTTGATATGAGGGAGTTCTAGGCGAGAGGTGGGGGGTCAGCTCAGGATAGGCCCAGTGCACAACTAGATCTTGTGCGGAAAGGGATATGACCTCTTGCTAGGTTTCCTCGTGAGCACATTGTTATGCATGTCATTGTGAAGGAGAGTGCTGACGTAGAGACATTGTAGGGAATCAACACTTTGACTCAGAGTGTCATCCATCATACTAGCCCTATTGTACAACACCATCCAGGGGAGTCTTTGGGTGGTGACCTACAAACCCATGTGTGTCAATCTTGTGGGGCGACTTGTTCGTATGACCCCACCGGCACACAGGAGGCTACTACGCAGGATCTGTATGCTGCTACGTAGGATCCATATGTTGCTACACAAGATTTGTATGCTGCTATGGGGATGGAGAGGATGGCTAACATTTTGCATCATGCATATGGCATTGATAGTCAGGTAAAAATCAGCATGTTCATTGAATTTAATTTATTAAATTCGATTCTAAAATGCATGATTAACTAATTTAGTTTTATTATTTTAATAAAATTGTAGGGTTAGTGTTGAGATTGGATACACCGGTCCTCCACCTACTTATTTATGCAGTACACCTATCACTGGGGTATGTAACTAGTAAACAATTATAAATGTATTACATGTTAATAGCATTGTTTTACGAATGGTATTTTAATACATGTGATTTTGGATGTTGAACAGGCTAATATTGGTGGTTTCAAGAAAACAGCTCCTAGTGCCAGTGGATTCACTTTAACATACACGAAGGTAATAGAATAAAGAGAACTTAACTAATGAATTCTACTTAATATATTTGTGTATTTTATTTTCATATTGTTGGTTATGTTGCATTACACATCATTCAAACTCAAAGCATTACTTCAAATTCCATAACTAATAACTAGATGTTGATAGATGACAAAATTTGAACTGTACAATATAGTTGTTTAGAAAGTCAACATAAGTAGCACGATGCAATTACTTCACATGGAGGCATGTGCTTGCAAAGGTGCATCACCACGAAAAACTATGGATGCTTGGAAAAAAACTATGAAACCATAATAGTAAGCAATAGCATAGACAAGGCAATTAGTGATACAGAGCATCATATCAAAACACTCAATCATCAAGGTACATTTGATGCAGAGCATCCAACAAACACCATCAACATCATTTCTTTAAGGGATTTCAATCCCAAATAGAATTAGGAGAAGATCAAATATAATTTCATCAGAAATCTACTTTTCATTCAACCAAAATCCACTCAAATTCTCTTAGCCATTCCATAGGCCATCATTCATCATTTCACTAATCAGTATTCCAATTGATTCATTCAAAGAAAAAACCATATTAAATAAAACTTTGACTTAATCAATTAGATTCACATCATTCTCAACCACCATAAAAACAACATAAACTTGATTATTGACACTTGAACAATTCATCCTTTCATTTATTCACCAAGGAAAACAAATCAATTAAACCATAACTCAATATTATCAGTCCATTATCAAGCACTGTACTCACCATATTTTGACTGCAATAGTCTATTTACAGGTTACAAACTCCTACTACAATAGAATCTTGATTATCATCTTGTGGTTAATCACCAATTTTCTCAAAAGGCTTCATAATAGTCACCCATCCAACCATCAAAGTCACCAAACCTATCTTATACACCTTAACCAAATTTAGTAACATAAATCATATCATTAGTTTGATAGTAACCAAGCACTCAATCATATCACAAAAGCTTTGAAAGGATACAAGTCAGAAATGTTGAAGATAGGAGAGATTGCCACCCCAGGAGGTAGCTCTATTTCATAAGCATTTTGGCCAAACTTGTAGACCACCTTTCAAGGTCCTATCTTCTTCATCATGAGTTTGGTATACTTTCCTTTTGGAAGTCTCTCCTTCTTTAAGTGTGCCATCACCAAGTCTCCAACCTTGAATTGGATATTCCTCTTCTTTAAATCTTCCTTTTCCTTATACTTCTCAACATTCTTTTGAAGGGTTTCCTTCACTTGTTGATGAATATCCCTGATTGTAACAGCAAAGTGCTCACCTTGATCACTTCTCCTAGCAACTCCTTGTAGATCTCTTAGTTCATAGACCCCTCTAGGGTGCATGACATAGACTACCTCAAAAGGGCTTCTACCAATGCTCCTATTCATGGAGTCATTATATGCAAATTCAGCCTGAGGTAAAATCAAATCCCAAGTTTGTCCATGCTCCTTGGTAAGGCATCTTAAGAGGTTTCCCAATGATCTATTCACCACTTCAGTTTTTCCATCCATTTTTGGATGGTATGTTGAACTAAAGGACAATTTTTTTCCTTGAGTTTCTTCCACAAGGTCCTCCAAAAGTGACCAATGAATTTAGAATCCCTGTCAGAAACAATGCTTAAAGGCAATCCATGTATCCTAACAACCTCCTTAAAGAAGAGACCTGCTATATGAAATGCATCATTGGTGCATTTGCAAGGAAGAAAATGTGCCATCTTACTAAATCTATCAACTACTAGACAAAGATACTATCAAAACCTTTTTGGGTTCTAGGCAACCCCAAGAAAAAGTTGATACTTACACACTCCCAAGGCCTATTGGGAATGGGAAGTGGTTGATAGAGTCCTGCATTTGATGAAGTTCCCTTTGCCCTTTGACATATTGAGTGGCCTTCCACATACCTTCTCACATCCACCTGCAACTTTGGCCAATAGTAAAATCTCCTAACTTGTTCTAAGGTCTTGTCAAGGCCATAGTGACCTCCAAGACTCCCATTATGTTTCTCCTTTATGATATTCTCCCTCATTGAGCATTTACGCACACACAAATGGCTTCCTTTGAAGAGAAAACCAATCTGCAATAAAAATTTAGAGAATTCACCATGAAAAGAATTCAAATGCTGCTCACAAACATTGTATACCTCCTTGAAATCTGAATCTTCATGATACATATCCTTCAATGCTTCAACCCCCATACTTTGGAGTTGGATCTCTTGCACTACAAGTTCCCTTCTATTGAGAGCATCTGTCACCTTATTTTCTTGGCCCTTCTTATGCTTTATTGTGAAAGTATAGGCTTGCAAAGACTCTACCCACTTCATGTGCCTATGACTGAGTTTGTCCTATGCATTCAAAAAATTCAAGGCATGATTATTAGTATAAACAACAAATTCTTTAGGTAACACGTAGTGCCTCCACTTTTTGAGGGCTTGGACCATAGCATACAATTCCAAATCATAGGAAGATTACTTCCTCTTTGCTTCATTCAACCTCTCACTGTAAAATGCAACCGGTCTGCCTTCTTGGCTCAAAATAGCCCCTATTGCTTGATTGCTAGCATCACACTCAATGGTAAAAAATTTATCAAAATCAGGGAGCACAATTATAGGCTATTGTGCTACTCTCATTTTTATATATTCAAACCCTTTATCAGCCTCATTGGTCCAAGAAAACTTACCTTTGTTACCTCCTTTGATGGTGTCCAAGATTGGTGCACAAATTTGGTTAAAGTTCTTGATGAACTTTCTATAAAAGCTTGCAAGTCCATGGAAGCTTCTCACATCTCCCATGGACTTTGGTGTAGGCCTTGAGTAAGAATAGCATGCACCTTTGAAGGATCCATCTTCAAACTTCCCTTGGAGATGACAAAACCAAGGTAGACTAGTTATTCCTTCATGAATTCACACTTTTCCATGTTGATCAGCAGATTATCCTCTTGTAACCTCCTTAGTACCATGTCAAGGTGCTTCAAATGTTCTTCTTTAGACCTGCTAAACACAAGGATTTCATCTAAATAAACTACAAAAAACTTTCCAATGAAAGGTCTCAATACCTCATTCATAAGGCGCATAATTGTATTATGGGCATTTGATAACCCAAAGGGCATCACCAACCAATCATAGAGCCCTTTATTAGTCTTAAAAGTTGTCTTCCATTCATCCCCCTCTCTGATCTTTATCTGATGGTACCCACTCTTTAGATCAATCTTGGAAAAGTAAGATGCTCCTAATAGACAATCCATGAGGTCCTCCATTCTTGGCATCGAGAAGCTATATCTGATTGCACGATCCTATTAATGGCTCTTGAATTAGTGCAAAGCATCCAATTCCCATCCTTCCTTGGTGCTAGGATAGTAGGAACAACACATGGGCTCAAACTCTTCCTCACTAGCCCTTTATCCATCAACTCTTGAACTTGTCTTGCAATCTCCTCATTTTGAGCAGGTGTCATCTTGTATGCAGCCTTATTGGGCAATGTAACCCCTGGAATCAGATCAATATGGTGGCTTATATCCCTAATGGTAGGTAGGGAACTAGGTAATTCATTCACCGTTATGTCCTTGTACCTTTCCAACAACTCTTGGACTTTGTTTGGTGCATCTTCCTTCTTCTTTGTGGGAAGATCTTCTTCACTTTTTGGCTTCATAATCAGGAAGAATCCTCTTCCTCCTCATTCATTCAAGGTCTTCATGAACTCCTTCTCACCCACCATCAAAACACTAGGCCCTTCATGCTTTGCCTTGTCTTCTTCTAGGAGAGGTGAAAGGTTGTAAGTCTTCCCATCCTTCATAATGGAGTATGTGTTCTTCTCCCCATCATGCTTGGTCTTCCTATCAAACTGCCAAGGCCTACCAACACTGATACATTTTGAACCATTTTTTGATGACAGCTCGTCGAAATTCCGATGAGCTGTCATCGAAAAATGGTTCAAAATGTATCAGTGCAGAAATATATAGCTTAATACTTGTACTCAAAATTTTGTTCATTAGATCTCATACATTATAAGTCATGGTGTGGATCTCACTATTGTAACTTTTTTGTGATTGAATAATTTGTTGTTTTACTTTTAGATGTTGGTTGTGGGAACACCTCCAAATGTTACAAGGGAAATGGATATTGGTGTTTCATCTGCTATACAATCTTCCATGGCTCTGATAGAGGAGGTATGAGGAAAATTACTAAATTTCAATTTACATTTGTTGTTATAGATGTTAGCTCTAGTGAAAAATCAAACCATTATTGATTCACAATTTAATTCCTATTTGGATGGTCTATATAGGGCTTGAGCACGCCTGAGCATCGACATGCAAATATTTCCATTGTGGAGAGTGATTATTTTGTTAAATATATCATTTCTTATAATGTAATTTATATATATTAATGTCTTTACTCCTTATTGTAATAGTTAAGACTTCACTAGGAACTAAATTGTAGGAGCAGTAGGAGCACTCCTCGAGCACAACAAAAAAGACAGATGGACTTATCGCCATTAGATCCCAAAAAAAAGGGAAAGAATTTATTTCCAGAGCATGGAGAGAAATGAATTTTGATTCCAGAGCCCTTTGTTGTATGCCTAGACATGGCAATTTTGTACATATCTTGTATTGGATATATTTGACATTGTATGCCTATATGGCATTCGAGCGTAAGCCTATATGGCTATTTTGTAACTATAATTTATACTTATATCAACACATATTGATGTATGTATACATGGCTATTTGGTTAATACAAATCTTTTTTATCAATGGTGTCCATATTTGCTCTTTATGACAATGTCAAAAGCATGGCTGCATACAGATTAGGCAAAAGACTTTTCCTTTTAGATTAGCAATGCATAGAAGTTTCAAAAATTATCCTTGATATTACAAAAAGATATGTGTTTATACCATAGCAACAAAAATATTTTGGGGAAAAACTCGGCAAACCAAAAGTATAATTTTTTTTGAAAAAATTGGGAAAAAGTCTAGAAAAATTTGGAAAACAATCAGATTTAAAAAAAAGGGTAAAAAAAAGTAGAATAAGAGATAAAAACTTTTTAAAAAAAATTTAAAGGTATTTACATAGCATAGAGATATAGAGAGCAAATAAAATAAAGAGTTTAACTAATAAATTGTAAAAAATAGATTTTTGTAGTTTATATTCATATCGTTGATTACATTGCATTGCACATATTTCAAACTCAAAGCATTGCTTCACATTGCATAGCTAATAACTAGATGCTGATAGATGAAAAAATTTCAATTACAATATAGTTTTTACAAAGTCAACCTAAGCAGTTATGCAATTACTTCACATTGCATAACTAATAACTAGGAGCAGCTCCCAATTGCATTTGCTTGTCATGGCATTCTATGAGACCACATTTCTTTGAGGCATTTTTTCAAACAATTCACTGCCTTGTCTATACTAGCACACTTTTGATACATTTCTACCAAATCATTTTTTTCAAATAGTTCACTGCCTTGTTGCTATGGCTGAAAGCCTAAAACAAGTGCTTTCGAACAAGCTATGGATGCTTCAAAAAAATCTATCAAAAGCATAATAGTAAGCAAGATCATAGACAGGGCAGCGAACTCTTTGAAAAAATGCCTCAAAGAAATGAGGTCTCATGGTGATGGAATGCCATGACAATCAAAAGAATTTGATTGTCATGGCATTCCATCACCATGAGACCTCATTTCTTTGAGGCATTTTTTCAAAGAGTTTGCTGCCTTGTCTATGCTAACACATTTTTCATACATGTCTATCAAAGCATTTTATCAAACAGTTCATTTCCTTGCTGCTATGGCTAAAAACCTAAAATAGGTGCTTTGAAACAAGCTATGGATTTTCATGGCATTCCATCACCATGAGACCACATTTCTTTGAGGCATTTTTTCAAACAATTCGCTGCCTTGTCTATGCTACCACATTTTTCATACATGTTTACCAAAGCATTTTATCATTAGTTCACCTCCTTGCTGCTATGGCTAAAAGCCTAAAATAGGTGCTTCAAAACAAGCTATGGATGCTTGGAAAAAATCTATCAAAGCTCTATTTAATAAGCAATTGCATAGATAAGGTAGTGAACTATTTGAATAAAAGCCTCAAATAAATTTGGTCTCAATGGTGGTTGAATTCCATGAGAATCCATAGAAATTTGCTTGTCATGGCATTCATCATGCCATTCCATCACCATGAGACCACATTTCTTTGAGGCATTTTTTCAAACAGTTCACTGCCTTGTCTATGCTACCACATTTTTCATACATGTTTACCAAAGCATTTTATCAAATAGTTCACCTCCTTGCTGCTATGGCTAAAATCCTAAAATAGGTGCTTCCAAACAAGCTATGGATGCTTGGAAAAAATATATCAAAGCATAATAATAAAGCAATAGCAGATAGACAAGGTAGCAGTTGAATAAAAGCCTCAAAGAAATGTGGTCTCTCAATGGTGAAATTGGAATGCCATGAAAATCCATAGCAATTTGCTTGTCATGGCATTTGTCATGCCATTCCATCACCATGAGACCACATTTTTGTTGGGGGCATTTTTTTTCAAATAGTTCCTTTGCCTTACATGCATGCTACCACATTTTTCATACGTGTTTACCAAAGAATTTTATCAAACATTTCACCTCCTTGTTGCTATGGCTAAAAGCCTAAAATAGGTGCTTCCAAACAAGCTATGGATGCTTGGAAAAAATCTATCAAAGCATAATTTAATAAGCAATAGTATAGACAAGGAAATGAACTATTTGAATAAAAGCCTCAAAGAAATGTGGTCTCAATGGTGGTGGAATGCCATGAAAATCCATAGCAATTTTCTTGTCATGGCATTCATCATGGCATTCCATCACCATGAGACTACATTTCTTTGAGGCATTTTTTCAAATAGTTCACTCCCTTGTCTATGCTACCACATTTTTCATACATGTTTACCAAAGCATTTTATCAAATAGTTCACCTCCTTGCTACTATGGCTAAAAGCCTAAAATAGGTGCTTCCAAACAAGCTAGGGATGCTTGGAAAAAATATATCAAAGCATAATAATAAGAAATAGCATAGACAAGGCAACAAACTGTTTGAATAAAATCCTCAAAGAAATGTGGTCTCAATGGTGGTGGAATTCCATGACAATTCATATAAATTTTCTTTTCATGGCATTCGTCATGCCATTCCATCACCATGAGACCACATTTCTTTGAGGCATTTTTTCAAACAGTTAGCTACCTTGTCTATGCTACCACATTTTTCATACATGTTTAACAAAGCATTTTATCAAATAGTTCACCTCCTTGCTGCTATGGCTAAAAGCCTAAAATAGGTGCTTCCAAAAAATCTATGGATGCTTGGAAAAAATATATCAAAGCATAATAGTAAGCAACAAGCTATGGTCTCATGGTTTTTTTTCACGCAAAAAGCAGTGTGATTTTATTCACATTTTTTTGCAGGTTATAAACACTTTTTTTTTCCAATTTTTTTGTTTTAAATGACATTCAATTTTATGGTGATTTTGTTATTTATATGATGATATGTGATATTCTAATCCTAATTCATGCTTCTAGGTTGCATAGATGTATATTTTGCTTTTACTTGTTTTTTGTACCAACGAACCCAAAATGAACTGAATCCCCTCCAAATTATTTTGGCCAAACCAGCGTGTTTGGGTGAGAAAGAGGACCATGCCTAGCATGAACATGCCTATTCAAATGCATTAGAACAATCTATTTGGTCAGACGAGTTGCAGAATGAAAGTTACACCACTTTGCAACTTTCCACTGCTTCCATTTGACACTTTTTATATCAACTAAAATTTGGACACCACGAGAAAACCACTCTGAGATAACAAAAACTAAGATAGGTTATTGTAGAGGGGCCCATTGCGATCCCATGAGATTAGACAAGAAGTTTCTAAGCATCACGGTGTCTGAGTAACCTCATGCTGAAGTTTGCAGTGATTTTTCCCTATGGACCCTTAAGGGATCGATTCGGTTGAACATAGCTCAGAGCGATTCCGTGTGTTTGGGTGCGAAAGAAGACCATGCCTAGTGTATAAATGCCTATTTAGATGCATTGGAATAGTTTTTTTGGTCACACGAGTTGTAGAACGAAAGTTGCACGACTTTGCAACTTTCCACTACTTCCATTTGACACTTTTTTCATCAACTAGAACTTTGACACCACAGGAAAAACACTTTGAGATAATGTATACCGAAAGAGGTTATTGTAGAGGGACTCAACACAATCCCATAGGATCAAACGAGAAGTTTCTAAGCATCATGGTGTCTGAGTAACCTTATGTTGAAGTTTGCAGCCATTTTTCCCTTTGGACCAATAAGGGATCGATCCAGTTGAACATAGTTCAGAGTGATTCTGCGTGTTTGGGTGAGAAAGAGAACCATCCCTAGCATAAAAATTTCTATTCAGATGCGTTGGAACAGTCTGTTCAGTCACACGAGTTGCAGAACAAAAGTTGCACCACTTTGCAACTTTTCACTACTTTCATTTGACACTTTTTTCATCAACTGAAAATTGGACACCATAGGAAAACCACTCCGAGATAAAGAAAACTGAGAGATTTTATTGTATATGGGCCCAACTTGATCCCATCAGATCAAATGAGAAGTTTCTAAGTGTCACAGTGTCCGAGTAACCTCATGCTGAATTTTGCAGCCATTTTTAGCTTTGGACCCTTAAGGGATCGATCCAGTTGAACAAAGGGTCTATACTCTAAACTTATCCAAACCTTACCAAATCTTGAGGCAGCAATTCTAAGGTGTCAAAACTTCAAAATCCACAATTTTATCTCAGTTATACCACTGTACAATGGGTAAACCACAAAACCCTTGATTGTAGCCTAAACCATAGGAGTTTATTGAAAATGATACTTCCAAAGCTAACCACAACCTATAAATTACTCAAATAAGTTTGTGATACCCTACACAAGCTCAAACAATCATAAAATAATGCTTCCCTACACAAAAACACAATTTAACTCTTCAAAACCACCATTTTTCTTAAAGAAAACTCACTTTTACACACATGGGTTTCACACCCATATCACTTTCAGACCTCCCCAACACAAAAACATCATTCCCAAACCGTAATAATGTTAGTGCAGACCCATTCCTCAAGCTACAGAGGCTACAAAAAGAGGAATGGGTCAAAAAGCCATTTTTATTGACTCAAAACCTTCAAATGTACAAGTTCGGGTCAGTTTTAGTAAATTGATGATATTCTACTCCTTATTTTTCTTGATGAACAAAACCTACTAAATGGTGCTCCTACACCAATCATACATCAACCTTCTTGTCCCTCCTAAATTTTGGACCGCATCCATTACCTCCACATAAAACTTGGCATCCTTGGTCTTCTTGGTTCCCATGCCTTGATATGGTTATGCAAATGAAAATGAAGAAAAGTAATCATCTCCTTCTCCGCTGGTTGGAAGAATGCATGCTTAATGTTTTGATACATGATATCAGCTCTCTCATCTACTCTCATGGTTGAATACCGAAATCTAGTATGGTGGGCCTCCAGAGTTCTAGTCATCTCTCTTCCTCTTCCACCAAATGTTGGCCCAATCCACACATCTACCAGCCTAATTGACTTTGTTTTTTAAAGTTGAAGTTTCTCCTAAGTCACCAGTGTTGCTTTGTCTTCCTTTTCAGAGTCTTTCATTGCTACAGATAGTCTCTGGGATTTAATCATTTGTACCACACGTGGTTGATTTGCTTTGAATCCTTGCATCTAAAGGAAATTTCCTCAACATAAATAGTCTCTCAAGGTTAACAATCATACATTGACCTTCTTGCCCATCTTAAAGTTTGGATCACATCCATTACCTCCACATAAAACTCGACATCCTTGGTCTTCTTGGTTCCCATGCCTTGATATGGTTATGCAAATGAAAATGAAGCAAAGTAATCACCTCCTTCTCCGTTGGCTGGAAGAATGCATGCTTAATGTTTTGATACATGATATCAACTCTCTCTTTTACTCTCATGGTTGAATATCAAAATCCAGTGTGATGCCTGAAAATGAAACAAGCCCTTTTGCACAATAGACAACAAAGAAGATTAGATCGTTAGAAGCACACATGTAATACAATACTAAATCTAGAATGCAAATTCATACGTTAAGCAACAAAGAACATGGGAAAGTAAAACGTAATTAAAACTGGAACAATCTCACCAATTTTCAAACATATTTCCATGAATCATCTCGATTTCCCTTCTCCATTTCGCTTGTATGGTATAATTGCCCTCAGATTTTCAAGTTCGTGCAAGTATAGCCTAAGATAGTGATTAGAAAAATATCGAAGATTCAAGACAAAAGTGCTCTCAAAAGTTATCAAATTCGCGAGAGAGATTGGAATGAAGAATGACAAATCAATTTATAGAAAATTCATTATTCGAATGACAGGTCAAGATTGAAAGATTAACAGACGGTTGAGATTGAGAGATTAGTCATGCATTCAAATAACTGATAGAATTGACACGAGTGATTCGAATTAGAAATAGAATTAAAGATTAAATAAATGATTTAATCTTTAGTTCGACCGAAAACATAAGAAATATCTTTGCATGACAAAGATGAAGATTGATTAAACAACTCTGTTCGAATGCATGCACAACATTTGAATTAATTCAATAAGAATATTTAATTAATCCGCATGTACACGCAATTGAGTTAGAACTGGACGATTGCATGATTAGATGAAGAGATTACTCGAAGACGCCACTCAGACATTAAATCAATAGTTAACTGAACAATTAAAATAGATGTCGAGTTGAGTAAAAGTGAATATTTAGATAACTCACATAATTATCTAAAATATAGAAGAATGTGTTAAAATATAATTAATGAATTAAATAATTTATTTAATTCAAGACTCGATATTCGAAGGATAATTAAATAAATAAGATTTATTTAATTAAGTGACAAAGAGGATTTAAATGAATAATTAAATAAATAATGAATTTATTTAATTATAGTTGAAATATGATAAAGAGTAAATTAAATAATAATTTATTTAATTTAACCGGAAGAATAAGGTTAATTAGTAAGATAATTAAATAAGAAGCGTTTATTTAATTAATTAGATAGAATAAAGAAAAGTATGAATTAATTAGATAATTAAGATTATTTAATTAATAGAAGAATTAATAAAAGATGAATTAATTAAATAATTGACATTATTTAATCATGACCATGAAGAATAAGAATTATGAAGAATATAGAAGTCGTAGGCTAATAACCAGATTTCGGTGTCTACATTTGCCCCTCTTTGATACAATGTCGTTTAGGCGTTGTGTCAAAGAAAATCAATGAAAATATGCCCCAGTCAAGCTCCGGATTAGAACAGGTGAAGGTATGCCCCCTCGGGAAAATTGACAAATTTTTGAAATGTTCAGAAAAATTTGGAAATGCGCCCGATTAGTCCAGTAGATAGGCAGAAATGCAATGCAGTTGACAGAATTGGGTTCGGAAACGGGAGGGACGGGTACGGGATGATAGAAAACGGAAGTTTACACGGCCAGTAGGAAGAAAATGCCACCTAAGCCCTAGGTATATATTGGAATTGGGGTGAAAAACTATTCATTTGCACCCACCCAGCTTAGAGATTTCAAAATTTTGCTCTGACTTTCAGCGAGGATGTCTCCAGTTCCAGCCACCCATCATCGTGCCTACAGGATCAGGACGTTCCAGAGACCAGCCGGCGCGGACCCCCCGGTATGGACCTAAAACTTGTCTTTTGAAAATTTTTTATTTGCGCGCATTTTAAGGTATTTATTGCATTTTTAGTTGTGCGTCGCATTTTAATTTGCACCGCATCTGTATGCGCGAATGACGCATCTGCTTGCGAAAAGCCGCATGTGCATTTTAACGCCGACCGGTTAGGCTTAGTTTAGAAAATAACCGCATGTGTTTATTTTGTAACGCATTTGATCATTTTGATACGCATTTGAAATTTAGCTACGCATGTGCATTTTATTATACGCATTTGTTTATGTTGAAACACATTTGGAATTTTGCAACGCACTTGCATGTTTAGCGACGCATTAGAATATGTAGACACGCACTTGTCATTTTGCACCGCAAATGTCATTTTTACGACGCATGTGATGATTATCAGCCGCATTTGATTAATCATGATGCATATGTAATTTGTGAACCACATTTGTATAAAAGCGACGCATGTGTTAAAAAAGTGACGCATCTGCAAAATAACGACGCATTTGCATTTTATGTCAAAACATTCATTTTTCACTAGGGTAGATGATTCAGGCTAACATGAGGCATGGTGTTGCAGGTTGTTCTTGACCCTATCTACACACGTGAGTCGAGACCCACGACGTTTCGATTCAGAGACAGCCTACGGCCGGCCGAGCGACGGACTCTATGGCATTTGGGTTTGTTGCACGTGACCGATATGCCCCAGATTAGGGCAAATCGGGGTTTACTGACAGCACTTTGCGAGCGGTGGCACTCGGAGACGTCTTCCTTCCACCTTCCGACTGGAGAGGCCACGGTGACTTTGGAGGATGTGTATAGGATTTTGAGGCTACCGATTAGAGGGACACGGGTGGTCTATGATACCCAGAGGGGTATAGCTGAGATGTGTAGGTATTACCCCCATGCTGACGTTAGACAGCTAGGGGTTGATGACTATGAGATTAGATGGCGGGTATTGGCCCAGAGATATAGACAGTTAGACTGTCTAGTAGCGACACTGATAGGTGGTATTGTACTGCCTGATCGCCGAGGTCATGGATTCCCTGTGGGATGGGGTGAGATGCTAGTGGGCATGCTAGAGCGCCGAGTTGTATATGCTTGGGGTTCGTGTGTGCTGGGGATGCTATACTTCCACCTTCATGACATTGCCTATAGAGAGGCGCAGTCGATGAGCTGCGGCACCACGCTCCTGATGGTATGGGCGTGGGAGCATATTGCTATTTTTAGACCACCGTGACAGTAGATCTAGCTCGTGGAGTGCCATATGCCTTTCGGTATGCGGGAGCCACCACACAGCACCACATTGGAGACACGGGCTATTATAGACATGCTATAGACCTGATGCAGGAGTTTACATGGAGACCGTACCTAGGCTGCGAGGTGTGGTCAGATGAGGGCGAGCATTTGCCATTTTGTCGACAGACACAGTATTTAGTGGGACGGACAGTGTCCCATATGCACATCATAGAGCGGCAGTTGCTGGACCGGGTCTTGAGACAATATGGAGAGGTACAGGATGTACCTCGAGGGAGAGCAGAGTTTGCTCAGTCTTCACGAGAGGTCCTGCTGTGGGGGCCAGAGATTCCAGTCGCCACTGCAGAGGTAGACATTGATGGATTATAACCGCAGCCATGGGGATGGAGGGGTGGACCAGCAGATCTAGGGATGACCCCAGCTTATGATCAGTGGTGGGCATTGCACAAGCCGATTCCCTTGACAGATCCAGGGCAGCCAGCACCGATAGAGCGGTGTGTTAGAGGTCCTAGAGGTAGACGTGGCAGAGGAGGTGGTCGAGGAGATAGAGGAGGCTGAGGTGATGGTGGGGATGATGGCAGAGGTGGCTGATGCGAAGGAAGGAGAGGGAGGCGTGGTCGACGAGGATGAGGAGCAGCCTTGTCACCAATCCGTGAGGAGAGGGGAGGAGAGGAGGATGTGGCCATGCTAGATGTGGCCAGAGGTGGCGAGGAGGAGCAGCCAGCTGAGGCAGTTATCCCAGAACATCCCTGACATCCCAGCAGAGGCAGAGGCAGGTACCAAGGAGGTAGGTGCAGAGGAGGCCGTTGGAGAGGAGGCAGTGGGAGAGGAGGTAGAGATTGATGCCCTTGGATTGCTAGGTGCCTACCAGGAGGATGATGAGGAGGAGGATGATCATGAGAGAGAGATCAGGGATCAGATCCTGGAGGAGATGGACGAGGAGGAGGATGGGAGAGATAGGGTCCATCAGGATGATACAGAGGCAGAGGTGCCTGACACCGATATATTATGAGCCCAGGTTGCCTCCTTGGAGGAGCATATGAGGGTGTTGATGGCAGAGAGAGATGCCTATAGGGTAGAGAGAGATAGAGCATTGATGGAGAGAGATCAGGCTATAGCCCGGTGGCAGGAGACTGAGCAGAGATTCACAGAGCTCAGGACATTATGTACAGGACCGTCAGCAGCATTTGCCAGAGAGTTGGTCAGAGTCGGCGAGAGGGAGAGATACTACCGAGACTTGTATGAGGCAGAGGTTCCCTTAGATAGACGGGCTCCTAGCTTTTCAGCGGCACAGAGTAGTAGGTCTCAGACTAGGACCCACACACAGACAGTGAGCACAGAGGGAGTGGATCAGCCACACAGACATGTGATGGATGGTTGTATGTACTTTATGTTGTTTATGCAACTAATGCGATAAATTTGATTCTATATGACATATGATTCTATATGATTATGAGATGCAATGTGATGTTGTATGTATAATGACATGTGATGCTATACAAATGTAATATGATGTATGTATTTACAGTTTATTACTTATGATATGCAATGTTAAATGATGATTATTGTCTATTATGCCATGATAATCTAAATGTGACATATTCCTACATATATGTATGTTTCTAACATGTATGTTGATGCAGGATGATGTATACCATTTTGTGTCATAGGACTTCGTCATAATGCAAGAAAGAAGAATTGTTAATGCGGAATGGAAGATCGACAAAGAATGAAAAGACAGAAGATAAATGTTAGTGTTAGGAATCTTTGATATTTTACCGTATCACAAAAGGTATTGCACTTTATCATCATTGGGCGGGACTAATACAAATGGAGACAAACACCAGGATATGACATAAATCAAGGTGTGCAAGGTCATCCACTTGCTAAAAACAGATAGTCGCAGACAAGGATTGTCACTAACTCATACTAAAGACACAAGTTGCCCCAGTCTTTTTGTCGAGACAAACCACAGACAACAAACAAAAGAAAAGACAGGTCATGAGACGTCATTGCTCCTCTAAATCCTTCATGGGACATCCTTGAAGAAACTAGTAACATGACTCAAAATCAAATTTAAAAGACAGTCGACAGACAGCAGTCAAAGAAAATAGAATTCCGATACGTCGTTGCTTCTCTAAATCCTTCATGGGACATCATTGAGAAAGCTAGTAACATGAATCCTAGTCATCAATTCAAGATAAATGATAAGATAAATAAGCCATATAGTCAATAAGCCAATGAAAATATTTGCCAAAAACATGATTTGTTTGTTTGATTTGTTTGATTGATTGAGCCTGATTGCAGGAGATACACATACCGGATAAGACTATGAGTCTAGTTTCGATGTTATGACTATCTGTATAAGGCATGACAAAGCCTGGTTTCAGAAAGACATGTATCGTATAAGACATTGAGTCAGATGCCATTGATGTGATAACCTGTGTAAGGCTATGTTTGATTGTTTGACCTTGTCGATTATGTAGGAAGGACGCATCCTGAATAAGACATAGGTTGATTGTTTTGATAACGTCTGTTTCCAAGAAGGACACATCCTGTAGCAGATGGTTGGTTGATCTATTTGAATTTTTTTGTTTGGCAAGTTGTTTGATATGACTCAGAGACATTGCTGACTTGTTCACCAGAGTAATGCATGACTTGATATGACATGTTGACAATTGACAGTGTGTAATGACAAACCCTAAAGGACTGACCTAGTGCGGCCTCGGGGGCTCATCGTGTGATGTGCCTTGCCTATGTTGTACACGCAGAGACCTCGTAGTTTTACTTGACTGTGACCGACACGACTGACTACAAACAAAAGACGTGTGTGAAAGTGAATGTGATGAACTCTAATGGACTGACCTAGTGCGGCCTCGGGGGCTCATTGTGTGATGGCCTTGCCTACATTGTACACGTAGAGACCTCATAGTTCGACACTACCAATGACCTTATCATATAGACATATGGATTGATGCATGACTTTGTACAGACAAACCTAAACGGACTGACCTAATGCCTCGGGGGCACATCGGCAGATGGCCTTGCCTACGTCCAGTCGTAGAGGCAACGTAGTTCGACATGACGACAAAGACTGACAAGTGCGACTGACTCTGACTCTATTTTTGGATTTTTTGAAGTTTTTCAATGTTTTTGTGTTTTCTCAGGTCATTTTGCGATGTTTTGGATTTTCTTATGGTTTTACGTCTCCAACACAGCCAATGTAAGAACCAATGTGATGCAGGTCAAGTGTCTGCCCCCAGTCGAGTATAAGACCAACTGACTATGAATAGAGTAAGATGGGGGATATGAAATGCTCTCGATGTCAATCGTTCCAAGCTATGGAAAAGACTACCACTTATTAGGACTAATATATACAAGTGATGGACATAAAAGGTAAAAGATATATATAGGATAGTGGACTATGTACATGAATGTGGGCTATGTACAGGGATAAGGGACTATGTATAATGAAGTGAGCTATGTACAGGGAAGTGGTGTATATACAAGATAGATTAGAATAATAGTAGACAAAGGAGCAGAGTTGAGTACACATAGCGCCTGTTTGCCAGGTTTTCACCATGGTACCTATCCAAAGCACCACCGAAGTGGTTTTCACCATTGGACGATTGATTTGTAATACAATACTAAATCTAGAATGCAAATTCATATGTTAAGCAACAAAGAACATGGGAAAGTAAAACGTAATTAAAATTGGAACAATCTCACCAATTTTCAAACATATTTCCATGAATTATCTCGATTGCCCTTCTCCATTTCGCTTGTATGGTATAATTGCCCTCGGATTTTCAAGTAATTCGTGCAAGTATAGCCTAAGATAGTGATTAGCAAAATATCGAAGATTCAAGACAAAGGTGCTCTCAAAAGTTATCAAATTCGCGAGAGAGATTAGAATGAAGAATGACAAATCAATTTATAGAAAATTGACTATTCGAATGACAGGTCAAGATTGAAAGATTAACAGACGGTTGAGATTGAGACATTAGTCATGCATTCAAATAACTGATAGAATTGACACGAGTGATTCGAATTAGAAATAGAATTAAAGATTAAATAAATGATTTAATCTTCAGTTCGGCATTTGAAAACATAAGAAATATCTTTGCATGACAAAGATGAAGATTGATTAAAGCAACTCTCTGTTCGAATGCATGCACAACATTTAATTAATTAAATAAGAATATTTAATTAATCCGCATGTACACACAATTGAGTTAGAAGTGGATGATTGCATGATTAGACGAAGAGATTACTCGAAGACGCCACTTAGACATTAAATCAATAGTTAACTGAATGATTAAAATAGATGTCGAGTTGAGTAAAAGTGAATATTTAGATAACTCACATAATTATCTAAAATATAGAAGAATGTGTTAAAATAGAATTAATGAATTAAATAATTTATTTAATTCAAGACTCGATATTTGAAGGATAATTAAATAAATAAGATTTATTTAATTAAGTGACGAAGGGGATTTAAATGAATAATTAAATAAATTATGAATTTATTTAATTATAGTTGAAATATGATAAAGAGTAAATTAAATAATAATTTATTTAATTTAACCGGAAGAATAAGGTTAATTAGTAAGATAATTAAATAAGAAGCGTTTATTTAATTAATTAGATAGAATAAAGAAAAGTATGAATTAATTAAATATTTAAGATTATTTAATTAATAGAAGAATTAATAAAAGATGAATTAATTAAATAATTGACATTATTTAATCATGACCATGAAGAATAAGAATTATGAAGAATATAGAAGTCGCAGGCTAATAACCAGATTTCGGTGTCTACATCCAGTATGGTGGGCCTCCAGAGTTCCAGTCATCTTTCTTCCTCTTCCACAAAATGCTAGCCTAATCCACACATCTCCCATCCTAATTTTCTTTGTTTTTTGAAAGCTAAACTTTCTCCTAAGTCACCAATGTAGCTCTTTATTCCTTTTCAAACTCTTGCATTGCTACAAATCGTCTTTGGGATTTAATCATTTGTACCACATGGTTGATGTGCTTTGAATCATCAGTAATAGTCTTCAAAATTGGTTGCTAGTACAAGTTCATTCTACTTTCATAATACTTTATAACCATGGACTTCATCCATTCCTTGATGCCATCAAGTGAAGATTGAGGAATGGCGTCAATGCGGAGTACATCCCGCTTGAATTCTTTGAAAGCAATAGCCATATCAAATTCCTTTTTCCCAAGTCCTACTCTCTCAAGGTTAACTCCATGAAAACCAAGCTTTATAAATGGTACATATCAAAGTCTAGTTCAAAATATTTTAGATGAGGCCGTTCCCATAGCTCTCTTACTCACTTGACAAAACCTTGAAACTCTATATTGATTTTATTTTTCCTATCCCTCTCTTGTTGTTCTTCCTCAATTTCATCAAGATCATACATTGACCTTCTTGACCTTCCTAAATTTTGGACCACATCCATTACCTCCACATAAAACTAGACATCCTTGGTCTTCTTGGTTCCCATGCCTTGATATGCTTATGCAAATGAAAATGAAGCAAAGTAATCATTTCCTTCTCCGTTGATTGGAATAATGCATGCTTAATTTTTTGTTACATGATATTAGATCTCTCTTCTACTCTCATGGTTCAATACCAAAATCTAGTATGGTGGGCCTCTAGAGTTCCAATTATCTTTCTTCCTCTTCCACCAAATGCTAGCTCGATCCAGATGTCTTCCCGCCTAATTGACTTTGTTTTTGAAAGTTGAATGGTGCAGGAGCACCCACACCTCACCCTCAATTTATGATTGTTTGATGGTAAATTGGGAGGATAGTTGGTAAATGCTAGTATGTTGATGTCTTTTTTGCTTGAATAAGGTCTAATAGACCAATCTATTTTGATACACCTTTGGTTGTTTTAGTGAAAGGAAAATCCATTTTTCTTTATTCACCCTGTACAGACCAGCAGGGTCTGAGTTTACTTTAATTTTTTTGATGGATCCCTTCCTCCTACTGTGGTGAATTGTGACTCAGAGGAAAGGTTTACAATGTGTTTTTTTCAAGTTTCCTTAACTCTTTTAATAATGGTAAGGCATTTATAGGGCCGGTGATGTTGTTTTAGGTTGAGAATGTTAGATTTTGGCTTGAAATGGAGGAACCAAAGTGATGTTTTTGAGATCTACTGAGTCTAAAGGATAGGTGAAGGTTTATTATGTGTTTTCATACTCTAAAAAGCTTGTTTGATACTTTGGTGAGGTTTTGAAGGCCTTGGAGTTGTGAGATGCTAAAAACCCTATGTATTTGTTAGAAAATTGAGGGTTTTAATCAATTATGGCTTAGAGGTTGAGTGCTTTTCTAAAACCTGTGGAATTGGGAGTTTTGTGACCTATTTGATGACTTTCCAAGAGCTTGTGGGGTTACAAGAAGTGTAAAGAGCAATTTGTTTGTAAAATAGGGCTAATTTTCTAGCCTTTTTGCAAGGTAGTTTGAAGGATCTCCAAGAAATTGCAAAGAAACCTTGTATGTTTGGCTTGGGAATGATGTTGGGGGTTTGATTAGATGCTATATTGATATGATGAGATGGTCCTTGAGAGGCATTCTCTAAACTTTAAGCCAAATTATTCAGTTTCAAAGCGTTTTTGTTGGTAGTTGTTCCAAGATGGCCAAATGAAATAAAAAAGGTTGTTGATTTACTAAAATTTGATTTGTTTGAGTCTTCTCCACCTTCACTTTGCATCACTAAAGTTTCTCCTGAGTCACCAGTGTAGCTCTCTCTTCCTTTTCAGACTCTTTCATTGCCATAGATCATCTCTAGGATTTAATCATTTGTACCACATGGTTGATGTGCTTTGAATCCTTGCATCTAAAGGAAATTTCATCAACATAAATACTGCTACTCTCTGAAGGTTAACAATCTCAATCTCACTAATAGTACATTTCCAACCATATTCAAACATTTTCCTTCAAAAGGCTACAAATTCAAATATTGACTTAAATAGCCTTTACAAATGATTCTACATCTTTCCAATCATGCATAACTGTTCTTTTTGTAACTAACATGACTTATTACATTATAAATTAATTGTGGATGTGTTATGACCTTATTCAATTGACAAAACTCATAACATAAAACTAACTTAAAATATTTCCGTGAACCAAATTTTCTCAATAACCTTGGTGCCCCTACACCAAATTTCATTATTTCAGTAAATGTCATTACAAGTAAATCTCATTACAATGCCTGAGGTACTCTATTCTCACAGATATTTTACAATGTCACTCATACATTCGATATTCTCTTATAATGTCTACATCATAGGTTCTCATTTAGAGGTTAACTTCAAATGAGAAACTTGAGATTCCCTCACAAATCTTCGTACACTCTTTTATAATGGCTTGAAATCAAAATCGAGATTTGTCAAGATCATCAAAATAAGGAAGTTGCATTGCTTTTTTGGCTGAGATTCTCTTCGATGGCTCCAAAATCAGCATTTTCTGCAAGGAGAGACCAATCAATTTTTACTAGTTTAGTTACAGATAGGAAAAGTAAAAGAATAAAAAGAAATAGCTCATGTCCAAAATGGAAATGAACTGAAAATAGATGGAAGGCACTTACAAATAGGCATGGCAGTCTATCAACTTAGTCACTCCTGCTCATACATCTTCACTGCGAGTTCCAAGATACCTATTGCACACAACACCTCTCATGAATCTAGAATATCTTGAAATTCAAGATGCTCCTATAATGTCTTCATCATAGGTGCTCACAATAAGGTTAACTTAAAATGAATAACTTGAAATTCCCTTACCAAGCTTCACACACACTTTTGTAATGGCTAAAAATCATAATTGAGATTTGGCTTGATAATCAAAATAGGGATGTTGCATTGCTTTTATGCCTGAGATTCTCTTGGATGGCTCATAAATATGCATTTTCTGCAAGGGGACACCATTCAATGTTTACCGGGTTACTTACAGATACGCAAAGTAAAATAAGACATGATAGCATTGGCATCAAACAAATTAATGTGGATACAAGTATAAATTAATAAGAACCATTGTGCATATACTTACAAATTAATCTAATGAACCATCTGGATCTTCTCTACTCTTTATTGTATCAAGTATTTCCTCATGGTCAGACTCATAGACCTTCCACAAGGTCTTGTTCAAAGGTATGCCCCAATATTTTCTCAAATGAACATTGGATGCCACAACAAGGTTCGAGTAATGAAGAATCCTACGATATGTGTCAAAGTCCTCAAACAACCAATGTTTAACACTCTTGTGTGGGTACCTTCTAAGCCACGTTCTAGTAACAACAACTGAGCCTGTAGGGTATTCAATGTTTTCTCCATCTATAACTGGGGCTTCCAGTTTTTTTTTAGCCTCAACACAATGACACAAGTAATAGTCTGTTCCCTCTTCATTTTCTTCATCTACAATAACTGCATAAACATGCCCTGCATTGATATGTGCATAAAATAACTCAAAATTATTCAACATTACGAATACAGTACCAAGTAAGATAACAATATGGAATTTGAAAAACTAAGCAAGTAGATATATTACCTGGTTGAACTAGATCTGATACGTGCTCAAATTTGACCGATGATTCCATCTGTGTTAGTTCCAATGCCGTTGGAGGGCAATATGTGTGAAGTGGAGTAAGATAACTTGTCAACCATTTGTCAATCCACTCCCTGTAAGGAAAACTAGATGCGGAAAATGATTCTCCTAACATCAATACCTCAAGAAAGAATGCAGATACACTTTAAAATTTACAATTACAGACAAAGTTAAGATGCACTAAGAAACATATTACAGAAACAAAGTATTTGACAATCACACATGAACACCAGATATACGTGGGAAAATGCTTACGGGAGAAAAAACCCACCACACCAAGAGAAATCACTTTGTATTACAGTGATGAAAATTACATACAACTTCTAGACTTATCTTTCTAGTGTCATTATATAGCAACATTCATCATGTACATTCTTCGAATAGAAACTTCCAAGTTACAGCCTTTACAGATTTTAATTCCTTTACTAATACAGTTTGAATTATTCAAACACCACTGTTGATCGAACCACTATCCAACCCCCAAGGGTCTTCAACTCCAAACTATATCCATGGTATTCCCTGACTGTCGAGCTTTCTCATAGAACTGTCGCAACGAACCAACTGCTAATGGTTCACTTTCGGCTCCCTCTATTCGTCCACGAGATTCCACGTATTACAGTCAGATGGTCAACAGAATTCGTAATGCTTTGGCATCTTGGTGAGACACTAACAGTGTCTCGCCGATGCCACATATACTTCATACCGCTATCACTAAGAGTCATCGTAGTCGCTAGGATGTTCTACCAAGCTTCAAGAGACTTCATATCGATGTCACAAGTCACTCTGAAGAAAAAATTCAATCGGCATAACATATCGTTCTCGCTAGGACCTCTCTCTAACATTCTCCACATGTATCGCTGTCGCCCAAACTCATAGCTTTCGGTGTGACATTATACCGATGAGATTAAGTCATAACGAGCTCCAAATAATAGTCAACAAGACAAGAGCTTATCGTCAAGACGTTTCCCTGAGATCATTAAGTTACCTCGTAGATTCTTCAACACCAGCAAGACTCATCAGAGTCGCTAGGACTTCTTACCAAAAACACAGTGTTCCACCGATGACCACCATTCGACAAGAGTTACACCGAAGACTAACACTTAAGTCTTCATCGTTGAGACATATCCACTTCAGTAGGACATCTTACCGATGGCACTTCCTTCAGCCAAGTCTTCTCGATGAAACAAACCAAACACTGTCGGCGTAACATTTTCTTTCGCTGTGACTTCTCACCGAGCCAACATGAGTTACCCCAAGGACCACAAAGTAAATGCTGTCAACAAGACATTAACATTTCGCTGAGACATCTTAGCAATAACCTTTAGCTTCACCGAAGACCATAGTTGCCAAGAGTCTCGCCGATACACGATTGAATGGCCTTTCAGCCAGAGGTCTCCCAAGTGCTATAAGGTCATAATGAATACACCATGTTGCAGCGATAGACTCCACAATGTAACCTTTCAGCAAGAAAGTGGCAAGGTCACAGCGACCTGTTCAGTACTAAATAAATCATACTTGCTAGTCAGCCAAACAATCAGGATGTCACACCGACTTGACTCTAATGGAGGTTTTAGCCTGTAATGTTTGAGGCACATATTTCCAACAATCTCCCACTTGACAAAGATCATACAGGCACCTCTAGAGCACAAATAATACTTACTGAAAAACATGGGTATTAAGGCCCATTGAACTGGCACACCACCTGAACTTGTCTGTGCTCACTGGCTTCATCAATGCATCTGCAACATTCTCCATAGTATCAACTTTCTCCAAATTTACCTTTCCATCCTCAACCATATCTCGTACAAAATGGTATTGTATGTCAATATGTTTCGTCCTGGTATGGAAAGTTGGGTTCTTTGCCAGACAAATGGCACTCTGACTATCACATAAAATTGTTATTTCCCCTGCATCAAAACCAATGTTATAACACAAACGTTTCAACCATACAACTTCTTTACAAGCATGGGTAGCTACCATGTATTCAGCCTCTATAGTGGACAAAGCAACTACAACCTGCCGCTTGCTCATCCAACTTAGTGCACCACCATTCAATATGAAAATGTATCCACTGGTGGATCTCCTGCTATCAATGTCCCCTGCCCAATCAGAATCTACATATCCATGAATGTTGAGAGTTCTCTATGATTCAACCGAAGTCCCATGGTAACATAAAGCAAAATCTGAAGTTCCCTTCAAATACCTAAACACTCTCTTCACAGCATCCCAATGTATTCTTCCTGGATTAGCCATAAATCGACTAAGTACTCCCACTGCTTGGGCAATGTCTGGCCTTGTACAAACCATTTCATACATAAGACTGCCTACTACACTTGCATAGGGTAGACTGGTCATGTCCTCCATCTCAGTAGGAGATTTTGGACACTCCTCAACAAATAGCTTTGTTCCTTGCATGAATGAAACAACTAACTACTTGCAATCATTCATACAAAATATCTCTAGAACAGTCCTTATATACTTACTCTGACTGAGCCAAAGTTTTCTATTCTTTCTCTTCCTAGTTATTTCCATCCCCATAATATACCTTGCTGCACCAAGATCCTTCATTTTGAACTTAGCAGACAACTGAGACTTAAGATCAGAAATCATTAGCTTGCTATTTCCTATGAACAACATATCATCAACATAAAGAGCAATAACAAGCACTCGATCACTTTCAGCTTTATAATATACACAATGATCTAATTTTGATCTCTCAAAGCCTAAAGATAATACATAAGTATCAAATTTCTGGTACCACATTCTAGGTGACTGTTTTAACCCATACAAAGACTTCTTTAATTTGCATACCAATTTTTCTTTACCTTTCTCAACAAAGTGCTCAGGCTGGGACATATAGATTTCTTCTTCAAGATCACCATGAAGAAATGTTGTCTTCACATCCATCTGTTCAACTTCTAATTCATACGTAGCTACAAGTGACAATAGAAATCTAATGGACGTCAGCTTTGCTACAGGAGAAAAGATTTCCCCATAGTCAATTCCCTCTACTTGGGAATAACCCTTTGCAACCAGTCTTACCTTGTATTTTTCTATACTGCCATCCAGACCAATCTTTTTCTTAAATATCCATTTGCAGCCCATAGGTTTTCTTCCTTTAGGCAAGGGCACTAGACTCTAGGATTCATTTTTATCTAATGATGCCATTTCTTCATCCATGGCTTCCAACCAAGAATTTGAATCAGACATTTTAATTGCCTCTTTTACAGTCCTAGGCTCATCAGTGCTAGAAATTAAAGCGTAGGCACAAGTAGAATCAATTAATGAGAACCTATGCCTATCTAGTTGTTTTCTTTCTCGGGTTGACCTCCTCACTGGCTGAGGCTAAGGTTCTTCTTCAAAACTTTCAGAATTGCTTGAGCTCTCCTCAGTTTTAGGTACATTTTGAATCTTCAATTCCTCTTTCTCTGGTGTAGGAGGAATTGATGCTACATCCTTACTATTTTCAGACTTTGTCTTTGACTATAGATCCAAGGTGGAAGCTTTCAACTCATGAAAGATTACACTCCTGTTGTATAGAACCTTTTCTGTAACAAGATTCCAAAGCTTGTATCCTTTAATGATAGCACTATAGCCAATGAAAATACATTTGATAGCCTTGTTCTCTAGCTTAGATCTTTTTACATCTGGCACATAAGCATATGCTTCATAGCCAAAGACTCTAATATGTATAAGAGAGGGCTTCTTACTAGACCATGCTTCCAAAGGTGTCTTATCAACAAGAGCAGAGTTTGGAGACCGATTAACCAAGTAACATGCAGTAGCAGTAGCTTCAGCACAGAACTTCTCCTCCAAACCAGCACTACTAAGCATACTTCGTGCTCTCTCCATCACTGTCCTATTGAACCTTTTTGCAACTCCATTCTGTTGTGGAGTATAAGGTGTAGTCTTGTGTCTTTTGATTCCATGGTCTTTACAGTATCTTTCAAATTCATCAGAACAGAATTCACCACCATTATCAGTCCTTAAACATTTTATTTTTCTACTAGTCTGATTTTCAACAAGATTTTTAAACTCCTTAAATCGATTGAACACTTCTGATTTCGATTTCAAAAAATAAACAAATGCTCTCCTTGAATAATCATCAATGAACGACACATAGTATCTTGATTTAGACAATGAAGGAACATTCATTGGACCAAACACATCTAAATGGATATAATCTAACAAACTAGAAGATTTATGAGGACTGTCATAAAATGAAACACGGTGTTGCTTTCCATATATACAGTGTTCATAGAATTCAAATTTGAAATTACAATCTTCAAGCCCCTCAATAATATTTTTGTTCTTCAAGGTTTTTAAACCTTTTTCTCCTATGTGGCCTAACCTATGATGCCAAAGCATAGTCTTCTCTGCAGGAAGTTTTATTTCCGTAGAGTTTACACAATTAGGGATATTTCCCTCTTTACCTCCATAAGCAGCTTTTAGTGACTTCGAAGAGACACTGTTACATTGAACAACTTGTGCATCTAGCTTGTACAAGGTACCAATTTGAGCACCTCTAGCCAGCACCATTGAACCTCTAGTCATCTTGCAACCACTTCCTGAGAACAAGACTTGTACTCCGATATCATTAAGCTTACTGACAGAAAGAAGATTTCGAGCCAGACCTGGTATGTGCATCACATCATTGATCCCCTTTATTCTGCCATCAGGGAATTGGATTCTGACTCTTCCACGGCCAATAATTTCCAAGGTTGAATCACTCGCCAAGTACACCTTTCCACCATTGTATTCTTCATACTTTGTGAACCATTCTCTGTGAGATGTCATGTGGAATGATGCTCTAGAATCAATCATCCAGACATCATCTGATGCCTGAGTAGCCAAGGCTGCAATGAAGGCGTCACCATCACTATGAGAATAACCATTATCGAAAGATCCCTTCTTCTTTTTCTCCTCTTTACAATCCTTTCGGACATGACCAGGTTGCCCACAGTTCCAACATTTCACCTTGGACTTCTTGCCAGGAGACTTTGATCTCCCCTCTGACTTCGATTTGGACTTCTTGTCCTTCTTCTTGCATTTCTCCTTTGACCTTCCTTTGACAGCAAGAGCCTCCTTCACCATCTCAGAAGACTTTCTTCTCATCTCTTCTAACAACAAAGAACCAACAACATCTTCCATCTTGAAACTGGATGTTGTACTCCCAATAACCATCACCAAATGATCCCAAGATTCTGGCAAAGAACACAACAAAAGCATGCAAGGATCTTCTTCTTCAATCTTTGCACCAACAGATGTTAATTGTGTGAGCAACAACATGTTAAATGCATTCAAATGATCAGCTACAGACCCTCTTTCCTGCATTCTCAAAGAGTAGAGCTTCTTCCTTAGGAACAACTTATTCACCAAGGATTTCCCTTGATAAATGGATGCCAGTATTTTCCACAAGAGAGAGGCAGTCTTCTCTTCATGCACATTGAGAAGAACTGAGTCTACCAAATAGAGCCTTATCAGCCCCTTAGCTTTTCTACCTACAAGGTCCCATTCTTCTTGCTTCATGCATGTAGGTTTAGTTCCAGACACATCAAGCCAAAGATCTTTATCTTCTAAGAGATCCTCCATCTTGAGTTTCCACAATTCAAAGTTACTGCCATTGAATTTCTCTATTTCAATCTTCCCAGATGGACTAGACATCTTAATCTATAAATAGAAATAACAATCTCTACAAGACTCCCACTAAACAGTATTGACACAAAAAACTCAATGTACCCCCAAGGATAACACAACTGGCCAGGCTCTGATACCACTTGTAAGGAAAACTAGATGCAGAAAACGATTCTCCTTACGTCAATACCTCAAGAAAGAATGCAGATACACTTTAAAATTTACAATTACAGTCAAAGTTAAGATGCACTAAGAAACAGATTATAGAAATAGAGTATTTGACAATCACACATGAACACCAGATATACGTGGGAAAACCCTTACAGGAGAAAAAACCACCACACCAAGAGAAATCACTTTGTATTACAGTAATGAAAATTACATACAACTTCCAGACTTATCTTTCTGGTGTCATTATACAGCAGCATTCATCATGTACATTCTTTGAATAGAAACTTCCAAGTTACAGCCTTTACAGATTTTAACTCCTTTACTGATAAAGTTTGAATTCTTCACACTCCACTGTTGATCAAACCACTATCCAACCCCCAAGGGTCTCCAACTCCAAACTATATCCATGGTATTCCCTGACTGTCAAGCTTTCTCACAGAAATGTCGCAACGAACCAACTGCTAATGGTTCACTTTCGGCTCCCTCTATTCGTCCACAAGATTCCATGTATGACAGTCAGACGGTCAACATAATTCATAATGCTCTAGCATCTCGGTGAGACACTAATAGTGTCTCACCGATGCCACATATACTTCATACCACTTTTGCCAAGAGTCATTGTAGTCACCAGGATGTTCTACCGAGCTTCAAGGGACTTCATATCGATGTCACAAGTCACTCCGAAGAAAACATTCAGTCGGCATAACATATCGTTCTCGCCAGGACCTCTCTCTGACATTCTCCACATGTATCGTTGTCACCCAAACTCAGCTTTCGGTGTGACATTATACTGATGAGATTAAGTCATAATGAGCTCCGAAGAATAGTCGGCAAGACAAGAGCTTATCGCCAAGACATTTCCGCGAGATCATTAAGTTACCTCGAAGATTCTTCAACATCGGCGAGACTCATCAGAGTCGCTAGGACTTCTTATCGAAAACACAGTGTTCCACCAATGACCACCATTCAACAAGAGTTACACCGAAGACTAACACTTAAGTCTTCGTCACTGAGACATATCCACTTCGATAGGACATCTTACCAATGGCATTTCCTTTGGCCAAGTCTCCCCGATGAAACAAACCAAACACTGTCGGCGTAACATTTGCTTTCGCTATGACTTCTCACCAAGCCAACATGAGTTACCCCAAGGACCAGAAAGTAAATGCTGTCGGCAAGACATTAAAATTTTGCTAAGACATCTTAGCGATAACCTTTAGCTTCACAGAAGACCATAGTCGCCAAGAGTCTCACTGATACACGATTGAATGGCGTTTCGGCCAGAGGTCTCCCTAGCGCTATAGGGTCATAACAAATACACCATGTTGCAGCGATAGACTCCACAGTGTAACCTTTCGGCAAGACAGTGGCAAGGTCACAGTGACCTGTTCAGTATTGAATAAATCATACTTGCTAGTCGGCCAGACAATCTGGATGTCACATCGACTTGACTATAATGGAG